>MNCI01007021.1:363071-425817 GCA_015680685.1 Gnetum montanum | reverse complement strand
ATATCTTTGTTTGGCCTGTTTCATGAATAACCATAAATCAGCAAGTCAGTAGCAAAAATATTACTGAATTTATTAATTTCTTTCTAAAATTAAAGTTTATTATAAAAGTCACGCAGACTCAACTGGGGTTTTCTAACCCAGTGACTGATTTATCACCAACTTAGAAAACTATGCTTTGCAATATTTATATTTTTCTTACAGTGGATACATAACAAAAATGAATCTATCTATTTTCTTTCTATCTTTCTTAAACCAGTGGATACATTGCACCAGAGTACGCAGTGCATGGTCAACTGTCAATTAAAGCAGATGTGTTTATAGTTTTGGGGTTGTGATATTGGAAATTCTGAGCGGAAAGTGCAACAGTGATTCTTTTACATCAGTTTTTTCCCGGAGCCTCTTAGGATGGGTATAAACAAGAACTCGATTCATAGACATTATGACTTTTCATTTTTTTCTTTTAAGATCATCAAGTGCCTTTTTGTTGAAATTCTTTAAACAATCTTTTTGGATTCTCAGGCATGGAGATTATACCAATCGAGAAATGCGCTGGACATGGTGAATAAAAGTTTAATAAAACATGGAAATTGCCAGGAACAAGTTGGAAGGTGCATTCATATAGCACTTTTGTGTGTCCAGGCAGATGAAACTTTGAGACCAGCGATGATGGAAGTAGTGATGATGCTTTCAAGCGATTCTGTGTGTTTACCAATCCCAACCATGCCTGCCTTCTTGGACAATAACAGCAGCAGCCACAGCAGCGCTGTTAAGGAAACTGAATAAACAGTTTCAGCCATAACTGCCCGGTAATATCAATATGCTGAACACCAGAGGGATATAAAATAAACATGTAAAATGCTGCTGTCGTTTCTGTACCTGTAGTAGTTCATTATTAGTATTATTATTAGTACCTAATGTAGCCTTGACAAGACTTATGGTAAACGCCCAGCGGATATAAAATGCTGCCCTTTTTACCTTTCGTTGTTTTTTTTTACCGCAGTGCTTGATTACGGTATTAGAAATACTATTCTTCATGAGTCCAGGAAAGCGCCGAAAGTATTCGGGTGAAGTTCCAGCTTCGAAGGAAAAATAGTTTCCGAAGACATTTATTGAGTTTTTTCGAGGTTTACTTTACTGTATACATAGTTTTTTAATAATATGTATTATTGAATGGAGTAATCTGCCAGAGATATTGGCTTGGAATATTCTAAAGTACAATTTTATCTTATTTTGGCGAGGCAGCCAACTATCAACTCCATTTAATTTGCCTGTGTAAATAAATAATTATGATAATAAGGTTGGGATAAGCTATGAACTTTTTAACCAGAATAGTCTGTAAGTTAGTTTTTCTCAGAGGGCAATTACTTTATAACTTAAACTTTGTCCTTGGAAAATTTATAACTTAAACTTTGTCCTTGGAAAATCAATTATTGCAGAATCAATTTGAGATTTTTTAATTTAAAAAATGTAAAAGATTCTCTCTGCCAAATAATAAACATATATCATAAATCTATAACCAAACTAGTAACAGTACTGATTTATAGAAGTACTTTTAATTATTCTTTCTCTATGCGCTGGAGATTCCAGATTTCGGATAAATTTTGACAAACTGTTTGAATTGGATTCAGGAACCCGTACAGAAGCGCATTAAATGCCCAGTGGGTACGTATGTCATAATTTCCACTGAAATTTTGTCTGGATTGGTATGTATACATTGAAATGGTCCCCTTGCCTTGCCTCGTATTGTTCTTGCCTTGTTCTCGCTGTCTCCATTGTGCATTAAAATCTTACCTAGCTTCTCCTGCTCTGAATCTTACAGAAACTTCACAGAGACTTCATTTCATTGTTAAGTGGCCAGCAAGTAATCAAGATTCATGGCATCGGCATAACACAGACCACAGAAAACAAGGGAGTACGAATGAATAAGCAAACACACAAATCACGAGAGGCTCCAAGTTTGGGTCAGACGGAAAAGATTGGGACGGAGCGCGCGAGGTAAACATTGCATTGAATGGATTGGCCTTTGGGAGCGTCAAAGGTTCCGCCATGACTCACATTCACGCGTGTTTATTGGTCATCGCTGATTTTTGCTCTTTTTCTCATCTGCGTTGAGAAAAGAAAAAGCAAAACAGGGTAATCGTCATGGGTCATGGGTCATGAGTCATGAACATGATAACGGATGAATGCTTCTTCAACATTTTTTAAAAATCTTCTTTTTGCTTATGATCCAACGAAGCCCATCAGCACATGGCCAATGGCCATATGCAAGCTCATGGCCCTCTATTTTTACATTCCTCTTCATCATGACTAGTGCACATTCCCTAGTGTCTAGTTTAGTTATTGGGCTGTGCCTAGTTTAGTTAAGTTAAGTTAAGTTGTCTTCTTATAATGTGGTTGTCTTCAACATGGCCCTACAATGCTACTTATAGGTCATGGTTGAACAAAAGTATTAGCTGATTTGTTATAAATTTGGTTAAAGTTTGATGCTTAATTTTATTTTTGGAAAGATTGGATTGAGTAACAAAAGGGTCTCATTTTATTTCTGTCATTTTGGTTGTTGCAGAAATTATATGTTTGGCCAGATTATAGCTTTTGAGTAAGGAAATAGATTCGATGCCCTCCATACCTTTGCAAATTTTCTTGCTTCAATTTAATGGTGATATTGCAATCTTCTGTGCAATTTTAAGCGTTAACAATATTTTGGATTTGTACTTGTTCTATATTCTACAATGTTTTTTTTATGATATATGAGATTTGATTTTTAAAAAAACTAATATATTTAAATTTTCTTTATCATGTCCCGGCTACCAACCCATTCCCACTTTTTCTCAAGGTACACATACCCAAACACGTTCAGAATCATGAATCCTTGATTCCTTGCTTCCACAAATCAGATTCTTTTGATGCATAGTTCTTTTTGTAGTTTTTGGAACGTGTTTTGAGCTTCCTAGACTTGAATTTTTAAAAAATAATTATTCAAGGATCAATATGGTGTTCTTCTAGCACAATGGAGTAAAATCTATGGTATCAAGAGACACTTTTCCATATACATTTTTGTGCTTGCAACGATTCCCAAATGGGCTTGTATTCTAAATGGTTTGGAAAATGCCCTCTTAATTTTAAACCTTTGAGATTTGAAAGATTTTTAAATTATTTTATATATTTTTAATATAAATTAATTAATTTACGTTAGAATATCCCTATTCTTACCCAACTCATCTCAAAAATACAAATCTCAATGAAAAGGGTCAAATAGCGTAATAAAGCTAGAGCTCCCTTTCAAATGTGATTTAATATGGATAAAGTAATATACATAAATTTCTATGCTTAGCATTTTGGTTTGAGAGTTTACATCTCAAAACTGAAATTTTATCATACTAGGCCTTTTTAGCAAGAAATGTAAATGTTATTAGTTTTGAAAACATTATTAAAAAAATTTTCTTGAGGACAAATTTTTTTATTGAAAGCGAAGATAAGATGAGTATTGAGCTTCCAAGCGATGATCTTTCTTAGCCTATCAACCATGATTTGAGTCAACAAGGGTATAGATAAATAATGATAAACTGTGATAAATTTGATGAAATATAAGCAATATTTGGTAAATAATAGGCAATATAAATAAGCTTAATATGACAAAAAATGTAAAGCAAAAAATATAGAAAGGACCAATGTATGGGATAGGGTTTGGATTTTCTCTTCCTAATAAACAAAGAGTTTTTTATTGATGAAATGACAAAGTTGGCCTCTTATGAAGGCCCGTGATCTATGGTGTGTAAGGAATGAATAGGAAATATTAAATTAAAAATTGATACTCAGTATATGAGCAAAAAGGAAGTTTAGACTATAAAATTTAACCTCTTATGGGTTTACATATGAATGGAAGGTTTGCTAGTGCTATTTGAAATTGATTTGGGATGAAAATAGGGTCATTTTGAGATGATATCCTCGTGGTGACATTAACAAGTGATGTAGTGATGCTAGGTAGATGGCTCTAATACTTGTGTCAGTGTGTTCACATGTGCTGCCAGTGACACATTTTGGGACTGAGCTCATAGACTATAGATAATGTTGGAATGATCATGGAGCATGTAGGCGATGCAGATGGTAAGGATGCTGATGCTCTAAATCATTCAAAATGCAAAAAAGTGCTTTCAAATCCCAAAAAATCAACATGGAATTAGTTTTTAAACATAGTATTTATAGGCTTATGGTTTTCCAAAATATCTAAAATTCAAAATTATTAACTCAGAGTTCACTTTTGAGAACTCAAATTGTATGCCATGGGCAAGTGACACTAGTGATGTTGGGTAATGCCAAGTGGCATCAATGTCACTTACACTAGTACAAATCAATACTTTAGACTTTGAATTATCAATTTGAAGCTCCAAAGATCATTGTCGACACCTAAACTGGTGCCAAACATTACTTTGGTGATGTGGAGTGAATATTGGTGGTCATGTTATATAGAGTTAAGTTTTGGGGCCATGCTATTCAAGTGATGTTGTCATTGATGTTAGCATCACTTGAGCATCATGTAATGAAAACATCCTCTTTTGAACCTTTCAAAACCTTTGAAATTTCCAAAATTAATGCTTATCATCTCAGGAATGATGCAGATTGATCATTGGAAGTCCAACATAGGTGAAATCGAATCTAGAATACAAGTTTTTGAAGATGATACAATGGTGATGCTAATAGGTAATGCTAATGCTAACATTAGCATCATCCAGCATTACCTAAGTGAAAGATGTCATTTTAACCTTTTTAAAGATGTTGGAAATGCCAAAGTTGATGCTAGTCTTTTGGGGTATGATTGGAAACATCTGTCAAAAGCCTATAAAAGCCTAAAATGTTTTTCAAGATGGTGATTTGAAGGACATTTTTATGGCCCAAGGGGATGTAATAATGTTGAAGCCATGATTATTCTAGTCATTAGGATGTTGAAAAAAGTGGATACAACATTGTCCTCTTTTGATGGATGCTACTAACATGTCAAAGGAGGATCCATAAAGAAGAGAATGGATGATGGTTTGATAATGTACTTGTAAAAGAAGAATAGAATTAGGATGAAGGGAGAATGTTAAGACATTATCAATTCACCATTCACAAGGATAGTGCTATGCCATAAAAAGGGGCATGACAAAATCCTACATACAAGATGGGCAAAGGAATGCCAAAGACAATGTTCTTACCCTTCCTCATTCAAACTCTCAACACATCCTCATTAGAATAGAACAAAATCACTCAATCCTCATTAATGTGTTGATGAAATGAAGGAAAATAGATAGGAAGAAAAGTTAGAGGAGGAATGAAAAAACATGAGAGAGAAGAAATGGAATGTAGAATTGTGAAATCGAGGAAATAATAGACTAGGAAAAGAAATGATGGACATTGCCTATACATGAAGTTAAGGTGTTATGCCATAGAAGTGGGACACAACGAGATCCCACAACCTAATGACATTGATGATTGATAACTTGGTAAATTGATAAATTCTCTTTATATCCCAATCAAACTCAACATACCCTCATATGAAGTAAGAATAAAAAATACCCTTGGCTCTCTACATGAGGCACATCACTTATAAATATCTTCACCATAGTATGTTATGAAGAGGAAATATCAATAGAATAGGATAGGTAAAAACTTCGGGAAATGGATGAAACTGCATACAAGAGACATAGAAGAATGATAGCAAAAGATAAAGAGAAAGTGTATGTATAAGGAAAAGTAAGATAGGGAAAAAATCAAAAGGAATATAATAAAAACATTGATGAAAATAAAAAAAACGGTTAAAACAAACTTGATGAGAATTGTTTTTTTTATTTCAAATGGAGTATTTTTTGATATATGCTTAGTTAACAAGATCTAGATATTGATTCCCATATGAGTTCACTAGATAATACACTGCATCATGAAGAATTTTGATGATGATGAAGGGACCTTGTGCTTCTAAAAAATTGTTCTTTCTTAACTTGGCAAGAACACCTTCATGAATTAGGTTTAGAGTGTCTAACTCATGATCACAAATGGTCTTTAGATTGATATAACCTTCAATAAGTCAATGATTATAATATAATGGGGCATGAACCTCTAATTGAATATGGAGTTGGCCTACTACACATGAACTAGGAATGATAGGGAATAGATGAAAATAATGATTTTAAGTAATGAAATAAATAAATCCTACTTGATGCAAATAAAAACTAAGTATAAAAATAAACTATCTAGAAATGTCACATAAAATGTAAGTATGGGAATGTGAATAGAAGAACATAAAAATTATAAAATATAGGGATGTTAATATGTAGAAAAGGGTTTACAGTTCCCTTCCTAATAGTTAAATTTAATTTATTAATAATATTTTAAGTCTACCTTTTATAAAGGGTCAAAACTAAAAAAGAAAGATGAAAAACATATAAGAGATAAAACTGATAATAGGCACTTAGTTTATGAGTAAAATGGGAATTTTAGCAATGAACATGAACATTTGGAAGATGAAGATATAAGTAGAGAAGCTTTAGTTATGGTCTAGAATTGATTTGGGGCCAAATTGAGGCTCTTTTCTATAACTATCTAGCAAGTGACATTATGCTGAAAAACTCTAACTTTGGGATGATGATGTGAGAACTACCAAAATGATGCTAACATTTGAATCAACATTAATGCTTAGGCTATCGAAAACTTAGGTGCTAAATTAAACTTACAAACTATCAAGAAGGGTTGTGGTGACCGTGAAGCACGCAAGAGATGTAAAGAAGGTAGATGCTCATGTTCTTGGTCTCTCAAAATCCAAAAATTGCCCTAGATCTCAAGAAAATGGTCTTGAATTTGGGTTTTAATCCCATATTTATAAGCTTATAGTTTTGAAATTCAACCTTGAAGTCAAGTGGAGTTAACTCGAAGTTCATTTTTGGAAACTTTGACTTGTAAGACTAGATAATGTAAGTCAGACAAGAGATGACAATGACAATTTAGAGCCCTTTCTTGTGTAACATAACATCATAATCAAGGAGGATTCCAAGCCTATTAAACAAAAAGCTCAAAAAATCAAAACTTGACTGAGCCTTAGTTGTCAAAGACAAGATTACCAAACTCTACAATGTAGGATTCATACATCCCATAGATTACTTTGATTAGGTATCTAACATGGTGTTCATGCCTAAGAAAAATGGAACCATCAGGATATGCATCAATTTTAATGATCTCAATAAGGTGACATTGAAAAATAACTTTTCATTACCCAACATTAATAAACTCATAGACATAATGATAGGTCATTATTTACTTATTTTTATGGACCACTTCTCAAATTATAATTAAATTTAGGTAAACTTCAAACATTAATGCTCCATGATTTTCATGATCCACTTTTAGAATTAAGAATGTCAGAGTAACATCTCAATGAGCCATGACCTTTATCTTTAGTAACATGATGTTCAAAAATCTCAATAATTACGTGGATGATCAAACTATTAAGTAATCTTGAACCTCCCACCATTTAAGCATCTTAAAGACATGCACATCTTGCAAAGTGAACTCCAATCCATTTGTCTTTTATATGCAATCTTACTAATCAATTTTACTCCCTTTCTCACCTTCTTAGAAAATCTATAGCTTTCAACTTGGACTTGAAGTACGAAGAGGATTTGAATGTATACAAATATTTCCCTATTAACTATCCTATCCTTCATCCCCCTCAACTTGATCTTTTTTTTTTTACCTTTATCTCTCCAAGTCTAATCACTTTATTGCAACCATTCTTTACCAACAATGCAAAGATGGTGTTAATCTTGCTATTTGTACATCTCTCATCACTTCTCAAACTATAAAACATGCTACATGAACATGAAACAAATCTTGCTTAGGCCTTGTCTTTGCTCTTAAGAAATGATGACACTATCTACTAGGAATAAAGGTTCATGTCATTTGCCAAGATAATGTCCTACAATCTATAGCTACAAATCCTTATGATAACAATTACATTGAAAAATCGAAAATAGTCTTAATTAAGTTTGTTTTTTCTTATCTTTCCTAACACTCTATTAAGGGATAAGCCATGGTGGACCTTCCTACATAGGCCCAACTAGCTAAATATTCTACAATAACCATCCAAACTTCCCTTGAGTAAATAAGTAAAAATAAATAATCCCTCTTCCAACATCAACTCCAATGTTGACACATGAGAATTTTGATTCACACTTGTACTTTGATGGTGCTCATACAATTCAAGGTTCTAGTGAAACCTGTGCACTTTATTTATAAGGTTTGGATCCTATTTATTAAACTTATAAATTTGATTTTTGATGCACTAATAATTTTACCAATTATAAGGGCCTTAATTGAGGTTTTCTCTTACCACATCAACTTGGAGTTAAGAGGCTTTTCATTCATGATGATTCTCAATTAGTCAAACACCACGTAAAAAATAAATATGCTTGTAAGACTCAACATCTCTAACCCTATCTAGTCTTAGCCAAAAATTTGGTTTCTCAATTTGATAAATGTTTACTCACACATATCTATAACTTAGAAAACATGCTCACTAATGTATTAACTACTGTTGTCCTCCATACTGATCTTTTTTTCTTAAAGATCATTTATGTTACTCAATGCAAGATATACCCGTCACTCTCATAAATGCATAATGTATCAGCTTAGATAACTTAGAAGAAGATGAATAATTATTGGATATCATACAATGCTTACAAATTAGAGAAACTCCCAAAAACATATCTTATTCACAAAAGGAAACTTTTTATAAATTCTCTAAACATTTTTGTATTGTTGATCTTTATATTTTATGTTGTATCTTTTCATCAAATGTTCTTCAACATTGTCTAAGCCATGCCAAAGTACAAAACATTTTAGAACAAGTTCATTTTGGTGTATGTGTTGGTTATTTAGGCTCATAATCTCTCATAGCTTGTATCATGTTAGTAGGTTACTAGTGGCTTACAATGGCTAAGAACATACATAACATAGTCAAAATTTGCAATACATGTTGACATCATGCTCCACTTATTTATGTACGATCTTAAGAGCTTAGAACTTTTGAAATTGTATGGTCCTTCCAGAAGTAGGAACTAGATCTCATAGATTCTGCTAATTCCTCATCTTTCTCTCTTCATCAATTCATTTCAACAACTATTAAATATTTTACTTAGTGGGTTGAAGCTATTTCTTTAAAATTTGAAACTTCTAAGTACATTTGTCATTTTATTTTGGATCATATATTCATCCACTTTAGTATTATCCTCCAAATTATCATTGAAATAACTTACTAAATGTTATGAGAAATACCAATTCACCTACTCATTTCCATCCCCATACTACTTATAGTTCAATGGTCAAGCTAAGTTAAAAAACAAATCCCTCATCTATTTACACAAAATCATGATTAAAAAATCCCAACACAATTGGCATACCTAGTTATTCCATGCCCTTTTGGTCTATCATACAACCTTTTGTAATGCAATTGGATGAACTTCATTCATTCTTACCCATGGATCTAAAGCTATGTTACTAGTAGAGCTAGATGTGCCTTCTCTTCATATGACATTGAATAATTGGATGTCAAACTAAGAGAATGACAACATGGACATTGTTGAACTAGATATACTTAAAGAAAATCATAGGTAACTAGCTATCAACATTCAATGTCATGATGAAATCATGCATCATCATCATGATAAGCTTATTAGACTTAGAGAAGTCAAAGAAGATGATTTTTCTAATGCAAAGACAATTAAGTTCTCTTCATCATCCTTAAGAGCCTTAATAATGGAGCATAGTACTTGTTATATTCAAATGGGAATGAGTAGCTAAACCCTATGAATAGGGCATATATGAAAAGATATTATATTTGATGTAAAAAGAAAGAAAGAAGATATATATCTTTCAAGTTTTCTCTCATTCATTTTTTCTTGCTTTAATTATTTTTATTGCATTTGATCCTCTCACTATTCTTTACATATATTTACTATTATTCTTTCAAGTTTCTCTCATATGATTTCATCTGTCTCCTAATCACTTCCTATTCCATTTTATTAAATTTTTTCTACAACACACTAAGGAAAGGATATTTATCAGTAATTTTCCTTACGTAGTGAGAAACAAGTAGCTTGCCATTTTAATTTCATGTGAGGATATGTTGAGTTTTAGTGGGATAGAAGAACATCAATTGATTAAGCATAATCATTAGAGTATGGGATTTAGTCATATCTCCTTCTATGGCATAACTCCTTTTCTTGGTGTATAGGTGATGTCCCTAATTTATTTTTTCTATTTTATTATTCTCTTAATTTTACACCTCTATTTTTCATCTCTCCTCTCTTACTTCACTATTCTTTCTATAAATCCCCTCTTTATCTCGTTCCCTTTTCTCTCATCAACATATTCAGTAAGGATTAAGCGACTTATTCTATTACAATGAGGATGTATTGAGAACATGACAGGGACAAGGTGTGAACATCATAAATTTCATCCCTTTGACTATCTTATATGTGAAATTTAGTCATGTTCCCCTTTTATGCCATAGCATCATCCTCATGACTGATGTATTTATGATATCCTAATTTTTCTTCTTTTTTCATTTTTTCTCCTCAACTTTCCTCTTGCAAGTACATCAATCATCCATCCATTCTCTTCTTAATGGATCCTCCTTCACACCTCATCAACATCCATTAAGAGGGGGCAATGTTGTATTCACTTTTTTAATTTACCAAGGATCAAGACTAAGAATAGTCTTGACATCATTCTATGAGGGTTTGAGCATCAAAATCTCTATATACATCATCATGATGCACATTCTCATCTATCAAATATTTTCAGGGATCATTTGAGTTCATAATTCCATCTTATAGACTTCATTATAGTGACCTTACAAAAATTCTAGTATCAAAATGTTTCAAAGTGTTAAAGGTAATGTGAATTCTGTATCAATATCCCTTTAATACCATAAGAAAAAAAACTCCAAAATGACTTCATAATGCATATTTCCATCCTTTAGAGGCCTCTAGGGACCAATCGGGGTAATACCCCATCATCTCAACTTCAATTTTGAAGATTTTGCAAAAGTTCATGTAAACGTTTGAAAAGTTTTCTAAGTATGGCTGATGCTAACGCTAGTGTCAATGCTAGAAAAACCATCTTCAATACCTCAAAACCTTATTAGAATTATGTTATAACATGCACCATGGATTCATAGGGCATGGAGAACTCATTGATAGTAGTTTCAACACTCATAACTTCAGAAATTGGCACTTTTGATCAGGTTCTTTTAAGCCTTAGAAAATTAACATTTATTCTAAATCTTGAGCATTACAAGTTCATGGCTTGCCTCTACACCTTCAAAAGTATCTCCAACTCACTTTACACATCTAATTCATAACATCTCATAGGTTTGCAAGCCTCTTAACACTCAAAAAGCATCATTTTAACACATTCTAGGATTAGTTTTAGCATCTTGAGAGTTAGACTTTTGGCTTGAAAAATCACTAATTCTAACTTCCTAGTTGATGCTGACATTGAAGCTAACATTAATTTTTACATCAACACTATTAAACTCTACATCATCCTCCAAATCAACATCCCATAATATCCACAAGCTTTTCAAGCTTCTCAACTTCATGTAAGTAGCCTTAGATATCACTTTTGAAGTTAAGCATGGCCTCAAGAACTCAAAACTATAACTTTAGGCAAATGATCCAAAAATATTACTAAGTTCTAGTGGTGTTGACATTGTTATTAATGTTAACATTAGCATCACCACTTTTGACCCTTACTAAGTAATCTTCGAAATTAGTCTCTAATAGTGTCTTTAGGCTCTTCAAGCTTTATGACTTCATTTTAGTAGTATTTAGCATTAATTTAGAGGTTAAATGAGGCCTTGAGAGTTTATAATTCTAACTTAGATTTTGGATCAGGAGTAAATCTCATTTCTTAAGACATTTACTTAGCTTGAAATTGACCTTCATTAAAAAAATGCGACATCTGACTAGAGCTAACTGACTAGTCTATTGGTATTTCACTAGAATAAGTGAAAGATGTGATAACTATTGTAAGTGGATGCTCTTACCTTGCTAATTTTTTGGTTATTTGTGTAGAAAAGAATACAGGTGAATTTTCTATAATCATAAAAAAAGCATGACTTAGCGTCATTGATGCTAAGCTTGGAATTAGAGACTTATCCTTGGAAATATCTAAGGAAGGTGAAGCTTGAAATATTTAGAGACATATAGTTCCATGTATTACATACAATNGAAATTGAAAGACCATTTTCTTTATCATTTATTGATCAAGTTTTGGATACTATTGTAGTGCATTAGTATTATAGGTTTCTAGATGAATATAGTGGATATAATTTAATTCGTATCATACCAAAAGACCAACAGAATACAATGTTCACTTTCACATGGGAAATTTTTGGATAAAGAAAAGTGTCATTTGGTTTGTTTAATGCTCTATCATGTTCTAGAGACTTGTTCTTAGCATTTTCGCAAAATAGATTAGTAATGAAGTTGAGGTATTTATGGATGAGTTTTCTATGTATAGAGTTCACTTCAAACAAGATTTGGACCACTTAGAGGAGGTTTTAAAATGATGTGTTGAGATAAATTTAAAGATCAATTGCTAGAAAAGCCATTTAATGGTCTAAGATTTCATAGATCTAGGCCTCGAGGTATCCTACAAAGGAATAGAGGTAGATCTAGACAAAATTAGATTCATTTAAAATATTACTAAAGATCATAGATAGTCAAGGATGTTCAATCATTCCTTGATCATATAGGATATTCTAGAAGATTTATTGAAAATTTTTCAAAATTTGCAAAGACTCTTGTTAAACTGAAAAAGAGAGATGCATCGTTCTAGTGGTCTAAAGATTATGAAAAGATATTTATGAGCTTGAAACATAAATTCATCAAGAGATCAATCCTTAAAGCTCTAGATTGATCTAAGCCTTTCCACATCATAATTGATGCTTCAAACTATGCATTAGAAGCAGTATTAATCCAACTAGATGATTAAAAGTGACCATATTACATACACTACATTAATAGAAGCATTAATGGAGCATAACTTAACTATACCACTACAGAAAATGAGTTTATGACTATGGTATATGTGCTTGAAATATTTTCACATTATGTGCTTGGGAATTTCATATATGTTCATACATACCATAGTGCAATCAAATATTTAATGAATAAAACAATAGTTAGTCCAAGAGTGATAAGATGATTGATTATACTATAGGAATTTGACATAATAATGAGTAATAGATAAGGAATTGAAAATGTTGTAGTTGATTACCTATCAAGACTAAGATGGGATCTTGAAGAGAGTTAATAATTGTTATTAGATTGGTTTCCTAATGAAAATTTATTTACTAAAATAGCAACGATTATAGAATTAGTAGCAAAGTCATGGATTACTAATTATATGACATATCTAATTACAAAATAACTTTTTGTTGAATGTAATAAAAAGAAAAAAAAACATTTTCTTCACAAAGTAAAATGATATATGGAGATCAAAGGAAATATTTATAAGATATGTATATATGATTTAATATGATGGTGTATTTCAGAATAGAATCAAAAAAGATTTCTAGAAGATGCACATGAAGGACCATGTGGTGGTCATTATGTAGGATGAAGAATAACATCAAAACTAATGATGACAGGATACTTTTGACCTACCATATTTAGGGATGCATATTGGTTTACATAATCTTATGAAAGATGCCAAAAGGATGAAGGACTTACAGTAAAAAACGAAGAGCCATAACAATGGATACAACCATTCCAATGGTTTAATATTTGAGGAATCAACTTTATGGGATTCATCACATGAATGTCAAATGGAAAGTACTATATTATCATGATTTTTGATTACTATTTTGAGTGGGTAGAAGCATCTACTATTAAAGATTACATAGCTACAATAACTAGAAAATTTTTTCAATAACATGTGATAAACAGATTTGGAGTGCCACGAATGTTAATATTAGATAATAAAACTTTTTTCACTAAAGATACATTTAAGAAACTAATGTAACATCTTGAGGTGAATCATAAAATAACTTCATCATATCAACCCCAAGCAAATTGTAAGGCTAAAGTAACTAATAGAGAGATTACATGCATATTAAGTAGAATTTTTAGTAGATATACTAAAAAGTAGAGCACTAGGCTTAATGATGCTCTATGAGCATATCAATTTAATTAGAAACTTCCTATAGGATATTCACCATATGAACTAGTTTATGGAAAACTGCCTACTTTGCTAATATAGGCAAAGATAAATATTCTTACAACTACATGTGCAATTTACCTAGATGTAGAATTAGACCATAAAAATGATTAATGAATCTTAATCTATTGGATGAAAATATATTAGTATCTCTAATAAGTAACAAAATTCATAAGTATTCCAAACATCCACATGACACTAGGATTTGACAAGTTTGTATTAGGCCTAGAGATAGAGTCCTCTACTATAATTCAAATCATATCATCCAAAAGATAGTTTCAAACTCTATGAAAAGGATTCTATATCGTCCATGCTACATATTAATCAGGTTTCATGAAAATTTATCACCCAACCAATCCATAGAAATTAATCCTTATTAACCTTCAACAAGTTAAATCATTTTATAGCCTTCCTTCCTCAAAAGTATCTGCCACATATTTTGAACCACTCACTTTTGATTCAATATTCCAATTTTTACCTTAGATAGTAGTTGTGGGGGTGTCTTATTTCGTGCATAGGCACCAAACAATCTTTTTACATTTTTCTTACATTTTTCTCAAATTTTTTACTATTTTCTACATTCTATAATATCTTTTATATTCTTTTATATTTTTCAAATTTCTTATTATTTCTTTATTCTTTAAAATATTTTAAGTTCTTTATACATTTGTCTATTCTTACATATTTTTCATTCTTTTTATAGTTTTACTAGTTTTCATGTACATATTTTTGTTGACAATTTTAATAAAGTGTAAAGGAATAAAAAATATGTAGTTGAAATAATAAGAATTTCACCCTATGTTATCAAATCATTAAAGAATTGATTGCATATACCATGAGGCCACTTTATCCATTTACTCATTTCTAATAATAAGAGGTTCTTACTATGGACATAATGATATTCTTTTTGTAATAAGACTAAAATAAACATATGGTTATTATGTTTAGATGAAAAGGTGAAGTATTAAGAGGAAATGAAAAGGGAGTAACATCAAGGGGATTCATGTGTTCTTTAAAGCTATCACTATGAGTCTTATTACACTGTTAAGTTGTATTATTTACTTGAATTCTAATAAAAAATGGAAGCATATTTTGAAATAAGTGCTATCTTGCCATGTCATTAGAAAGACATGTTACTCATGCTTGAAGGTAGGTGACTTAAAAATTTCAATGTTTGTTAGACTTGCATTAGTTATGAGGCTAGAAATACATGTTACTCATGCTTGATGGTACTTGATGAATCACAGTTTGTCAGGTCCCGATATTGAGTACGTGATATCAAGTACAAGATATCGGGTATCCAATATCTCAGCTTGGATATGATGTCGTATACATGATATTGTAATTCCTATGTTGGCCTATAAATATAGCATTCAGGCGCATAGGGAGGAGTTCTTTTGCTAGTAAGTCTTAGGGTCGAGTCTTTTTGTTAATTTTTAGTCCCTTTTCCCAAGTGCATGCCCGCAGTGTGATGTTTGTAATTGTACGAAACCTTTGTTCGAGTGTGACGTACTTGGACACATACACAATCAGCAATAAAGATCAAGGTTACTCCATCATTGTAACATTCACTTAGTTTTTAATTATTTAATTATTATTTATTATTTATTATTTTCTTAGTTAATATTTCTTTTATCGTCATTTACTATTTCTATCGTTAAATGCAGACTAAGTACATCTTAATTATGATCATTTAAGTGTGACTACTTGGTACCCTAGTAGTGTATCTAGTAGTGCTTCGAGTAATGTGTGCTTGGTAATCCCAGAAGTAGTACACGAAGTCTAAGATGCATATAGATGATTAAGGACAGATGCTCATCGTACTTAGGCTAGTTTAGATTTTATTTTCCATTGTTTTTTAGTTTAATCAAGATTATTTTCCATTGTCTCTAGGAGTAGCCTAGTGTTAGGAATCACATCATACACCTCACTTTGGACTAAACTATACGTGACAAAGAAAATACTAGTCTAGGTGGGAAGACAGCAAATTGTGATCAACATATAACTATTTAGGTGCCACAACTAGTCTATCCATGAAGTTCAACCGGATCGCGCATACACACTCATATTCATATGGTTGAGTGTAGGGGTACCTTGTCTCTCATCATTGGCACCATTGTTGGGGACAATGCTAGTTATCTAGATTAGTTATATCATACAAGATAACTATAATAGGGTATTAACAATATATCTTTCAAACAAAGAAATTAAATTCAGTTAAGTCGCATACAATTCACAACAATGTCTCTTTCACAAGACAACGATAACACAACATCTAGCGAGGCAATTCATTGGAGAACCAATGAAGACGTTTGGAGTACTTAATCATATGCAGGAGTTTCATATGTTCATAGATACCCCAAAAATACTCAAGGACTTCTATCATCCAACTCAGACACCTCTAGTGAAGGTGGAACATCCCCTAGAACGAGGGGGCTTGTAAGGCCTAGGACCTTCTCAATGGGTAGTAAGAGTACATCAGGGGATGACTGGAAGACTTACAAAAGTCATGATGAGTTTTTCAATTCCCTCTCTTTCTCTACTCTTTAAATGTTTAGTTGTGACATGGATGACTATTCCTTAAGGGGTTAGCATAGAAATAAAAATCGAACCCACAAGCAAAGTCAGGAACGCCAACATGAACAAAGACAACATCATCCCAACTCACAAACTTATAACCTACTTAGTGATGATGAACCCATGCTGGCCACTAAGAGCTTAATTCATATATAAGAGGTTGTTCAAATATCCTACAGGAATCATAAGGAAAGTCGTCTACCCAGGCTTGATTTAAACAACCTTCCCAAGTTTTTAGGAGGCTATGATTTAGATCCGCAACATCATTTACAAGCCTTCTACTATGCCTTTGCATGGAACAATATTGATAATGGGTGGCAAAGAGTTAAGCTCTTTCCTATGAAACTTATTGGCTAAGCAAAAAGTATGGTACAGGTCTTTAAAGCTGAAATCAATTCACCATTGGTTGACAATGGTAAACCTCTCCAATGAAAGATATCAAACCTATGCAAGAGTGTCAGCCTTGAGGAGACAATTCCAAGAGTGGAAACAAGGGCAACATGAACCCTTGGACATGGCCTTAGAAAGATATTACTCTTTGTTAAACAAATGCCCAGGCCATAGGTTCTCCAAGGAAAGGCTAATGTATCACATCATGGATGGACTTCGTAATGAAACAAGGGAGACCTTAGAGATGTATGCCCCAGGTCAACTATATGAACTACGAATTCCTCAATTCCAAGAGCTTATTAAGTGGGTAGCAAAAGAAAATGGAGAAATAGCCAAATGGGAGAACGTTGAAAAATCTCAACAGGACCAAACTCCTGAAGTAACAAAGGTCCATAATCATAAAAGGAGAAATCAACTCACCTCAAGGAGGTGAAACCATTTCTACCTTTACCAATACTAAAATCACTAGATGAAATCAAGGCAAAGATCAACAAGATGATGAAGTGGGTACATGAAAAATGTAGAGAATATGTAGACATTATTAGGGGGAGACCCACTCAAGATAACTTTAACAACCAAAACAAATAGAGGATACAAAACCTAGAAATAGGACAAAACACCATTCAATAATCAAAAAGAAGGGCTAAAGAGAATGAGGACAGGGGATCAACCACAAAACATAAGTATCAATGCAATGTTTGCCTGTAAAATCACCTAAGAGGCCAATGTCCCATCTTGTCACATCTACATGAGCATTGGGGAAGAATGTTACATCCAAATTTTGTATAGAAGTACATGGTTAGGTGCATCCCTGTCCCACAACTTTATGGGAAATTCCAAAACTCATCGTACTATCCATGGGTAAATTCTTACCATCCTTAGTAAGGTGCTCAATTGCAGTGGCAAAACCCCCAGTTGTGGGGGAGGCCATCACCAAACTGGCCACACCCTTTGTATCCCCCAAAACCAAGTGCTTATTATGTTCAACACCCTGTTTCTCCAACTAGATTGACATCCTCTATTTCACCTCATCATTATCATTATCTCGAGTATCATCAACCCATGTCCTCTTCTATGGGATCACCACCTCATGTTCCTTATACTTATCCTTGCTCTCAATATTCTCATCCTTCACCTCCTTCTACATCACCACCAGTAGTACCAGAAGGTTATGCACCACAGCACCAACCCATGAACATTACTTGTGCTGCTACTGTCAACAATAGTGGGAATCCTTCACAATGTCGGAAGCATCCTTTCTTTAGGCATGGTCATAGAAAGAAACAATACAATTTTGAAACCATTACATTCTCCAACTTAGCATAAGCCCAACACTATGATGCACCTTCCTCTTAAAACTCAACACCTCTTGTTACCTTATCTAGGCCACTAATTAATACTCCAATAACCACGCGACCTAATGAATATAACAACATGGGAAGACATATTGATCCTTGCATACCATCTTATGGTCATGGCTATCATAGTGCGTCAGCTTCTTATCACATGATCACATCTTATAATCTACCCCACTATGCCTACTATAATCAAGTGTGTGAACCCAAATTTGGGTACATTCCTACCACCACACCAAAAGACACCCAGTGGTTTGGATATGATCAGATCCCAATAGTTCCAATATGCATGGATCCAAACTTTCCATTTATTAATTCTCGCCATGATCCAAGGTTTAGTCATGGGGGACACCCCCCATTCTAACAAGTGGAATTAGTAAATATTTTTCTTTTTCTTTGGTTTTACAATTTTTTGTTTTTTGATTCTTCATTTTCTAATTTTTCATCTTTCAGTTTGTTATTTTATCTTTTTGTGGGTAATCTCATCTATGAATAAAAAACTCATGTGACCAGTTGGTTGAGGTGTTGTTCTATGTTATTGAGTTACAAGGGACTAATTATTTGGATAGTGAGCCCACACCATCCACCCATCCATTCTATTAATAAGAGGTTCTACTCTAGGTACGATGATATTCTTGTTATCATTAAAAGTTAAAATAACTTTGTACTCATTATGCCCAGAGAAAAAAATGATGGACTAAGAGGGAATGGCCAAGGTGTGACATTAAGGGGACTTGTGGATTCTCTTTGATGACATATGTAGGTGCTATCATGTAGCTTGGGTATACTAAGATCCTTGTAGATCTAACGAAAAATGGGAGTAAGAGTTGTGATAAAGGCACTCAATAAAGAAACTCAATGCTATTCTGGGGGGTCCTACTAGAAAGACATGCACCCATGCTTGAAGGTTGGTGACTTCTCCATATCACTTTTGGAAAAGACAAAGTGGAAAAAGCATCCGAAAGAAGAAAAAGACAAAAAAAGAGAGAAAAAAAGAAAAGCAAGGAAAAAAAATAAGAAATGAAGTAGAAAAGAAAAGATCAAGAAAAAAAATGTGCCACAGACAAATTTGAATCACTCCTCCCTTATGCAAAATGCCAAGTGATCGTACGCCTTATTGTGATGATGCTCTTATGGTTGTCTATCATTGGGATGAAACAATGCGATGTCACTGATCAGAGGTATGGACTTGGTTTTGATCTTGGAGTGAAAGGCTAATGGTACTTTAATCACACACAACACTTTGGAGTCATTGTGCCTAGGGTAAATTACCTCACATCCCGATCTTTGCAATCTCTTCTACAATTCTTCTCATCTCACTATCCAAGTACTTCTAACTTGTGTCTTGTATGGCATAGAATTCATGCCTCATCACAGTGGTATTTAACATGTTTTTTGTTGCATAGGTGCAGATTGCATCTCACCTTTCTAGTGCCTACAAACATTTTAAGGTGTGGTTACATAAGGGCATGATAGGTTGGAACCTGCTTTGGGGAGGACCCACTTGCGTCACTTTTGTAATTTGTACTTGTTGCACACCACCACATCATTTTATACCCTCCGAGTACTCCCTTGCCAAATCTATTCTTTCCTATATCATCATTTTATCAAATGTTCCTTAGAATCATTACATGTCCCTTTATGTGTCACCTAGACAGATTAGGTCTGACATTAAAATTTTAGGGAAACTTCCTTGAAAAATCTCTAACTCTAGAATAACACTAAGAAATGAATTAAATATTTATTAAAGGTAATGAGTGAGGTATAAGATAACTGACTGTCTTTAAATAACCTTACTAACAGTTGGTCCTTGTGTGATTACAGATGGCCCCTAAAAGAGGACAGCATGGAGGACCTTCTCAAGGTGCAACTAAACATCTAAGAGAAGGCAGAGGCCAAGGACCTCATGTAGAACATGCAGAGCAAGAGGCACAATCATTTAGCATCCATTAGGAAACTCCTATCACTGCACAATCTAGCCAAGAAGAAGGTGAGAGGTCAAGGCTAGAGGCTATGAAGAGGAATGATGACTATTTGTAGCATGGTATGCCAAGATGAATCAAGTGTTCCTATAGCTACTGTATCCATGGGAAGTGGTGATTCCATCAAACATTAGAACATTAGCATGGACAACTCATGATCCTTGGACAGAAGAAGAGAAACTTCAAGCACTTCTTCAATGGTATCAATCTTAAAAGCCTGAAGCACAAGACAAAGGAAAGAAACCCATGGAGGAGCCAACACTACCAAGAACCACATGAGTTCCACAAGTTTTGTATTTTGTGTTTGTGTCCAAATTTTGTTTAATCCCACACTGCGGCATGAAATAGTCCATGGTCATTCAATAATCCCATACCTATCCACTATTTATAATTCAATGAACTTGTTCCTCACTTTGTTTGACTCAAGGATGAGTTTTTATTCATTTGTGGGGGTATGATGAATCGTGGTTTGTTAGGTCCTGATATCGAGTACGTGATATCAAGTACAAGATATCGAGAACCTGATATCTCAGCCTAGATATGATATTGTATACATGATATCATGGTTCTTGTGTTGGCCTATAAATATAGCATTCAGGCCCATGGGGGGGAGTTCTTTTGCTGGTAAGTCTTAGGGTTGAGTCTTTTTGTTAATTTTTAGTTAATTTTTAATTCCTTTTCCCAAGTGCATGCCTGCAGTGTGATGCTTGTAATTGTAAGGAACCTTTGTTCGAGTGTGATGTACTTGGACACACACACAATCGGTAATAAAGATTGAGATTACTCCATCACTGCAGCATTCACTTAGTTTTTAATTATTTAATTGTTAATTATTATTTATTATTTTCTTAGTTAATATTTCTTTTATGATCATTTACTATTTCTATCGTTAAATCCAGAATGAGTACATCTTAATCACGAACATTTACGTGTGACTACTTGGTACCCTAGTAGCGTATCTAGTAGTGCTTTGAGTAATGTGCACTTGGTAATCCCAAAAGTAGTACACGAAGTCCGAGATGCGTACGGATGATTAAGGATGGATGCTCATTGCACTTAGGCTAGTTTAGATTTTATTTTCCATTGTTTATTAGTTTAATCAAGATTATTTTCCATTGTCTCTAGGAGTAGCCTAGTGTTAGGAATCACATCATACATCTCACTTTGGACTAAACCATACGTGACAAAGAAAATACTAGTCTAGATGGGAAGATAGTGAACTGCGATCAATGTATAACTGTCTAGGTGCCACAACTAGTCTGTCTGCGAAGTTCGACTAGATCACATGTACACGCTCATATTCGTATGATTGAGCATAGGGGTACCTCACCGCTCATCAATACTTCTCTACCCAATGGCCAAGTCTTCTTTAAAACAAACTATGTAGTTAATAATTTATTTTCTTATTAGTTAATAATTTACTTCCTTATGCTTCATTGTCAAATAATTATATTTTTTGTAGTTATGATAGTCTTATGCTTATTAGTTTTGGGATGATAGAATGTGATGTGATTGGTAAGTGGTATGAATTTAGTTTAGATCTTGGATAGATAATCTAATGATTATATTAATCATGCATTACACACAAAATTAATATGCTTATGATAAGACACCTCTATGTTTCATTTCCTACAAACTCTTCTACTACCATTTCACCTTACTGTTATTGTAAAGTCCTTGTTCCCAAATGTTGTTTTTGCATAACAAAGAGAATGCCTCTTCATAACAAGTGTCATCATTATTGTAACAAGATCCAAAAGAGAAGTTGTAATTAAGATCCAAAAAGGCATGTTATAATAATGAATGTGTCTCTTGAGGTGACCTTTGAGGGTTTGACTTAAGGTATTTATACCTAGGCATAAAGGTTGTATCAACATGGAGTTGCAGAGTTGGTAAAGGTAAATAATGGGTGTTGGGTGAAGTGGCATACGAAAAGGATTGGCCATCCCTTTTGGTTGGTGATAGGCCTAACTATGGTGGTAGTGTTTGATTGCCTTTAATAGATAGATGCCAAAGGAAGAAAACCCTAAGGAACATACTTAGAGCATGATTTAGATATATTATTCCACATCAATCAAGCATTCTTCTTCTTCTTTTGCATTTCCTTTTGATGAATCGTGGTTTGCTATGCCTGATATCAGGTACGTGATATCGAGTACATGATATCTTAGCCTGGATACGATATCGTATACACGATATCGTGATTCCTGTGTTGGCCTATAAATATAGCACTCATGCACATGGGGAGGAGTCTCTTTCTGGTACGTCTTTAGGTCAACTCTTTTTGTTATTTTTTAGTTAGCTTTCAGCTCTTTTCCAAGTGCATGCTGGCAGTGTGATGCTTGTAATTGTACGGAGCCATTGTTTGAGTGTGTCATACTTGGACATGCACACAATTAGTAATAAAGATTGAGATTACTCCATCATTGTAGCATTCACTTAACTTTAAATTATTTAATTGTTAATTATTATTTATTATTTTCTTAGTTAATATTTATTTTATCATCATTTACTATTCCTATTGTTAACGTGAAATGAGTACATCTTAATCATGAACATTTAAGTGTAACTACGTGGTAACCCAATAGCGTATCAAGTAGTGCTTCGAGTGATGTGCACTTGGTAATCCCAGAAGT
The DNA here is from genome assembly GCA_015680685.1 of Gnetum montanum. Lineage (NCBI taxonomy): Eukaryota > Viridiplantae > Streptophyta > Gnetopsida > Gnetales > Gnetaceae > Gnetum > Gnetum montanum. The sequence goes on along the minus strand of MNCI01007021.1, from coordinate 402,621 downwards.
AGTACACGAAGTCAAAGATGCATATGGATGATTAAGGATGGATGCTCATCGCACTTAGGCTAGCTTAGATTTTATTTCCTATTGCTTATTAGTTTAATCAAATTATTTCTCATTGTCTCTAGGAGTAGCATAGTATTAGAAACCACATCATACACCTCACTCTGGACTAAACCATACTTGAGAAAGCAAATACTAGTCTAGGTGGGAAGACAATGAACTAAGATCAACATATAACTATCTAGGTGCCACAACTAGTCCATCTGTGGAGTTCGATTGGATCATGCATACACACTCGTATTTGTATGGTTGAGTGTAGGGGTACCTCACCGCTCATCGTTGGCACTGTTGCTAGGGATGGTACTAGTTATCTAGATTAGTTATATCATATAAGATTACTGTAACAAGGTATTAATGATATATCTTTTAGATAAAAGAAATTAAATTCAATTGAATCACACACTATTCACGACAATGTCTCTCTCACAAGATAATGATAACATAACATCTAGCAAGGAAATTCATTGGAGAACCAACGAAGGAGTTTGAAGTACTAAATCTTATGCAGGAGTTTCATATGTTCATAGACACCCCAACGATACTCAAGGACTTTTGTCATCCAACTCAGACACCTCTAGTGATGATGGGACATCCCCTAGAACGAGGGGGCCAGTAAGACCTAGGACCTTCTCAATGGGTAGCAAGAGTACATCAAGGGATGATTGGGAGACTTACAAAAGTCATGATAAGTTTTTCAGTTCCCTCTATTTCTTTGCTCTTTCAATGTCAGGTTGTAACAAAGATGACTATTCCTCAAGGGGTTGGTGTAGAAATAAAAATCGAACCCACGGGAAAACTCAAGAATGCCAACACGAACATAGAAGATATTGTCCCAACTCATGAACTCACAACCTATTTAGTGACGATGAGCCCCTGTTGACCACTAAGAGCCTAATGCATATAATAGTGGCCATTCAGATATCTTGCAGGCATTGTAAGGAAAGCCATCTACCCAAGCTTGATTTAAACAACTTTCCTAAGTTCTTAGAAGGCTATGATTCAGATCCACAACATCATTTACAAGCCTTCTATGATACCTGTGTATAGAACAACATTGAGAATGGGTGGCAAAGGCTTAAGCTCTTTCCTATGACACTTGTTGGCCAAGCTAAAATGTGATATAGGTATTTAAAATTGAATTTAATTTGTCATTGGCCTATAATGGTAAACCTCTTCGCTGAAAGATATCAAACCTATGAAAAAGTGTCAGCCTTGAGGAGACAAATACAAGAGTGGAAACAAGGGTAACATGAACCCTTGGACATGTCCTTAGAAATCTATTACTCTTTGTTAAACAAATGCCTAGGCCATGGGTTCCTTGAGGAAAGGCTAATGTATCACATCATGGATGGGCTTCATAATGAAATAAGGGAGACCCTAGGGATGTATGCCCTAGGTCAACTACATGAACTACGAATCCCTCAATTCTAAGAGCTTAATAAGCAAATAGCAAAAGAGGAAGGAGAAATAGCCAAATGGGAGACTGTTGAAAAATCTCAATAGGACCAAACTCTCGAAGTAACAAAGGTCCATAATCATAAAGAGGAGAAATCAACTCACCTCAAGGAGGTGAAACTATTTCTACCTTTTCCATTACTAAAATCACTAGATGAAATCAAGGCAAAGGTCAACAAGATGACGGAGTGGGTACATGAAAAATGTAGAGAATATGCAGACATTATTAGAGGGAGACACATGCAAGATAACTTTGATGACCAAAACAAATAGAGGATACCAAACCTAGAAATAGGACAGAACACCATTCGACAATCGAAAAGAAGGGCTGAAGAAAATGAGGATAGGGGCTCAACCACAAAACATAAGTATCAATGCAATGTTTGCCTATATGATCACCCAAAAGGCCAATTCCCAATTTTTTTACATCTACATGAGCATTGGGAAATAATGTTACATCCAAATTTCATATAGAAGTAGATGGTTGGATGAATCCCTATCCCACAACTCTATGGATAATTCCACAACTCATTATACTATCCATGGAAAAATTCTTATCAGTCTTAGTATTGTGCTCAACCGCAGTGGTAGAATTCCTAGTCATGGGGGAGGCCATCGTCAAACTGGCCACACCCTTCGTATCACTTGAAACCAAGCACTTATTATGTTCAACACCTTGTTTCTCCAACTAGATTAACATCCTCTACTTCACCTCATCGTGATCACTCTCTCGAGTATCATCAACCCATGTCCTCTCCTATGGGATCATCACCTCATATTCCTTACACTTCTCCTTGCCCTCAATATTCTCATTCTTCACCTCCTTCTACATCGCCACTAGTTGTACTAGAAGATTTTGCACCACAACACCAACCCACAAACATTACTTGTGCTGCTACTGTCAATAACAACAAGAATCCTTCACAACGTCGGAAGCGTCCTTTCTTTAGGCATGGCCGTAGAAAGAGATAACATAGTTCTGAAACCACTGCATCCTCCAACTTAGCGCAAACCCAGCATTGTGATGCACCTTCCTCTTTGAACTCAATGCCTCATGTTACCTTATCGAAGCCACCAATCAACACTGCAACAACTATGCAGCCTAATGAATATAACAACGTGGGGAGACATATCGATCCTTGCATACCATCTTATGGTCACAGGTGCCATAGTGAGTCAGCTCCTTATCACATGACTACATCTTATAATCTACCCCACTATGCCTACTTTAATCAAGTGTGTGAACCCCAATTTGGATATATTCCTACCACCACACCAAAAGACACCTAGTGGTTTGGATATGACAAGATGCTAATATTTCTAACATGCATGGATCCAAACTTTCCATTTATTAATTCTTGCCATGATCCAAGGTTCAATCATGGGGGACACCCCCCACTCTAACAAGAAGAATTAGTGAATGTTTTTCTTTTTTTTTTAGTTTTACAATTTTTTTTTCTGATTTTTCATTTTCTAATTTTTCATCTTTCAATTTGTTGTTTTATCTTTTTGTGGGTGATTTCATTTGTGAATAAAAATACTCATGTGACTTGTTGGTTGAGGTGTTGTTCTATGTTATTGAGTCATAAGGGACTAATTATTTGGAAAGTGAGCCCACACCATAACCGGCCATCCATTCTATTAATAGGAGGTTCTACTCTAGGTACAATGATATTCTTGTTATCATTAAAACATAAAATAACTTCGTACTCATTATGCCCAGAGAAAAAAATGATGGACTAAGAGGGAATGGCCAAGGTGTGACATCAAGGAGACTTGTGGATTCTCTTTGGTGACATTTGTAGGTGCTATCATGTAGCTTGGTTGTACTAAGATCCTTGTAGATCTTACAAAAAATGGGAGTAAGAGTTGTGATAAAGGTACTCAATAAAGGAACTCAATGTTGTTTTGGGGGGTTCCATTGGAAAGAAATGCACCCATGCCTAAAGGTTGGCAACTTCTTTGGATCACTTTTGGAAAAGATAAAGTGCAAAAAGTGATCGGAAGAAGAAAAAGATAAAAAAAAGAAGAGAAAAAGAAAAGCAAGGGAAAAAAATAAGAAATGAAGCAGAAAAGAAAAGACTAGGAAAAACATGCCATAGACAAATTTGAATCACTCCTCCCTTATGCAAAATGCCAAGTGATTGTACGCCTTACTGTTGTGATGCTCTTATGGTTATCTATCAGTGGGATGAAACAATGCGATGTCACTGATCAAAGGTATGGACTTGGTTTTGATCTTGGAGCAAAAGGCTAATGGTACTTTAATCACACACAACACTTTGGATTCATTGTGCCTAGGGTAATTTACCTCATGTCTCGATCTTTACAATCCTTTTTGTAATTCATCTCATCTCACTATCTAAGTACTTATAATTTGTGTCTTGTGTGGCATAGAATTCATACCTCATCATGGTGGTATTTAACATGTGTGTGTTTTGTTGCACCGGTGCATATTACACTTAACCCTTCTAGTGCCTACGAACATTTTTTAAGGTGTGGTTATGTAAGGGCAGTATATGTTGGAACCTACTTTGGGGAGGACCCACTTGCATGAATTTTGTAAGTTGTACTTGTTGCACACCACCACATCATTTTATACCCTTCGAGTACTCCCTTGCCAAATCTATTCTTTCCTTTGTCATCATTTTATCAAATGTTCCTCAAAACCATTACATGTCTTGTTATGTGTCACCTACATAGATAAGGTCTGACATTAAACTTTTAAGGCAACTTCCTTGAAAAATCTCTAGCTTTAGAATGACACTAAGTAACAAATTAAAAATTTATTAAAGGTAATGAGTAAGGTATAAGATAACTAAATTTCTTTAAACAACCTTACTAACAATCAGTCCTTGTGTGATTACAGATGGCCTCTAAAAGAGCACAACAAGGAGGACCTTCTCAAGGCGCAACTAAACACCCGAGAATAGGTAGAGGACAATGACCTCATGTAGAACATGAAGAGAAAGAGGCACAATCATTCAACATCCATCAGGAAACTCCTATCATTGCACAATTTGGCCAAGAAAAAGGTGGAGAGGTCAGGGCCAAAGCCTATGAAGAGGAATGATGACTATTTGCAGTATGGTATGTTAAGGCCAATTAAGTGTTCTCGCAGCTACCATGTCCATGGGAAGTGTCAAATCCATCAAACTTGGGAACATCAGCATGGATGGCGCTTCTTCAAAGGGATGAATTTCAGAAGCCTACAATGTAGGATAAAGGAAAGGCATCCATGGAGAATCCATCACCACTGAGAACCACATGAGTTCCACAAGTTTTGTATTTTGTATTTGTGTCCAAATTTTGGTTAATCCCACACTGCAGCATGAAATAGTCCATGGTCATTTAATAGCCCCATACCTATCCATTGTTTGTAATCAAATGAACTTGTTCCTCACTTTGTTTGACTCAAGGATGATTTTTTATTCAGTCGTGGGGGTATGATGAATCATGGTTTGCTAGGCCCCAATATCGGGTACATGATATTAAGTACATGATATCGGGTATGTGATATCTCAACCTAGATACGATATCGTATACACGATATCATGATTCCTGTCTTGGCCTATAAATATAGCACTCAGGCACATGGGGAGGAGTCTCTTTCCGGTAAGTCTTTAGGTCAAGTCTTTTTGTCAGTTTTTAGGTAGCTTTCAGTTCTTTTCCAAGTGCATGCCTGTAGTGTGATGCTTGTAATTGTACAGAGCCTTTGTTCGAGTATGCTATACTTGGACATGCACACAATCAACAATAAAGATCAAGATTACTCCATCATTGCAGCATTCACTTACATTTTAATTATTTAATTGTTAATTATTATTTATTATTTTCTTAGTTAATATTTCTTTTATCATCATTTACTATTCTTGTTGTTAACGTGGAATTAGTACATCTTAATCATGAACATTTAAGTGTAACTATGTGGTAACCTAGTAGCGTATCAAGTAGTGCTTCGAGTGATGTGTGCTTGGTAATCCTAGATGTAGTACACTAAGTCCTAAATGTGTATGGATGATTAAGGATGGATGCTCATTGCACTTAAGCTAGCTTAGATTTTATTTCCTATTGCTTATTAGTTTAATCAAGTTATTTCTCATTGTTTCTAGGAGTAGCATAGTATTAGAAACCACATCATACACCTCACTCTAGACTAAACCATATGTGACAAAGCAAATACTAGTCTAGGTGGGAAGATAGTGAACTACGATCAACGTATAACTATCTAGGTGCCACAAGTAGTTCATCCATGAAGTTTGACCGGATCATGCCTACAAGCTCGTATTCATATGGTTGAGCATAGGGGTACCTCACCGCTCATCACCCTTACATTTTCTTTACACATAAGATCAAATGTTACTTATATTTGACATTTGGTATATTTCTAGCTTACACATAATGTCTAATAGAATGTATATTTAATGCTTGCCATGACATTTGGGAATGGGATATCACATTTGGTATTAGAGTAAAGCACGATCCAAGAGCCAATCAGAACCATGAGCCAACTGCAACCTGATGATTAACCATGGAGCCAAGATCCAAGGAGAGCCATGGACCATCACGAAATATGTCATATGTTCGAGATGATCTATACATCTACAAAATAACCATGAAGTGTATCATGTTCAACATGAACCCCACCAACAAAGATTCATTCAAGGATATTAGCAATTAGGACATTTGACTATGTCGCACCAAGGTACATCAACTGCAAGAAACATTGGTAAAACATTGATCCAGGTAACTCTTACCCATCTTATATTATTGTTAGAATGTAATGGATTCATATCATCATTAAGTTCCTTCTAGAAGTTTAGTAACCATGACTTGAGTTGATTTGGTCTTGTTTGAGAATTAGTATTCTAAATACCTTATGCCTATAAACTTGGCAATACTCATATTACCTAAGACTTATGTACTGGTAAATTTAAGGGATTCAACCTAGTCATAAGATTATCTCATCCCTACTCAACCAATAAGGTTCATTGCTATGAGATTCATATAAAAACCAATACTTGAGGAGTAATGTTGTGATGTCTCACTTATCCTTAATACCTAGGAAATAATATTTATTCAAGAGGATAATATTATATCATACTTACCAAATCATAAGGTAAAAGTGTTATGTTTTGCATTTAAGGGTTAGGATATCATTTATAATTATCGAAGTTATCTAGAAGTCATCATTCGTCTATGTGTTAGCATAGGAATATCAATTTGGCAAAATAAGCTATCTTGGTCCTTTAAAATCTTGGAAATTAAACTTAGTTTTTATACTTCAAAACTTGATCCAATTCATAGTACTTGTCAAGATGATTTCAATGGTACAAATTTCATTCCAATCGAACTTATGAATTATGAGATATCATTGTTTAAAGTTTTTTGTTATGCATGTCCAACTAAAATAACAATAAAAAGTTAAAAAAGTGAAAAGTTGTGGGTTCAAAACCCCAAAATGGTTTTAAAATATATATATTATATAAAATATATTTTACACAAAAATTTTCATGAGGGCTGCGTTGGCCGATGTGGAATGCACAGCCCACAGCACCCGCCTACCGAAGAACCCTTGCCCACCCAAACCTTCACTGCCTACCATGCTTGCTTCATCAATTTGCTTTTGCCATTGCTCCACCACACCCTTTGCCTATCATGCCACGTAGCTCTATTAGCCCTAGCCTCCTCTAGCAGCACTGTTGCATGCATCCACCATCAGTGTTGTTGCTACGACTTGGCCACTGCACTACTTGCTTGCATGCATCCAAGTCCTCCACCACACCTTTGTCGTTCCACTCATGCTTGCCTACAACATCCAAACCCTAGAATTCCAAGGATGAACTTAAAAAATAGTGTTACATTGCAAGGTAAAATAATATTAATGTGCAAATAATGTACTTTGTAAAATACAACTACATATCTCAAGAAAAAACTACAACTATACTCAATTAATGGTCTTTTTGCAACCTAATTCCACAACATACATAGCATGTAGGAAAAAATATTCATGTCCAAGCCTACTTACCTATAGCATAAGCCACCACGTTAGCATTTATCACATCGATTGCAGTGGTGATGATGTGTTCAAAGTTGGAGAGATCCACCAAAATGAAATAGTCTAAATCATGCACAATGTTGTTCAACATAGGTATATCGTATACCGACCTTACTCCTTTTGTCAGTTGAGCCTAAAATGAATGTACGAAGTCAATATAATTGTCCTCCATCATGCACTGTGTTGAAAACTACAAATCACTAGTGCTTGTAACGCTAAGTGAAGCTATCACAACAACCACCACCAACAGTATCAACACTCAACAACAGTATCAGCACTCTTATGCTAGTTTCCATTTTCTCTATCTTTGTATCGTGTTTCTTACTCTGCATACCTACCCTCCACTTGACCAGTGTAGTAATTCATAGCTGCATATGAACCAGTGCATCCATGTTTTTGTTGTTATTATTATTGAAAGATATTAACCGTGTTTTGCATGGTAAGTCTTTTTTTGTGATTGTCTCTCTAAGAGGCTAAAAGCTGCAAAGATCTTAGGTGTGTTTGCCATGGAGAACCTTTTATCTCTAAAGGTATTTGGAAATGGCTAAAAACTACTCCCACCACATAGCCTGTAGCATCCACTACCACTAGAGAGGAAAGAAACCCTTGCTTCTTGCCTCTTGCCTACCATGGACCATCCACCATAAGACCATCACTACGCCACCCACATGATAAACAAAAATAATGGAAAGTAATGCCAGCGACACCAATCTCAAATATTAAACATCTCTCTGCAAGTTCACCCAATTCCTAATTCAGACCCAACATTGAGCTGAGATGATTTTCATGTCGCTGCGACTAGGAAGACATGCGTTGCAAACCTCGACATCCGAAAACATGGAGCATGCGATGGTATTCTATGCGCTGGTGCAGGTGTTGTGCACACTCATGGTGGCACTAGTGGCATGCTTTTGCTGAACATGCAAGAACCTGCACTCTTTCCAGAGCACTAATGACGAAGATGGTAAGGACCGAGAGCACCACTTACACTACCTTGAGGACACATGGCCACTATCGCATCTCATGTCAGCCACCAACTTCAGCAAGTGGTGCCTGCTTGACCACGACCACCATCGCCATAACTGCCATTATCGCCAACACCACCTTTTCCTTTGTCGGCGGCCTGTTTCCACGCACATCGCTCGCCTGCTACCGTCCGTTCTACTTGTTGCCAGCACTACCTCTCACTACTATTGCCATTGTGGGTTGTTATGTCACTGTCGTTGCCTATGCCACTGGTGTTGCCCTTACCTTTGCCACCACATTCGTCCAAAATTTTGGTGATCCATGGTGTCTGTGAGCACTGTGGACATTGTGGAAACCATGGAATCCTACCTCAAATAGAGCTCAATGGACACCATGGAGCTCCTCACACACCGTGGAATCCCACCTCCCATAGAGCTCCGTGGGCATCATAGACATCATGGAATGGAATCCTACCTTCCACAGAGCTCTATGGGCACCATGGACATTGTAGAATCCTACCTCCCATAGAGCTCTATGGGCATCAAAAATACGATGGAATCTTGTGTTGCCTTCCACGGAGCTCCATGAACTCCACCAGTCAACCCTATTGTCAACCATAGATTTTACGTCAATTAATGGGAAATTTGAAAATACAACCAAAATAGGCAATAAAATTAAATTTAAAACATTAAAGAATGTTTATCAAAAAGGAATTTGGTTCTTTGACAACAAGTGAGATAAGAATTCTATAATTAAGCATGCTCACTCTGGAGTAATACTAGGTTGGGTGACCTCTCGAGAAGTCTTGAAAAACGTGAAACTTTTTTGCAAATTAAAATAACCATAAATTATGACTCTAGAGTCCATTTTGAATGGAAAAAAAGTCGTTTCCTATTGAAACACCACTAAATTTTCATGTTGTAACCTTTGTAACCCCATTTCATGAAACCTGATTCTAAACTTCATTGTAAATGTGAGATTGTAACCCATAAGAGGCAATCTCACATATTTCATACTTTTGGAGCTGAAAAATACTTCATAAGTAGCCAAAGCCTCATTTCCCAAGTGAAAAAAGTCATAGAGTATATATATTTGGCTTTGGGGGGTGTTGGGGGGGGGGGGGGGGGGGGGGTGGGGGGGGGTGTCGTGGGGGGTGTGGTTCAAAAATGCCTTTTGGAATGCCAAAATTCCCAATTTGATGGGTTTTATGGGGTGTATACACTTTTATATGCTGGAAAACCCTTACATGGGGTAAACTAGCATGGAGACATCAAAACTAGCATGGAGGAGTGTAAGGGGATGGATCTTCCTCCATGCTAGCTCTGCTCCTTCCACATTGGCTTTGTAGGATCTTTGCTAGAGTCAATGTCAAAATCTTGGTCATGTTGCTTCTACACTAGGGAGGAGGTGTCAATGTTGAGGGGGATGAAAGATCAATGTTGTGGGGTGAAGGTCAAATCTCTCTATGATAAGTTACCCCCCTTCCACACTAGGGGCAAGTGAGATCCATCCCCCTACACTCCTCCACATTTGGTTTGATGCCTCAAAGCTAGTTTACCCTTCTATAGCGGTTTTCCAATGTAGAAAAGTGTATACACCTCATAAAACCCATCAAATTATCATTTTTGACATTGAAAAAGGCATTTTGACATCCCAAGCCTAAATATACACATTAGGTGACTCTTTTCACCTGGGAAATGAGGCTTTGGCTACTTATGAGGCAATTTTTAACCCCAAGAGTATGAAATATGTGAGCTTACCTATTATGGATTACAATCTTCACATTTACAATGAAGTTTAGCCTCGGGTTTCATGGGATGGGGTTACAAAAGTTACAACATGAAAATTTAGTGTTGTTTTATTGGCTCCTCTTTGTTGGTGTCTAGAGGATTGACCCAATAGACATCGACAAAGAATACAAAATATCATTGCAAGTCCACCATTAATGTTCCCTCTCTATGCTTAATCCAGTTATGTTGAACCATTCCAAAGAGTGCTTATGATGATGAGATAAGGCTATGATGAGGGAATGGTAATGGTAATGGGGTTATAGGAAGTTGTTTATGAAGGCTAATAATGCATTCCAAGTGTTGTTGTCATGACTAGTGTTATACTGATATGCTTCGAAGTGTTGGTTTCTTGACAAGTGTGTTTGAAAACCTAATCACTTCACTTTAAGATTTTGTTGGCCATTGGGCTTTGAGACTTCATTGGCCATTCAGCCTCTTGGAAGTTTACTTCCTCTTATTTTTGTTGTTTTTTATGGAGTGAAGCCTTCATTGCTTTTTTTTTGCCAGGGATGGTTAGATATGGTTTCCCCGTTGAGTGAGTTTTGTTATACTCAATGGACTTGGTGATATTTCCATCAAACGAGACATGTTATGTCTAGTGGACTTAGTGATTTTCCATTGAATGAGTTGCATTACATTCAAGTGGACTTGAGGATGGAGCTTGATGAAGAGATGTCATATGGCTATAGTGCATGAGTGGCAAATATAGGTCAACATTGTTTCTTAGGGTAAGGAAGGCTATCATCAAGTTATGGGGTTGGGCTCAAGGAGTGGTGCCAAAGGGAGGGCAATGATACAATCACTTTCGACATAGTAGGATAAACTCACCAGATCTTGCATATCAAGGCTACATGATGACTTTTTTCCCTAATGGATTGCATCCTTGCAATGGCTCTAGGATTTAGCCTACAAAACCAACTTCAGAAGGACAAGAAAACCAAGCAAACAAAGCATGTTATAACATTACAATTCATACAAACCATATAGAATTATAAAACCAAGCTACCCAAGTCACCAATGTTGCTAGTTTAAGAACCTAATAGGCCATGTTACTAGTTGAAGGCCTTAGTAGGCCATGGTAAAGTAGGCTCGCTTGTTGATGGTTGTCAATGTCATGGATGCAATAGGTTTCATGTAGGTCACATGTAATAAGGCTTTAGATAGGAATGGTTGACTAGACTAGCTAGCTCATTCCCATCCATGTCTATTATCCCTAATGCTTTATTACCATAGGCTCTAGTGATAAGGAAGGATTCTTCCTAATTGGCTAAGAATTTATTTGCATGCTTGTAGACAACATGGAAAATGAGGATATCCTCCTTAATCTTATGTTTGATCAAGTTATGGTGGTGCTGCCATTTCTGCCTCTCTAGATAGTGTTTGACATGAGCAAGTGCTTGCATATGCTTCTTCTCCATCGAGTCTAGGTCCACTATTCACAACTCATTGCTTTGCTCATCATTGATGAAGTCAGTGAGGGCCACTCAAAGTGATGGTACCTATAATTCAAGAGGTAAAATAGCTTCAAAACCATAAATCAAGCTATAAGGTGTTACAGCAATGGCTATATAATAAGTTATATGATAGGCCCAAAGTGCCTAGACAAGCTTCTCATGCCATTTGCACTTGCTGTTATTGAGCATTTTCTTGAGCAAGCTGATGGTGACCTTGTTGCTTGCTTCAGCTTGTCCATTGGCTTGAGGGTAATAAGGTGATGAGAAAGAATGCTTAATGCCTAGGTCATATAGAAATATTTTGTTTCTTGGCTACTAAATTATTATTCGTTATCTATAACTATGGTCATGGGTATGCTGAAACAAGCTACAAGGTTCTCTAGGATGAATTTACAAACTTTTTTAGATGTAGTCTTCCTTAGGGGAATAGCTTCAACCCACTTTGTAAAGTACTTTCTTGTGGTGATGATGAATCTATGTCCCATCCAAGACTTAGGTGTTATAGGTCCAATGACATCCAAACCCCATTGTTGAAATGGCCAGGTTATCTAAGTGATATGCAACTCCGTTAATGGTACATGTATAAGGTTTCTATGCTATTGGCACGTGTCACATCTCTTAACCTTCTACAGGAAATCATTTTTCATATAGGGCTAGTAATAGCCTAATTTTCTAATCTTTGCGGCCTTAGCTCTAGGTCCTATATATCCTCCAAAAACACCCTTGCGAACCTACTATAGGACTATTTTGGCTTTAGTTTTACCCAAGTACTTTAGTAATATGCCATCATAGGATCATCAACATAATGTGTTATCAGGCTAAGGCCTCCAAAGCTCCATTTCTACTCTAAAATTTTAATCATACAGAAAACTTTACTGCATAGTTGTCACACCATATGATCAACAATCTTTACTAGTTTCTCAACATAACTAACATCAGACTGTAGTTGTGTTCTTGAATGGCTAATCACATGATGTTCATCATGCACATAACATCATTGCATAGATACATGAAATACATCATGGACATGTGCCAAATGAGGAGGTAATGTTATCCAATAGGCTACTTTCCCAATCTGTTGTAACACCTGAAATGGACCAATGTATCTAGGAGTCAATTTTCCTTTTTAGCCAAATCAAGTAAGCCCTTTTAAAGGAGAAACAAAAAGAAACACAAACTCTAGTGGCCTTTGATGCCAATTGGCATATGCTACCTACCTATCCTATGTAGCACTCAATTTATCTTGGATCTCTTGAATCTTCTCTGTAGTCTACCTCACTAAATCTCTATTCACCTACTGATGATCTTCTATGGTATCCCAACATAAAGGTGTTCTACATGGCCTACCATACAAAATCTCATATGGTGCTACTTGAAAACTTTCTTAATAATTGTTGTTATATGAAAATTCAACTAATGGTAGCATTTGATTCCAACCTTCTCCATGCTACAAAGCATAGGCTCTCAACATGTCTTGTAGAACTTGATTCACCCATTCAGTTTGACCATCATTTTGTGCATGATATGTCAAAGTTATATTCATCTTTGTACCTATCTCCTTCTGAAATGCCTACTAAAAATGTAACATGAATCAAGCATCTCTATCACTAATAACCCATCATGGCACACCATGCAACCGCACTATTTCTACAAGAAAGAGATGTGCAATTTCTACTACACTTACTAATGATTTTGTGGCAAGGAAATGGGTAGACTGTGTTAACAAATCAACAATTGCTAATATAACATCATGGCCACTATGAGCTTGCAGAAGACCAACAATAAAATCCATATCATTGACATCCCATTTCCACTAAGGAATGTCATGGACATGCAAATATCCCTCAAGTCTTTGATGCTCTATCTTTACTTGTTGGCAAATTAAATAGCGAGATACATACTCTTCTACATTCCTCTTCATACCAAGCCACCAATACATTCGTCGTAAATTTTGATACATTTTTTGACTACCTAAATGCATTTGGTATATACTCATGTGGTCCTCATCCATAAACTGAATTTGGAGAGATTCTAGAACACATACTCGACCATTCCTCCGTAATACTCCATGACTATCTATAGAGAGCATTCTATCAGAGGTAATCTATTGCCTCAATGCTTGACACCAAGAATCATGTCATTGTTGCTCTCAAATCTACTCTTGCATATCTGATTGGATTGTTAAGTTATTAAGCTTACTTGCCATCCTACTCAATGCATCTATTACTTTGTTAGTCTTGTCATGCCTGTATTTAATAGTGAAATCAAAATTAGCAAGAAGCTCCATCCATCTATGTTGTCATAGGTTTAAATATGGCTGAATCATAAGATATTGAAGGCTCTTATGGTTAGTCCAAATAGTAACTTTCTCCCCATATAGACAATGCCACCAAATCTTTAGTGCAAAGATCATAGCACCTAATTCTAGATCATGCATGGGATATCTAGTTTCATGTGGCCTCAATTGATGGGATACATAAGCTACAACCTGTCCATCTTACATCAACACACAAGAAAATCCATCCCCTAAAGCATCAGTACTAACATCATATGGATGTCCTAGTGTAGGAGATATTAGCATAGGAGTAGTCACCAATGTATGCTTCAACTCCTCAAATGTAGCCTAACAAGCTAGGCTCCAAGTAAGGTTAGCCTCTTTTCTCAAAAATTGGGTCAAAGGAGATTCTATGTGAGAGAAATGTTCCACAAACCTCCAGTAATATCCTGTTAACCCCAAGAAGCTTTGTACATCCCCAACTGATTGTGGCCTAGGCTAATCATGAATGACTACAATCTTTGTAAGATCCATAGATATACTAGTTCCTGACACCACATGTCCTAAGAACTAAATCTCTGATTGCCAAAATGAACACTTGGATGAGTAAGCATACAGTTGGTACTCCCTCAAAGTCTATAAAACCATCCGCAAGTGCTCTGCATGCAATTTCTCATTAGGAGAATATACTAAGATATCATCGATGAACACAATCACAAACTGATCTAGGAATGGACACATCATAATATTCATGAGGTACATGAAAACTGCTGGTGCATTTTTCAATCCAAAGGGTAGCATCAAAAACTCATAGTGGTCATACCATGTTCTAAATGTTACCTTTGACACATCCTACTCATGAACCCGCACTTGATGATACCCAAACATGAGATCAATCTTTGAGAATACATGAGCTCCCTAAAGTTGTTCCAAAAAGTCATTAATGCATGGTAGAGGATATCTATTTTTCATAGTCACTTGGTTTAAATACCTATAATCTATGCATAACCATAAAACCTCATCCTTCTTTTTAACAAATAGCACTGGTGTATCCCACCATGATACACTAGGTCGAATAAGGCCTTTATCTAGCAATTCTTGTAGATGAATCTTTAGCTTTGCTAGCTCTATGAGAGACATCCTATGGGGAGCCTTTGAAATAGGCTTGTACTAGGTTTAACTTCAATCTTGAACTCAATCTCTCGCCTTAGTGGAAAACCCAATAATTCGGACTAGAATACATCAGGGAATTCATGAACCACAGGAATTTGATCTATCTCCACCATATCTATTTCATAGATTATAGCCACAAAGCATTCATGTCATTTTTGAAGCATCCTACAGTACATCTAAGAGGAGACTAAATCCAGGCACATAGTCCTCAGATGAGTTTGTATCTCCACGGGAGCACCATCAAAGCATTGAACTATGACAACCAATACATCCCCAAAATTACATCATACAACCCAAAAGCCATAACATGTAAATCACTAATCCATTGCACACCTTCCAATTCTACTAGCACACTTATACACACATGATCAACTTGAGTTTCATGACCTCCAATAGAAGATACTATCAATCGAGGAGAAAGAGAATGACATACAAGAGCTACATGATGGTAGCATTGAGATTAAATAACATTAATACAACAAAGTCCAAAATCATACCTCTCATCTCCATCACTATATTTGGCTACACATCCATCATTGTACTTCATCTCCATCACACTTGTCCTTAAGTCCTCTAGTCCCCTCCTCTAGACTGAGTGACTAGTGCTCCCCATCCACCTTGAATTGGAGGTCATTTTCCTTAGCCTCTTCCTCCTCCGCTACTGCCTACCTACTTTGGGCACTCTCAAGCCTGACGCCTTGGCTGCCCACATGCAAAACAATTCTAGCAATCCCTCTACAAATGATTAAGCTATCCACATCTATAACAAACCATAGCTCCATGACTAGCTCTAGCAGTAGGACCACAAGCATGTGTTGGATGCTCTCCTCCATGGCCACAAGCTTTCTTAGTGGGGCCAAGCCTTTCTCCAGATGTTGGTCCTCTCTTCTGCCCTTGTCACCTCTATCTACACATTGTATCCTTTCACTAATGCCTCGCTAAATCCATGGCTACTACTCTAGCTTCATCATAGGAAGTCAATCTGAGAGGTAATAAGTGATCCTTTAAAGATGGTCTCAAACCTTGAATAAACTTGTTTGTCCATGCTCGAGCATCTATCTACATATGGGGTACATAACTACTCAGCTTAGAGAAAAGAGCATCATACTCCACCATAGACTAACTACCTTGATACAAACAGTAGAACTCATCCTATTTGACCTATGCATATTGGGTGGCCACATAACAACCTCTGAAAGATGCTAGAAAATCATCCCATGCCATCTCTTAACCAGTCCATCCCTTTACCTACTCTTCAATTGTCCACCAATGCCAAGAAGTACCAACTAGTTGATAAACTACCAAGTAAGTTTGCTGAACTAATGAACAACCCATCAAATAAAAAGCCTTTTGCAATTCCTCCAACCATTTTGTAGCCACAATGGGATCCTCAGTACCATCAAATTTCAGAGGCCCCAATTTTTAAAACTACTTCACTAGTTTCCTATTCATAGGCTACTTGTTTGATTCTCTTAAGCCTCCACTACCACTACCTCTTCCCACTTCCCTGATCATGGGAATAGGAGCATCACTAGTAGCAACATACTGCTGCAGGATCTATAACAATTGTTGTATAAGCTTTGATTGGCTATTTGTAGGACCACTACTAGATGTTTGAGGAGGTTTCTCCTATCCATCATTAGGCCCTTCTAGTCTATAGGCCCCACTAGCATCATGACCATGTCTACTATACATCTCTATAACATGAAATTACACAAATGGATGAGTACCACCACCATCATACAACATCAGAGTAAGCTAGCTTTGATACCACAATGTAACACCTTGCCCTAGCTAGATCAAGGTGACACCTAGGATCAAGTAATCTTAGCATGGAAGCATGATAACTAAAATCAATAATGTGTAGAATACATGATATCTAGGAAGGTCAAACAATACAGAAATTTCCTAGCACACAAAAACTAAACATACATATTTCTTTGTAAAAATGTGTGTCTCTACATAAATCAAACTATGCACTTCTCTACTTAAATAAAATAACACATAAACCTCATCATCGTATAAAGGATATCTAGTCCACACTACTACTGTACATGAAAATATACATTAACCAAGCACTAAATATTTTTTCCTCCTCTACTCTCTCTCTCCATGCTCACTAGGCTCCTGCACATTTCACTTGTAATTGAATAAAGTCAGTACACAACTAAGTGGAAAGCCTTTATACTTTCCCTACTAGATATTCAACAAGTGCTACACTAGAGGAGAGGAGTGGGGTACAAGGAAACCTACAACCGCGATTAGTCTTATGCATGCTCAAACCAACACATACCATATAATCCATAAAGCTAACATACTATCATACAATCACAAAGGAGCCACTTTTTGACATCATCTATCATGCCCATGTCATCATACCCATGATATACCATAAATAGTCCATGATCCACACAATCATAATCCAAATAGAACACCTATTCTCAATGATATAACTCAGAACCTAATACTATCAGATACATAGCCCATGTGGTTGCTAGCATATCTATGCTCAGTGTGGTATGTGAAATGTTGCCATGAGTACTCATAAAAACCATTACCTGCAAGTCTTTTATTAGTCTTTTATTTATCCAACCAGTGCTAGGGTCCATCAACCTGTGACCTGGAACCACTAGCCTTCTAGAGGACTAGTGATAGTGATGAACACACCTATGCTATGGACCAGCTGTAGGGGTGAACACACCTAAACTCTTCCACTCTCAAGATGAGGCCTAAGATAGGAGCTTCACCGATGCATCATAGTGGGGGTCAATCCATACTACCTCCAGGGTGCCTCATCACCAACTAGTCCACACCCTCATGCTAGCACCACCCACCAACGACCATCACTAGCATCATCATGAAAACATATATACAATTTAGATAGCTTAAGCCAACATAGGTCATAAGCACAACACACCCAAACAACCATAACCACACATATCCACCCCTAAAAATTATAGTCATTTTATGGAAACAATACCATGATGTAATAGAATAACATGAATACCTCGATATGAAAAAACAATACCATATTCTTCAAAAGACATGTACTTCCATACAAATGACCACTAGAATAACCTTCCAAATGATATATGCCCAAAAAGAAAACTAATCCTAAGATTAGAAAGTACTTCCCAAAATGATTCCAACCACACTAATTTTACCTAACTCGAACTTTTGGAAGCAAAGTTATGCACATTAAAAGTTGATTAATAAACTAATATTTAATAATATTTAATTATCACTAGAAAGGATTAGAATGCCCAAAAATGCTCGCACCCCAATAGGCCCCAAAAATAGAATATTCCTATCATACCAATCTCATTAACATCACATATCATATTCCACAAGTCCACATCATACCATACATCCCATATATATTAATAAACAATTTGTAACCAAAATTGTACAATTTTGGAAAATATGCAAAATAACATGCCTAAGCTTAGACTTTGAGCCATCCACCCACATGCCCCCATTTCATGACTATATACACTAATTCAGCACAAAAATATAGAGAAAAGGTAAAGACAACCCACCAATTAAATTTTTGGGGGCAGAAGGGCCAAAATAAGTAGAAAATCCTCAAAAATTTGGCAAGATTCCATTTTTCTCCCAAGAAGTTCTACACCTACATAGAGATGACTGTAACAATCCCAAATCTAGGTTTGGAGCAAGAAAAAATCGTCCAAAGAGCTCAAAATTCAAAAAAAATGTAGAATAAAATAAGAAAGCAAAAAGAAAATAGGCTCTTGTGCATTTTTGTTTCTATATAAAAAAGAAACAAAGAAAACTCAAGCATGGTGGTGCAAAAGGAGCATGGTCTCTTATGTTAAAATAAGGGGAAAAAAACAACACTTATGTTTATGTTATCAGAAAACAAAAGGACAAAATAGAGGTAGTGCACATCACATGCAACCCAACGTGACACACCGAGACTCCAAATCAAAATTCGTTTAACCTACGGCATCCTTATCATACACTCTATGCATTCACATGCCAAAACCACACTCAAACATCACACAACATAGTGCTATAGTACAAATTCTACATACCAAAATCACACATAGAGCATAAAAACATATCGAATGGGTGCTCTTGTACCCCAATCTAACACCCCTGCTAGCAACATCACCTATCTAACACATCACATAGGGCTAGTGTACAATATCATGTTAGTTAAGCATGTAAAGACAACATAATCGTAACATAAAAATGAAACCTCATAACATATAAAATACATTAACCTATCCCAGAAACCCACCAAGACTCCACATGTAACGTATGACTCATAAGTAGATGACCATACCTATTGTCGCTGGATGGGATGTAACATACCATGGCCTCTTCTGGGAGAAGGCTCCTATACCATACCTACCAAGTACCCCCTCTTAGCTATTTTTTTTGTGAATTTTGGTTGAAAACCTAGGCATTTTCTCCTGGCCAAGCTTGTATGTTAAATAGTTTTTGGTTTTGAATAGTTCAAATGTTGTATTCTGGTTATAGTCATGTGTGTATTATGTTGGTTTGGTCTTATGGGCTACTCGTATGAAGTTAGGAATTTTTATTTTACCTTGTCTAGTGTAATTTTTTCTATTTTCAACAAAAAAAGAACACTTATTTTCTATTTTTTACAAGAAAATGGCATAGAATTTTTAGTTTTTGGGGCCATGAAATTATTGCTTGTTGTTTTCTGGTCAAATTGGTGGTTGAACCACTAATTTCTGAAATATGGTTAATTTTTATGAATTTTATAAAGAATAATTTTTTGGGGGTTCCACTGGAAAGACATGTTACCCATGCCTAAAGGTACTCCTGTATCAAATGGCCAAGTTTTCTTTAAAAAATAAAATGTGTTATTAATAAACTGCTTTCTTAAACATTTTTGCCAAGTGATAATACTTACAGTTGTGGTAATCTTGTGGTTGTTAGTTTTAGGATAATACAATGTGATGTCATTGGTAAGAGGTATGGATTTAGATTAGATCTTGGACGAAAAGGCTGATGATTCCTTGAATCATATATTACACAAAAGAATTGATTATGCCTATGGTAAGACACCTCTCATCCTAATTTCTATAATCCCTTGCTACTCCCATTCCACCTCACTATTATACATTATCATACTTCAATGGTTTTGTATAATGCAATGTTATTTTCTCATTAAGAAAATACTAACATGTGTGTTTTGAAAGACAAGTATGTTTAACATTCAACTCCTTAAGTGCCTACAAATACTTGTAGGTGTGATTATACAAGGGTACTAAGGATAGAAGCCTACTTTGGGAAGGACCCACTTATATAACTCTTATGACTCATACCTAATGATCAATTCCACATTATCTTATGCCTTCAAAACACTTAAAATCATAAGCTAATTATACCTTTGGAAATTCTTACCAACCATTTTCAATAAACCTAATCGATATCCTTTGCCTAAAATTCCTACTAAATTTACTTTTACTACTAAATATACTTTTACTACTAAATTTTCATATTCTAAGTGTCATCTATGATCAAGAACCCTTGAAACCACCTCTACATCTCTTAAACTATCCATTTGACTTAATTTTTCCATGAAAAATTGCTCAAAAATCCAAAATTTTTCAAAGGTGATCATAGCTACGATGTATCAGATCCTAATACATTATGGCTATGATGTCATATCTACAATATCATCGTCTAAAACATCTATATATACATGCGAGCTAGAAATTTTTCATTCTTCTCATTTGATACATAGAGATTTCATGCCATTTTTCTAACCTTCTACCAACCAATTATAATGTCCTTACCATATCTTTGATGTGGTTCTTGAACCCTCTCAATCATGGAGCAATCAACATAGTACTAAACATAGGTTGTGCGATTGAGTAATATTTTTCTAATGCAAAAAGAGTACAATAAGGCTAAGAGTAATAACAATAAATCAAATCTTGATCAAATAATTAAATAAGAGCTAATAAAATTAATCATTCCTTTTAATTACCCATTTGAGTACACAATTAAAAGATATAACAAATAATGATATCTTTTTGAAATTTTTCTAACTATGAAATTTTAATAAGAGCTATAAAGTAATGATAAGGATAAATTTTATTCAAATTCAAGAATCCAAGAAAGAATTATAAACTACTACGAACTTATTTGAAATCCTTGGGTAATCTCAAATGAATCCTTTATGATTATAGATGGCTCCTAAATGATCCACAACCAAAGGACCTTCACAACAAAGGGGAAAATGACCCATAGGAAGAAGACAAGCTAGGGAACAAACTTCAAAAACTAAGTAAGAGGCTCAATCCTTCATCATTCATCAGTAAATACCTATAATAAAACATTCTACACAAGTTGAGGCTGAAGTACCACAAGCTCAAGAGCAGGGATAGCACCTTATGCTATCAAGCAAATGTCTCCAAGCTATTCAAGAGAAGTCTATCATGTCCATAGTTATTATGGAACTTAATTTCAAACCATTTATAGAGTTTGCACCTACCAACATCTAAGAGCAACTCAAAGCCTCTCCTCTTTGTCCAAATTTGTCATGTAGTGGTGAATGATACTTAGGGGAAGTCTACCAATTTTGCAAAAATAAGCAAGATGATGCTATGGTAAAAATTGAGGGAATCGCAGTGCCTTATTCAATTGAAGCAATCACAAAGGCATTGAACCTTTCAAATGTCATAGCAAATATTGCACAAATCTCCATAAGATCCAACATAGATGCAAAGAAGTTGTGGCTATAAAGGGCTTATCATAAAGCATATGAAGAATATAGTGAATTGTATGCTTATCATATTTTTCCCACTAAGAGATTAAATAGGATTTCCACATGTGTTGCAAAAGGAAGTGCCATCATCATGGAAAAATTTTAAGCCAACATAGCTTGTCTCATATTCTTAGAAATCCAAAGAAGATTTGAAGAGAAGAAGGTAATGAAACTCACTATGCCATTCCCTTGCCTCATGAGAAGATTATGCAAGCAAGAAGGAATTCTAGGCTACATAAATGATGTCCTATGCAAATCCTAGAATGCATCCTACATTGAAATGTTAAAGTTAGTGCCTCCTAAGAATGATCAACTAGAGAAGCCAATAGGTACTAAGAGAGCTACAGGATCCACACCAGCAAAAAATATCGCAACTACAAGACAAGAGCAAACATAACCCAGTGGATCAATGCTAGCTAGTAATAGATCCAAATCAAATGCTCCACAAAAAAAACAAGACTATAGAACTTATATGAGCCATTTACAATAGATTGCAGAAAGTATTATATTGGGGAACAGGGAAGTCTCAAGCATGTACCAAGTTAGAGATAATCCAATAAGGCTTGTATTATTAATAGGACTTGCTAGCAATCAAATTTCATTATAGGAAGGAGAAGATGAGGATTGGATGCAACAAATATCAGGGAATGATGTATCCTTCCAAGTTATGCTCGAAATGGTAGAAGGAGCCATGGTTATGATAATGAAACACTAGGATGCAGCAGGAATAACTAAACTAATCACTGATCATATTAAAGAATCTTTTAATGTTCTCTTTGTGCCACCAATAGACCTAAATGGAAGTAAAGATGTTGAAGCCATAGTTATAACCTACATGGCCTCAGAAGAACACAAAGATATCTTGGATTGACTCCTACATATAGGGTAAGTAATGTAGAATCTTTTTTATATCACTAGCAATATCACTGTAGTACAATTAAAGCTTATTTCAATAAAGGACAAGCTAGTGATGATAGAAATTAGAGTTGAACATGCAGAGAATGAGGTGCAAAGATTGCAAGCTAAATTGATAACATTAAGAGCAAAAGAATAATACCCTACATAATACATAGCACCAAACTAGCTAGACAAATTTAGAACTAAATAAGTAGCCCAAGTGAAGCATAAACATATGCCCATGCTAAAGCATTAACTACATTATAGGGAGAAAATAAGAAGATTGCTACAAAAAACATACGATTAACTGATATTGAAAAATAGAAGAATGTTCTTGAAGAGAGAATCCATTAGCTCAGAGAGAAATTTGCAAAGGTCAACTAAGATATTCAAAAATTGACCAGGTAAAATAGAACCTTATGAATGAAAGATGTCTATGCAATACACCTGAAGTTAGTTATTGAGATTAGCATGTGGCAAAATGAGGCCAAAAAGCATGAAAGGCTAAAAAAGTATTTTAAAGACTAGATGAATATGTATAAATAAATTAATAAGAAAAATCTAGATAGTTGAGGCCAAAATCAACACCATCATAACATAGACACATAATTGGAAACTAATATTAGATGGTCTTATCCATGTCCATCAAGCTGAAGTGAAGAACAAGGACCTATAGATTGAAAACCTCACTTAATACATGGGATTAGCAAATCTTTGATATGCTAATCTAGGCATGCTCACAGTAGGTAGACCTAGAAATGAGTTGGAGTAATAAGTGGCCATAGTTTATGCACTATATGAGAAAGAGTTTGTAGATAGGAAGGATGTCCAACAAAAGTTACACATTACAAATACTGAACTTCAAGTAGTCAAGGCCAGCTACTAGGATCAAAAGAATGTCATAACAAATCTAGCTCATAAAATGACAAACTACCAAGAATTAAGAAAAGTGGTCAAATCATTTGAGAAAGAATGATGGTAGCTCACAACATGGTATGTGAAAGAAAATAAAATGTTTCTACAACTACCTTATCCATGAAAAGCATTGGCTCTAGCAAACATATCTGAATTATCCTAGATAGTATATGATCCCATATCAAAAGAAGAAAAGCCTTGGGCATTACTTAACCACTATTAATTTCAAAATCCTGATGATAAAGGAAACAAATCAATGGAGGTGCCACCACCACTCAGGACATAAGGCTACATCAAATTCTTAAGTTTTGGTTTTTGTTGTTTTGTTGTCATGTGTATTCATAATGCAATGCATGATAATCTTGTAAATATCACTTGAATCATAATGCAGCATTAGTAGGAGAGTTAGTCATGTAAATAATTCATAGTATTTAAGTCTATATATAACCCCATAAATTTTGTAAGGAACTCTATCTTTCTTTTGTTTTAACTCAAGGACAAGTTTCTAGTTAAATGTGTGGGTATGATAAAATCAGTTTATATCGATGATGTGATATCATATCTATGATATCGTAGCTCTGCTTACATCATTTTCAATACGATGTAGTGGATCTTGGTCTCCACCATAAATACCAATCCACTATTGCATTAAACAAACAACTTTGATCCCATACTAAGGCAAATTCTTGCAGTTTGTTTTTTTTATTTACACTTAGTAATATAGTGAATGCCTGTAGTGTGCTATTACGTAATTGTATAGAATCATTTTTTGATTAAATTGTTCTTGGACACAATTCATGGCTGGGAATAAAGACTAAGAATGTTTTTTTACCATTGCACCATTCTACTTAGTTTCTTTACTCTTACTTAGTCCATTTTTCTTATTTAGTTTAACTTTTACCTTTTTAAATATGTTTGATTTGATTAAGTTACTTATAGTTTCTAATTCATTTACTTTTCCATTTTTATAATCGTTTGATAATCCTAGTAGTATTATTGCTTAGTTCACCCAGTAGCATAAGACTTGGTAATCCCAATGATAGTTGCATAAACCCAAAACATGAACGGTAAACCAGGAATGGATACTTATTGCCTATAGGATAGAATAGTTCCTTTACTTACATTTCCCTTAGAATTAGATTTTATTCCTCTATTTTAACCACATTTATATTGAGCTTTGGTTTGAGACAATGATAATAATATAGTATATGCTTAATGAGCCATGATATTGGGGTCGTGATATCGAGTACATGATATTGAAGCCTTCCAAGCGATATTAGACATCCGATATCAAGGCCTGTCTTGTCACCTATAAATAAGAAGCGGGCACACTTGGTTTAGCAATAGTTGGTTAATTATTCTTAGTCCCTTACCCGAACTCTTGTCGTTTTTCCTTCTTAGAGTTAGAATCATTTTTGAGTGCCCACAATAGGAGTCATGAAGAGAATGGATCTTTATTCGAGCATTGTGTACCTGAGCACACCTTGTGGCCAAAAATAAAGACGAACTTTGTGATAAACCTTGTAGTATTCAGAATCACTTATTCAATATTATTTACAGTTACTTAATGCTTTCCTTAGTAAATTAATGTTCTCTCTCTCTCCTTGTTAACTCCCCCAAGTAAGCACACTTAGTACGACCACTTCGAGCATGCATGGAACACTTGGTAATCCAGTAATGATTAGCATTTGGTAATCCTAGTAGTGTTGCATTGGTTTAGGATGTGGACAGCAAGTGAGAATGAATGCTAGTGTTAGGACTAGTTAGAGCATAGTTGATTAGTTAAATTAAATTGGTTACTTAATTAGTTCACTTCTCCCTTTGTAGCACCAAGACATGAAACATAAAAATATATAAAAATCATATAACTCAAGTTTACTTAACCATACAATCATGCTATATGAGTAAGCTTGAGAAGAAAATGATTGACTAACTTGTTTGGGTTCTGTAAAGGCGCATAAGCACTTAGTCATTGAAATTCGACCGGATCATGTGTGTACACTCGTATTTGTATGGTTGAGCATAGGGATACCTCACTGCTCATCATTGGCACCGTTGCTGGGGACTTTGTTGATTGTCCGCTAGCTAAAACTTAGGAAATCTTCACATTGTTGGAATGAACCCTTAGGGTTGGTTATCTTACAATTAGTGAAATAGAAAGTATTGCATACTGAATAGACAATTATGTCTCCTTCTTCTTACAAGAGTGTTTCACTGCCTAGGTCCAATACAGGACACAATAGGAAGCATAGTAAGATGATAATCTGCTAGTCCCTCAATAGTTTCACGTGGTATATGTTCATCCTGATGAGTATATACCAAACTTTACCTTTATCCTCCACCAGGATGAACAACTACATTGGCGTGATTTAGAAGGTAACATAGTGTTACCTCCTGATCGCTTAGTCCTCGGCATGCTCCTTTGTGATCTCACACGAATTGGTATGCAACACTTACAGGTAGAGTACGTTGTGCATGATCATGACTCGAGAGAGTATCGACCCATGGAAGCACAATGTCAAAGGGATCTACAATAGGAGAGACGTCATGAATCCATGAATGGAAAGTTGTCTTAGAATGTCCCGCATGTCATAAGTAAAAATGAGGGTGGTGAACCTGCCTCAGGGGGTCTCCCACATAATGATGTTCCTCCCATTGACTTTAGTCAAGGGGTTGTGTATCAGAATCTTCACTCAACTATCCATAACCTAGATTTTGGTTCTGACAGACACAAAGGATCTGAAAAAAGAACACGAACACATGAAAAAGATGGATATTTTGATCGTAAGTGCGATCGAGGCCGCGACCACCGAAGAGAAGGAAGTAGGCACCATCATGGTGACAGTCATCATTCTTCTTCACCTTCATCAGCTCCTTCACCTTCTCCTTTAGGATTTGGACATAGTTGCAAGGAAAAAGACCCTGAGGATAATGGTAAGAGAAACGGGAATCATAGAAAAAGCAGCCGAAAAAGGGGATGAGGGCATTCTAGAGAAACTAATCATGAAAGGAGGGAGAGTAGGGAACAACATAGGCATCATAGATGCCATAGACAGTACAATCACGATGAACTCCTACTTGCTATCCGAAGTATGCTAGATATAACTAAGGCTATTAGAATCCCGACAAGGCACCAAAAAGATAGTAGAATCAAAAGATTGGACATGAACAATATCCCACAATTTGAAGGAGGATACAACGCTGATCCTCAAAATCATTTGTAAGCATTTCACGATGCATGTGCCTTGCAAAACATAGAAAAGGAATGGAAAAAACTGAAGTTGTTTCCATGGACACTAACAAAGGAAGAGAAAAGCTGGTGCTAGTTCTTAGAACCAAAATCCATTCATAGATAGTATACCATGTTAGAACTATTGAATGATAAGTATCAAATGTACTCCTGAGTGTCCAACTTGTGAAAGCAAATCTGAGGATGGAAACAAGAAGGACATGAACCCTTGGATGCTGCCATGGGCCAATATTATGCACCATTACATTGTTGCCTAGGCCATGGTTACTCATAAAGGAAAAAACTATGCCATCTCGTAGATGGGCTTAGGCATGAAATGTGAAGAACCCTTAGGACTTATGCCCAAAGAAGGTTGTCTAAGCTTAGGGCCCATCAAGTACAAATATTTTTGGAGCAAGTTGCTAAAGAGGAAGGTGAGTTAAGGAAAAGAGAGAGTGCAAAAGAATATAACAAAGATCATTCCCTCCAAAAGAAGGGAGTTAGATTTTGTGAGGATGAAGAAGAATCACCACTTGAAGAGATGGTAAATAGGAAAACCTTACCCATTCAAAAACTTGCATCAGAAGTATTGACAAAGGTGGAACAAATGTGGGACTAGCTAGATAATAGATTTCAAAAATTTCTCAAAATAGTAGTGGATTCTAGAGAGGAAGGTAGTGATCGAGAAAACAGAAAAAAGAGAGAAGCTAAATATGCATGTAACAAAGGTAAGGGCAAAGTTGCCATCATCGAAGAGGTTGTGGATTCAGATATAGACAATGATGGTGAATGTGAGATATGCCAATATGACCATCCTAAGGGATGTTGCCCTATAATCTCACATATGTAGGAGTCTGGGGTGTATGCACTCAACCCATGATTAAGCAGAAGGAAAACACCCCGAAGGTTACCTTATCCCCAAGGTAACCCAAGGTAGTTCTACCAACCCTTGATGTAATATCCAAGTGGAACTCCACCACAACCAAATGAGTAGTATCAACAATGGCAGCACCCACAATCATGGGGAATGCCACCACGACGTCAATAGTACTATTACCATCAATTCGACCCATATGGATACTACGTGTAGTAGCTAATCTCTCCACGTGACTCTCCTAGTCATGTTGCTCCCCAACTTCACTACCAAAACCATGAGTATTATAGAACTCCTTCTCCTAGGGGAGATGTTCCACAAACATACTATCCTTCTCATCTAGCTACAACTCTTCCATCCTTAACTCCATTACCACCTACTCCAGCCATGTGGGGTGAGCTCCTTGCCCAACTACAACAACGTAATGCTACAAGGGCTATTAATTCTCACCCTACTGTTAATTCAGACAATTGCATAAAGAAGATACCTTTCTTTAGAACCAACAGTCCAACCAAGTCCTTACAGTCACAAGTGGCTAATTGTGCAAATGTCTCATCATCATTTGAGACTTCAGAACTCCCTTCAAATCAAAGGCCACATTCAACGCATACAATCATGTTGACACATGCCATTACCATTTAGATTAAGGTTGGTCATCTTCCTAGGAAATTATCTAATCCTAGAAGAAGTCCTCTTATATATTTACAAATTGCTGGGAATGACCTGTGCAAAGCTCTTTTGGATTCAGGTTCTAGTGTCAACTTAATCTCTCAAGAAATGTACAAAGCCTGGAACCTACCTCCACTAAA
Organism: Gnetum montanum; assembly: GCA_015680685.1. Lineage (NCBI taxonomy): Eukaryota > Viridiplantae > Streptophyta > Gnetopsida > Gnetales > Gnetaceae > Gnetum > Gnetum montanum. The sequence goes on along the minus strand of MNCI01007021.1, from coordinate 373,900 downwards.
AAAGAGTAACATTCATTTAGAGCTGGAAAACCAATCCATCATTGTCCCATTAGGACTAGTGGAGGACATTGTTACCATTATTTTTGGATGGTTGTATCCAGCTGACTTCCTAGTGATTCAAGTCAAAAAATGTAAGGGAAACTTCCCAATCATAATGGGAAGCACATGGCTAAGCAAAATTGATGCATGCCTAGGAATACATGATCTTTCCCTAGAGAAATCAAAGGAAAATACATTTGGAAAGATCGAGAAGAAGAAAATTCCATGCATTGCATATAGTGACACAGGGTGTAGTTGAGTGTAGAAGTCCTAGTTTGTACAATGTTTAACATTGCCTGCATGCAACAAGTGTGCACAAATAACTAGCATACAAAGATGCCTATATGCAAAAGCCATAAGATAGGAAGACACCTAGTGGTTGATAGCTGACCAAGAGAGAAACTCAGCTATATGCATGGAACTAACTGAGGGTTTGACTTGCACTTACATTGATAACATAGACACATTAGAGCAAGTCCATTGCCAAATTCCAAGTCTCAACATTGAAAATATCAACTGGAAAAAGTTGGAAATCCCTAACAACATTAAGCAAGAGCCCCTAGAGTTAAAACCATTGCCCACTGGTATGGGGTACACATTCTTAATAATGGAAAATCGGTAATTATTAATGCTAGGCTCACTCCTCAACAAAAAGAGAGACTACTGAAAATGGTGAACAAATGGTTGAAATCCTTCACTTGGTCATATCCTGAATTAACTAGAATAGACCCTAGGATATGCCAACATAGGATTTACACTGACCCCTCCATGAAGCCTCGATGACAACTGCAAAGGCGATTGAACCCAAAGCTAAAGCAAGTGGTTAAAGAAGAAATTGAACAACTTCTAAAAGCTGGGTTCATCTACCCCATTGCTGATAGAAAATGGATTAGTCCATTAGTTATTGTACCCAAAAAGGGAGGTACATGGAGGATGTGTATAGACTTTAGGCTACTAAACATGACAACATTCAAAGACCACTCTCCATTGCCATTCGTTGACTAGGTCTTAAACACCATTGCAGGGCATTACTACTATAGTTTTCTGGATGGATACAGTGGATACAACCAAATCCAAATAGCACCAAAAGGCCAAGCTAAGAGCACATTCAAAAGTCCTTGGGGGACATTTGCATACAAACAAATGTCATTTGGCTTGTGCAATGCTCTTGCAACATTTCAACATTTGGTTCTAAGTATCTTCTAGCAACAAATAGGAAATGGTGTGGAGGTCTTCATGGATGATTTCTCCACCTATAGAGTGAACTTCGATCAAGCATTAGACCGATTAGAGCAAGTACTAAAATGTTGTGTTGAAACTAATTTAAGGCTCAACTAGTAAAAAAGCCATTTAATGGTCAAAGAAGGCATAGTATTAGGGCATAAGATTTTACAAATAGGGATAGAGGTAGACCCTGAAAGATTAAAGTCATCCAAGGAATCATGCATCAAATTGAAACTATAAAAGACATCTAATCATTCCTTGGACACACTGGCTATTATAGGAGATTCATAGAGAACTTTTCAAGGGTTGCAAAACCATTGGTTGAACTAACGAAAAAGGATGTACCTTTCAAATGGACTAGAGAATGTGAGTTAGCTTTTCAAACTTTAAAACAGAAGCTTGTAGAAACACCTATTCTACAAGCTCCTGACTAGTCTAGACCATTTTACATAATGATTGATGTGTCCAACTTTGCCTTAGGAGCCGTACTCATGCAGTTAGGTGACCAAAAACAACCCTATTACATTCACTGCGTGAGTCAAAGTATTGCTGGTGCACAACTCAACTACATCACAACAAAAAAGGAATTAATGGCTGTGGTGTTTGCACTAGATAAGTTCAGGCACTATGTATTGGGCTATAAGGTATTTGTACACATAGACCATAGTGCAATTTAGTTCTTGCTGAATAAACCAACAGTGAGCCCTCGCATCATACGATGGCTCATAATCTTACAAGATTTTGATCTTACAATGATTGATCGTAAAGGCACCGAGAACATTGTTACTGATCATTCATCTCGATTAAGATGGGACAATAAAGAGGATGAATATTCACTTTCTGATCGCTTTCTTGATGAATACCTCTTTTCAGGTGTAGTAAATAATTAATTAACCATAGAAACAAATTGGTATAGTAGCATTCTTACCTATCTCCTTACACAACAAACACCATAAGAGTTAGACGCTAAAAAGAAATAGCAGTTTCTTCACCGAGCTAAATATTTCATGGAAATCAATGGACACCTTTATAAGGTATGTCCTGATGGCTTGGTCCAATGGTGTGTTCCTGATGTAGATTATTTATGAGTTCTCCAAGACACTCATGAGGGTCCTTGTGGGGGTCATTATGCTGGGAGACAAATAACCATTAAAATCTTGCTTGCAGGATATTATTAGCCTACATTGTTCCAGGACACTCATCACTTTATCCAATCTTGTGAGCACTGCCAACGTGATGAGGGAATGACTACTAGGATGGAGGGTCCAAAATAATGGATTCAACCTTTAGAACCCTTTGACATATGGGGAATTGATTTTATGGGGCCTATTACACCAATGTCCAATGGAAAAGCCTACATTATTGTTGTTGTTGACTATTTCACAAAATGGGTAGAAGTAGCTGCTGTTATGAATTGTACATCATCTACTGTTGCACAATTTTTTCAACAACAAATCGTTAATAGGTTTGGCATGCCTCGTGCACTTATTTCTAACAATGGCACACATTTTATACGTGCACCTTTTCAAAAATTGATGCAACGCTTAGGAGTTGAACACAAACTGGCTACACCATACCACCCTCAAGCGAATGGTCAAGCCAAAGTAACCAATAGGGAGATTATGAAAATATTGATGAGAACCATTAGTAACTATAGGCAAGACTGGAGCACCAAACTGAACGATGCTCTTTGGGCATTCTACTTCGCATGGAAACTCCCTATAGGCTACTCTCCCTATGAGTTAGTGTATGGAAAACTCCCAATGCTTCCTATTCAAGAAGAACTCCATACACTATCTATAACATGTGATCTCAACCTTGACCTTAATCTAGCACAAAAAGAATGGTTAATGAACGTTAACTTGGTAGATGAGAACCGATTAGTCACCCTATCATCTAATAAATTGCACAAGGCTTTTAATAAACGATGTCATGACCTGAAAATTAGAAAATTTAAGTACCAACTCGAAGATAAGGTTCTTTATTGGAACCCCACACACATGCCACAATGCACTAAATTTCAAAAACTATGGGAAGGACCTTATATTATTCATGCAACTTTTCCTTTAGGAGCCATGATGATCTACAAACCTGAGAGCTTAGATAAGAAATTGTTGGTCAACATCCAACAAACCAAACCTTTCCATGAGCCTAGAACAGCTAGTATCCATATTACCTCTGTTGGTGGACAACCCTACTCACTATTTTTAATATCCTCCTTCCAACTTAGTCGTGGGGGAGATGGCCACCAATGCTAACCATTCTAAGCCCTCAGCTCTTTTTGTATTTTTTTTACACATTGTTTTTACACATCTTTTTAATTTTACTTTTTTTTTTACACCATCATTCACATTCTTACTATTTCTTTGTTTGATTTACTTTCATTCTTCATATAATAAGTGCTCATGATGGTGGGTTGGACTATAATAATGTTGATTGCTAATGTTTGGTTTTTATCGTTGATTTTCAATGTTGATACTAAGATATGGTTCTTTTGATAAAATAGGCAATGAGTCCACATCATCCATTCATCCATTCAACGTTGTGGTCTCCTTTGGCTTTGGAACTATACTGTCCCTTTTTCTAAATAAACTTATTAATGAATTAGTGACTTGGTATTCTTCAAACCAAGGAAGGATTCAATGCTTGAAAAGGATGTGACTTTAAAGGGATTCGACGCACTTGTGCTGGCTATTCTCTTGGGTACTTGGATGCTTTTCATGGGTTTTCTGTCATTGCTCTATTGACCAAATATCAGAAAGTTGAATGAATCCAAATAAGTCTTTGCATGGTGTGGTTATCACACAAAATAAAAAAATAAAAAACAACTAGTGGAAATTCAAAGCACACCCCTTAGACATAATAAAGAAACATGGGTTGCAAACATTGGTTATGGCACTGGAAAGACATGTTACCCATGCCTGAAGGTTCCCTCTACCTAAAGCCCTTTCTCGCTTTCTGCTTTCCTATTTTTCTCTCCTTGGAATGGTGGTGTCTTGATGGATGCATTCTTGTTTCTTCATAAGGATGGGTTGGTCAAATGTATTGATGCGAGGTCACTGGATGTGGTTGGTGAGTCTAAACTTGGGATGAATTTTATTTAGTCACCATAACGACATAATATACAAGGGAATTTACACAACCTTGCTCTTGGGATTCCATTCCATTTCCTCCTCTCCTTCCATATTTCTTCCCATATTCCACCTCATTGCCGATTTTATGATTAGTCTACGTCTTGGTTGATGCATTATTAGTCTTTGGTAAACTCTTGTGGGTAAGTTCTTAACCATTGTTTCCATATGTCATTTGGAGAGCCTATGGCCTCTTTGGTTTGTGGGTCTGTTAGGGAATAAAAGGCATGAGCTTGCTTTGGGGAGGACCCACTAGCATTCCTTTTTGGTGCAATTGTTAAGTTCTTTCCCTTAAACATTCTTTGCAATCAACCATTTCTTTTTTCATCCCCATCCATGACATCCATTTTATTGGCTTCACCGTTGTTTCTACTTCATTATTCCTTTAGTTTTTCCACCCTATTGCTACCGAAGGTTTGCTCTTAGTCATGGGGGCCCTGTCACAAATTTTTCCATTCAATCACCTATCTCACCCCTACACCTTGGGTAGTTATCAGTTACTCTAACCCAGTATCTGCCATACCCACAACCTAGCCAATGCGCTTATATTGAGGCAAGGTATCAACTGCATTATGCCTTATCTATCCTTGCTAATTCGTAACTGTGTTGTGTGTACAGATGGCAATTACATGAATAGTGGATTGGAATAGGAGGAAGCACTCAAGATGGACTAGAGTTGGAGCATATATGCAAGGAACAAGTTTGTTCATGTGGCTATGGATGAACAAAGGAGTGCACATTTCTGACATCGGTAGCAACGTGCCTCATTTTCTTTTCTCTTTCTCTTTCTCTTCAAGTTGTCGAAGGAGGGTCTAGATGTCATCTATGTATAGTGTTCACCACAAAGGGCATGAACATCGACGTTGTAATATGTTTGTCAATTTGTTCACTAGGCACTTTGAGTCTGTTATTCCCTATCATTGTCAGTTCTCATTTAGTCAATAATCCCATACCTTCCCAATATTTTATAAGGAACTCAAGGATGAGTTTTTATTCAGTCGTGGGGCTATGATGAGCCATGATATTGGGGCCGCGATATCGGGTATGTGATATCGAAGCCTTCCAAGCGATATCAGACATTTGATATTGAGGCTTGTCTTATCACCTATAAATAAGAGGCTGGTGCACTTGGTTTGGCAATAGTTGGTTAATTAGTCTTAGTCCCTTACTCGAACTCTTGACTTTTTCCCTTCTCAAAGTTAGAATTATTTTTGAGTGCCTACAGTAGGGGTCATAAAGAGAACGAATCTTTATTCGAGCATTGTGTACCTGAGCACACCATGTGGTTAGAAGTAAATACAAACTTTGTGATAAACCTTGCAGTATTCAAAATCGCTTGTTTAATGTTATTTACAGTTATTTAATTCTTTCCTTAGTATATTGATGTTCTCTCTCTCTCTCTCTCTCCTTGTTAACTCCCCTAAGTAAGCACACGCAATACAACCACTTCGAGCATGCGTGGAATACTTGGTAACCCAGTAACGATCAGCGTTTGGTAATCCCAGTAGTGTTGCACTAGTTCAGGATGTGGATGGCAAGTGAGAACGGATGCTAGTGTTAGAACTAGTTAGAGCATAGTTGATTAATTAAATTAAATTGGTTACTTAATTAGTTCACTTCTCCCTTTGTAGCACCAGGACATAAAACATAAAAATATATAAAAATCATATACCTCAAGTTTACTTAACCATACAATTGCGCTATACGAGTAAGCTTGGGAAGACAATGATTGACTAACCCGTCCAGGTTTTGTAAAGGCATATAAGCACTTAGTCTTTGGCATTCAACCGGAATGTGCATGTATGCTCGTATTCGTATGGTTGAGCGTAGGGATACCTCGCTGCTCATCAATGCCTCGCCAAGATTTATACCATACAACTTTCACTTCACTAGCTTAAAGTGAGAGGACAACAATCACTAACTGAACCTTAACTACTAGAGAATTTACATTAACCATCCATGGATTACAATAAAGTCACACCTATGTACTCATGACTTGTATGGTGGAGTACTAGAATACCCAACTGCTCATTAGATATTTTTAAAACTTCTATTATGTAGTAGATTTAGAGGATCTCTAGATATAATAAAAATTTAATTTTAATTTTATGAAACTATAATCAAAATAGAAATACAAATTTTATTAAGTTCATAGATCTTCTAGATCTATTAGGCAGTAGAAATAACAAACTATAAATTTTGAAAACATCCTTAAGAAAGTTACCAAGTATTCTTGGTAACATTTAGAATAAATCAACAAAAATTTGCAACCATAATATCTCATCTATATCTAATATACTCCAACTCTTAAATTATGAGATCTCATTCATGATTTGCTAATTGTAAATTGTAACTAAGAAAGAATAGTAATAGATAAATAGTTTGCCTTTAAATTAATATCTTCCCTAATACTATTGAAATTGAAATATCATTTTTCTTCTACTTCCCAAAGTTATTAAAATACTACTTATTTACTAAATTGCCAACTTATTTAGGATTGTAACAAAGAATGTACTCTTAAATATTCTATTTATTAAGACATGGAACTCTCTCATGAAACTATTTTTTATCTAGGGTTTCTATCATCACTTTTTTGGAATATTTTTTCAACAAGGATGTGGAAAGATTATGACTATAAGCTAATAATATAATCTCTACTTAAAGAAACATAATACCATATTATGTTTTTCTCTTTACTTAAAATTCAGTGAGTAAAAAAAAGCATGAATTTCTTTTATTTATTTCTAATATTTATTTGATAGAGCATAATATTATATAACACACCTATAAAGAATAGTAGGTTGAATGATAGCATGATAAAGTTTCTTTTAGATATTCCAAACTAGAATATATCCTTTTTTATATTTGTATTTTAAAGCAAATGAGGCTTTCATACCACTTGCAACTCTTTGGGTAGCCCATTGATCCCATTTGTAATTGCAACAACATTTTAGGATAAAATATTTGCAAGAGATAATTATAAAGCAATAATACCAAGGTAATAACAAAAGTTGATTAATTTTAATGTAGATTTGATTAAGATAATGATTAACATTATGCAAGTTGCTATCTTCTATCATCACACCGAAGTTATGAAATTGGTTATATGTTTGTAACTTTGATGGCATGTATTAATTTTTACATTGAATTTTAACTTTAACTTGCTATTTATTGTTTATTCTACTCAAAGATAAATAAGTAAATTATTACATGCAATTTCTCACTCTAACTAAAATTTAGAATAAAAAATTAAACTAATTAATTTTACATAATATAAGTTTTCTTAAATAATTCTTACTCTAAATTCCATCCAACTTATTGGGAATTTTTGAATTCAATTTTAGAAGACATTTGCTATCCTCCCAAGCCATCTACTATTAAAGCCCTTTAATTTTTTTAAATGCTTGACCTCAAAAGATACTTAGAAGATGTAAAAAGGCATTTCTATTAGAATTATATGTGCATTCAAAACATGTATCTTTTAGCTATTATTCTAATCAAGTATATGAGTTTCACTTAAGTTTGTATTATCTTAGAATTGAAAGTGAAAGATTGATTTAACTCTTCTGAAAAGAATACACTTATAGGTTATGTGGGTCAAGAGCCCTTGAGGATGAGCTACATGTGTTTCTTTTTTGTGTTGTAACTATTTATTTGAGAAAATTTTATAATGCTAAAAAAACTTATATAATTTTTTTCCAAGTAGAGATATCATAAAATTTTTAGCACAAGCTCTGTATTTATTTGTGGAGATTTTTATGTAAGGATAATTTCACAACAAAAAAATTATTTATGGTAATATAATGTTAGTAATTCAAACATTGTTAAAGATCATAGTAGGATACAACATTCTACAGCTTATATTATTAATAAAATGGGTTAATAATTGTTAGAATGAATAAAAAATTTTCATCTTATCATTTTGCAAGAGTCTTGCTAGATTTCTTTAATCTTCATAATTTACATTTACAAGACCTCAAAATAACTCTTGCATTGATTTGCTTTTATGTTCTTATGAAGATGTTTGACTTATTAAGATGTTGAAAGTTGAAGAAGATTTAGTGGAGTCTTGCCAATATCATATAGATTTTTTGTTGCAAATTAAAATATTTTCTCAAATAATAAAAAATAAGAAAAAAAAATTTTCAATAGAGAGTCACCTTAGAAGTTAAGGAAAAATATATGGATACATTAAATAACAAATAGAATCTTAAAAGATAGTATAATAAGCTTGAACAAATTTTTCTTACAACAACTAAGTTATGCATTCACAATAATAAGGTGCTTAGAAGACTTGGTTTGATGAGGATTACATGTAGGCTAGACAAAATATTAAGAATGTGAGTAAGAAACATGAACAAAGTTTAGTTAACACATAAAAATCTTTAATTAAAACCAAGAATAGTAGATTTGTTAGGGAGTAGCAAGAATATTTTACTTACATCATTAAAATAGAGCTTAAACAATTTTGGTAGTGTTTATGTTATAAAGCCTCTTCATCATTTATTTTTTCTTTTTGAGATATTTTCTTGTTTTACAATAAACTATTCACAAGAAAAGATGATAATTCTATTGCTATTGTGCAATAATAATCTCTCCAATTTACTCTCAAGGAAGTTACATAGGGTATTAAAAAGCATCTTACAAAGCTATTGATTTACATAGTTTATATGTAAAATTTTTAAAATAGGTCAAACTTGCTATTTACATAGAAATTTGGCATAGATTAAATTTACCACTCGATAACGGATTAGATCAACATTACAAAACTACTAAAGTTATGGTAGACAAATAATTTGAGCAATTATTGAACGATCATTGTGAGTAATATTTTTGCTAAGTTGTTAGGTACTCTTGTTGACCTTGCCTTGAAAAAGCACAAAAAAATTTTCTTCCAGATGAGTTAAAAATAAAAATAAAAATACCTTACTCAATGTTTTTATATAAATGTAATCTATTAACTTTAAGTAAAAGCCTTATGTTAATTAATTGCATATACTTATAGCTTATAGATCTAAAGGCAAGACAAATTCTACAAAGCAGTTTTTGAGGATTCACAAAACCATGATTAGTATTTTAAGAAATGCAATGATTAAGATAATGAAATATCTCTTGAGAAATGGCTATCATGTCATAAGTAAGAATCAAACGAATCAACCTTGGGCAATTTGGCCTGGTTTTTTCACTTTGGCTGCTTAATTATTCTATTCCTTCAAATAAAAATGAAGATAAAGGTCATGTGATGATCCAGGATGTCATGTCATGGGAATCATATTTTGAAGTAGACTCGTGTCCATACACTAGCCAAGAACAGATAAGATTTCTAACTTGATCCAACTGTATAAGTTAAAACACTGACATGCCATGCCGCAGAAAAGTCTGGCGTCATGTCATAAGTAATAACGGATAAACATTATGCGACGTGCTATAGAAAAGTCTCGCGGTCATGTCATAAGTAATAATGGATAAACATTATGTGACGTGTTGCAGAAAAGTCTCGCGGTCATGTCATAAGTAATAATGGGTAAACATTATGCAACGTGCTACAGAAAAGTCTCATGTCATAAGTCTCGCCATCATGTCATAAGTAATAACATTATGCAACTTGCTCCAGAAAAGTCTTGCCGTCATGTCATAAGTAATAACGGATAAACATTAGGCGACGTGTTGTAGAAAAGTCTCATGACATATACGTCTCGCAATCATGTCATAAGTAATAACAGATAAACAATTTGCAATGTGCTGCAGAAAAGGCTAGGCGTCAAGTGTTAATTCAAGTTTATGTGAAGAAATTGTTGATCTTATTGTTGGAGGTAGGGAAACATTATTTTGGAAACAAGTTGAAGCTGTTTTTAAAAGTTTTTTATCCCATCTATGAGGTTTTGAGACTTTGCGATAGTAATTCTCCATCCATGGGAGAAATTTTTGAAAAAATGTATCAAACGAGAGAATCATTGTTTCAGATACTACAAAATAATTCATTTTCTTTTGACCAGCATACAAAGGATTTAATATGGGAATGCAGTGAAAAGAGATGGAGGATGCTTCATTCTCCCCTTCATTCTATTGGGTTTCTTCTTAATCCAAAATGGTTTCATAAAAAGCCATGGATAGATGAGGAAGTTAACAAAGGTTGGAAAACTTATATTGATCGATGTTTTTCAAGTAGAGAAGATCGTGTAAAGATAAAGAAAGAATATGACATTTATATCAAATTAGAGGGATATTTTGCACATCTTGATTGTGCATATGATCGTGAAGCATTAGATGCTTTTACATTTTGGAATCAATATGGAACTCAAATTCCATTACTGAAGGAGGTAGCAATTCGTGTTTTATCTCAAGTAAGTTTTCTTTTTTAAATTTTACTTGAAAGATATTTATAAATATTTTTTTATGAACGAAATATTTAATGACATTAATCTTTTCTTTCTT
>MNCI01007021.1:336631-346768 GCA_015680685.1 Gnetum montanum | reverse complement strand
AAATGTAAAGTGCATAAAATAAAATAAAATAAAATAAATACATAAGAAAAGAAAATAAAAGAAATACCTAATAATACAAATCTCAAGTGCTGCAAGGATGAATCGAAGAGCTTGTCTTTATTGCCATACACAAGGTGTGCTTAGGTACACAATGCTCAAATAAAGATCCATCCACACTTAGACCTCCTGCTGCGGGCACTTGCAAATACTCTTAACTTTCAACAGACTATAAGAGTTTCGCTACTTAACTGCTAAAAGACTTCTTTTCAATTGTGCACCTAGGCACTGTATTTATAGGTTTGGGAGTAACTACTCTAATAATTAGAGTAAATTTCTAGAGTAACTACTCTAATAATTAAAATAAACCGCTAGAGTAACTGCTCTAATAATTAGAATAAACCACTAGAGTAACCGCTCTCATCATCTTCCTAGTAAACAAAGAGTTTTTTATTGATGAAATGACAAAGTTTTCCTCTTATGAAGGCCCATGATCTATGGTGTGTAAGGAATGAATAGGAAATATTAAATTGAAAATTGATACTCGGTATATGAGTAAAAAGGAAGTTTAGACTATAAAATTTAACCTCTTATTTGTTCACATATGAATGGAAGGTTTGCTATTGCTATTTGAAATTGATTTGGGGTTAAAATAGGGCCATTTTGATATGATATCCTCATGGTGACATTAACAAGTGATGTAGTGATGCTAGGTAGATGGCTCTAATACTCGTGTCAGTGTGTTCACATGTGTTGCTAGTGACACACATGTTGGGACTGAGCTCACAGACTATAGATAATGTTGGAATGATCATGAAGCATTGTTGATACATAAAATTTGGATGCACCAACATCGAAAAAAAAACTTGTTTTAGGAGACTATTGTCTAGGGTGCCTCCCGTATGGGTACGGAAACCTAGGAATAGTCTCAGTTGAAGAGGGCTATCTGGCTTTTTGAAAAAGTAAACTAAAAAAAAGGAAAATCTAGAATTTAAATTAAATAATTGTTTCAAATACAATAAGTAACCAAAAGAAATAAAATTTCCCTGGTCCCACTGATGCTGCCGGTCCGTTGTTACCATGGAGTCTACTGCTAGGCAAGAAGACTACGACCACTACCTGAAGAGGGAAAGAGAGAAAGAGAGACTATTGCAGGGAGGTGCTGCCTCTTTGGCGTTGCTACTGTAGTTGCTACAATGTGAGAGAGGAAGACTGCCCGCATGTCAGGGAGCCAATAGAAAATGATAGAGATCGTTCATCGTTTCACCAGCCACATGCATCGCTTGAAACACCACCGTCGTAAAGAGAAAGAGGGAGTGAGAAGGAGGAGAAAGAGAGATTTCTTACCATAGTCCGCATGGGGCAACAACTGTGGTCACTCAAAGCCTACCATGATCTACCACCTTTTGTGTCCTACCATAGAGAGAAAGACTATCCACCCACATTTGCAGTGCTGAGACAGGTCGCTATCCCAAAGAAAATGGTACGTCTCATGTCTTGTGCATGGGCTACGCTGTCTACATTGTTGCAGATAGAAAGAAGTGAGAGAGCCCTCCTCTTATTTCTGGGGAGACCCACCCTCTATTTTCAAGCCAAGAGACCCCCCTTGATGCATCTTTGATGTGTGCAAATCATCAGCCACTACCATCAGGCCCAGAAAAAGAAGAAAGAAATCACTACCTACTGGTTTCTTGGTTGTTGATTCTCCTAGGCCCTGTGAGGATGACCAATCCCCAGATCTGATGTTTGGGCCCCTCCTCCTCTGACCACCCCTTAGAAGACCCCTTTTATTTTCATTGCTGCCTATATAAAACCCCACTATTGACACCATGAATGCCCACATTCTCTGTGTAATTGTAGGCACTTTCTCCACCACTGACTTGAGCAGTTATGTAACTAACATCCCACAATCTACCCTGTAACTTCCACATTCTGTCATAACATCTTGAATGATAGTTTTGCTTATGTAACACCCGACTGCATCAATTTGGACACAGATGGTTAGTGAAAATGTGAAATGCAATCAAAGCGTATATGATCTTGCAATTAATATTCTAAAATTTAGTAAAAATTTAAACATGGATTAAAAACTTGTAATGGGATCCACAGATAGCAAACAAAGTTATATAAATAGAACATAGATTTCCATTATAGATTTTCTGGATAGTAGAAAGAGATGGTTGTGAATAGCTAGCATTTCCTCTAAAGTAATGTGTTGGCCAATCAAATACATATCTAGATTTATGTTATCGAAGTTAATTTTTGGGTAATGTGCTACTAGTGACACACATGTTAGGATTGAGCTCACAGACTACAGATAATGCTAGAATGATCATGGAGCATGTAGGATATGCAAATGGTAAGGATGTTGATGCTCTAGATCTTTCAAAATGCAAAAAAGTGCTTCCAAATCCCAAAAAGTCAACATGGAATTAGTTTTTAAACATAGTATTTATAGGCTTATGGTTTTCCAAAATATCTAAAGTTAAAAATTATTAACTCAGAGTTCACTTTTGATAACTCAAATTGTATGCCATGGGCAAGTGACACTAGCGATGTTGGGTAATGCCAAGTGGCTTCAACATCAATTACATGAGTACAAATCAATACTTTAGACTTTGAATTGTCAATTTGAGGCTCCAAAGATCACTGTCGACACCTAAACTAGTGCCAAACATTACTCTGGTGATGCAAAGTAAATATTGGTGGTCACATAGAGTTAAACATGTTATCTAGAGTTAAGTTTTGGGGTTATGCTATTCAAGTGATGTTGTCATTACTGTTAGCATCACTTGAGCATCATGTAATGAAAATATCTTCTTTTGAACCTTTTAAAACCTTTGAAATTTCTAAAATTAATGCTTATCATCTCAAGAATGATGTAGATTGATCATTGGAAGTCCAACATAGGTGAAATCGAATCTAGAATACAAGTTTTTAAAGATGATACAATGGTGATGCTAGTAGGTAATGCTAATGCTAACATTAGCATCATCCAATATTACCTAAGTGAAAGATGTTATTTTAATCTTTTTAAAGATGTTAGAAATGCCAAAGTTGATACTAGTCTTCTGGGGTATGATTGGAAACATTTGTCGAAAGTCTATAGAAGCCTAAAATTTTGTTCAAGATGGTGATTTGAAGGACATTTTTATGGCCCAAAGGGATGTAATAATGTTGAAGACATGATTATTCTAGTCATTAGGATATTGAAAAAAGTGGATACAATATTGTCCTCTTTTGATGGATGCTACTAACATGTCGAAGGAGGATCCATAAAGAAGAGACTGGATGATGGTTTGATAATGTACTTGTAAAAGAAAAGAAGAAGAATAGAATTAGGATGAAGGGAGAATGTTAGGACATTATCGATTCACCATTCACGAGGATATTGCTATGCCATAAAAATGGCCATGACAAAATCCTACATAGAAGATGGCCAAAGGGATGCCAAAGATAATGTTCTTACTCTTTTTCATTCAAACTCTCAACACATCCTCATTAGAATAGAACATAATCACTCAATCCTCATCGATGTGTTGATGAAATGAAGGAAAATAGATAGGAAGGAAAGTTAGAGGAGGAATGAAAACGCGTTAAACAAAAGAGATGGAATGTAGAATTGTGAAATTGAAAAAATAATAAACTAGGAAAAGAAATGATGGAATGTGAATAGAAGAGCATAAAAATTATAAAATATATGGATGTTAAATATGTAGAAAAGGGTATATAATTCCCTTCCTAATAGTTAAAATTACTTTATTAATAATATTTTAAGTCTACCCTTTATGGAGGGTTAACACTAAAAAAGAATGATGAAAAACATATAAGAGATAAAACTGATAATAGGCACTTAGTTTATGAGTAAAATGGGAATTTTAGCAATGAACATGAACATCTGGAAGATGAAGATATAAGTAGAGAAGCTTCAATTATGGTCTAGAATTAATTTGGAGCCAAATTGAGGCTCTTTTCTATAACTGTCTAGCAAGTGACATTGAAGCTAAAAAAGATTTTAACTCTGGAACTAGTGACATTGAAGAGGATTTGAATGTATACAAGCATAGCCTTATTAACCATTATATCCTTCATCCCCCTCAATTTGATCTTTTTATCTTTATCTCTTCAAGTCTAATCACTCTATTGCAACCATTCTTTACCAACGATGCCAAGATGGTGTTAATCTTGCTATTTGTACATCTCTCATCCCTTCTCTAACTATAAAACATGCTACATGAACACAAAACATATCTTACTTAGGCCTTGTATTTGCTCTTAAGAAACAATGACACTATCTACTAGGAATAAAGTTTCATGTCATTTTCCAAGATAATGTCCTACAATCTATGGCTACAAATCCTTATGATAACAATTGCATTGAAAAATGGAAAATAATCCTAATTAAGTTTGATATTTCTTATCTTTCCTAACCCTCTATTAAGGGATAAGCCATGGTGGACCTTCTTACATAGGCCCAACTATCTAAATATTCCACAATAACCATCCAAACTTCCCTTGAGTAAATACGTAAAGATGAATAATCCCTCTTCCAACATCAACTCTAATGTTAACACATGAGAGTTTTGATTCACACTTGTACTTTGATGGTGCTCATACAATTCAAGGTTCTAGTGAAACCTGTGCACTTTATTGATAAGGTATTGATCCTATTTATTAAACTTATAAATTTGATTTTTCATGCATAATAATGTTACCAATTATGAGGGCCTTAGTTGAGGTTTGCTCTTAGCACATCAACTTGGAGTTAAGAGGATTTTCATTCATGATGATTCTCAATTAGTCAAACACCAAGTAAAAAATAAATATGCTTGTAAGACTCAACATCTCTAACCCTATCTAGTCTTAGCCAAAAATTTGGTTTCTCAAATTGATAAATGTTTACTCACACATATCTATCACTTAGAAAACATGCTCACTAATGTGTTAACTACTATTGTCCTCCTTACCAATCTTGTTTTTCTTAAAGATCATGTATGTTACTCAATGCAAGACATATCCACCACTCTTATAAATGGACAACATATTGGCTTAGATAACTTAGAAGAAGATGAATAATTATGGGATATCATACAATGCTTACAAAATAGAGAAACTCCAAAAAACATATCTTATTCACAAAAGGACTCTTTTTATAAATGCTCTAAATATTTTTGTATTGTTGATCCTTATATTTTATGTTGTATATTTGCATAAAATGTTCTTCCACATTGTCTAAGCCATGCCAAAGTACAAAACATTTTAGAACAAGTTCATTTTTGTGTATGTGTTGGTTACTTAGGCTCATAATCTCTCATAGCTTGTATCATGTCACTAGGTTACTAGTGGCTTACAATGGCTAAGAACATACATAACATAGTCAAAATTTGCAATACATGTTGACATCATGCTCCACTTATTTATGTACCATCTTAAGAGCTTAGAACTTTTGAAATTGTATGGTCCTTCTAGAAGTAGGAACTAGATCTCATAGATTCTACTAATTCCTCATCTTTCTCTATTCATCAATTCATTTCAACAACTATTAAATATTTTACTTAGTGGGTTGAAGCTATTTCTTTAAAATTTGCAACTTCTAAGTACATTTCTCATTTTATTTTGGATCATATAGTCATCCACTTTAGTATTATCCTCCAAATTTTCATTGATAATAGACCTTAATTTAAGAGAAAATAACTTACTAAATGTTATGAGCAATACTAATTCACCTACTCATTTCGATCCCCATACTACTTATAGTTCAATGGTCAAGTTGAGTTGAAAAACAAACCCCTCGCCTATTTGCACAAAATCATGGTTAAAAAATCCCAACACAATTGGCATACCTAGTTATTCCATGCCCTTTTGGTCTATCATACAACCTTTTGTAATTCAACTAGATGAACTTCATTCACTCTTACCCATGGATCTATAGCTATGTTACTAGTAGAGCTAGTTGTGCCTTCTCTTCATACGACATTGAATAATTGGATGTCAAACTAAGAGAATGGCAACATGGACAATGTTGAGCTAGATATACTTAAATAAAATCATAGGCAACTAGCTATCAACATCCAATTTCATCACGAAATCATGTGTCATAATCATGATAAGCTTATTAGACAGAGAAATCAAAGAAGATGATTTTTCTAATGCAAAGACAATTAAGTTCTCTTTAAATTATCAAGTTTTCTTCATCATCCTTAAGAGCCTCAATAATGGAGCATAGTACTTGTTATATTCAAATTGGAATAAGTAGCTAAACCCTATGAATAGGACATATCTGAAAAGATATTATATTTGATGTAAAAAGAAAGAAAGAAGATATATATCTTTCAATTTTTTTCTTGTTCATTTTTTCTAAATTTAATTATTTTTATTGCATTTTATTCCATCACTATTCTTTATATATATTTACTGTTATTCTTCCAAGTTTCTCTCATATGATTTCATCTGTCTTTGTTGGCGACCATTTGGGATGCAATCGCCAACGAGTGTCTCAAACAGGATTTAGGTATTTGATGGTCTTTGGCAACACCAAGGCCCAGATACCTCCAAATAGACTCATTAGTTAACATGAGTATGTGTTGCTATTGATTATTTAAATAGTTGAGTTGTATATAAAATTGTATTTAGTTATTATGAAAGAGATTTAGCCAACTTTGTAAAATACTGTGAGTTGTCAGAGATTCCTATTTTGTTTGATCACTTAGTCTATACGGTCTTTATAATAGCTACTTGTAACAAATAAAATTTTGCAAAAACCATTTGAGCACAACTCTACCAATCCACTCCTAATATCCCCTAGAGAGAGTAAGTTCCATGAGAAAACTAGAAATAGAGCAAGATTCAATGGAAACAGAAAGAAAGAAAGTAGATTTGTGTAAAAATCTCAAATATTTAAGCAAGGTAAATTGATACGAGGAAACACTTTACATTAAAATTATCCCTAATTCAGTATCTGTGAATTGTTCAAATTTTCTAGACTTAAACAAGCAATTTCTTAAAGACAATCCTACTATACTACTAAAAATTGCTGCATAAACTACCATGTATGAGTCTTTATTTAGCTAGATAATAGATGTCAACAATTGCATACAATAGAGATTTAAAATATTTGACAATTTCTAATTGAAATATAAAGGGAATATACTTTAAAAAATCAAAAAGCTATTTCAGTATGATCAAAATACCAAATATTTTTTATACCCTCTAGACTATTGAATTGCTTAAGTAGCTTGTCTATAGCAAAGGCTTCTTACAACAATCCTAATAGCATTCTTAAACATTGCATAATAATAAAAGTTTCTATTAAATTACTCTTTAGGCTTTCCAACATGAGCTCTTCTATGGAAAATATTTGTAGGAGTCTACTATCATGCAACAAAGAACTATAAAAGAAATGTAAAAAAAATCTTAAATTTAAATGCCAAGCATGATACTACCTAAACCACTAGCTAAGCAACAAAAACAAAATAAGAAAGGATGATAGGACTAAAACAAAGTGGCTGAAACTATGTCTTTAGCAAAGCATTTTTATAAGTAGTCGTCCAATTTCTTTTTCTCCAAAAGTCCCTTGCTTCTTTTTTTTCTTCTACCCTTGAAGCCCTTTTATAGTAACCTCAAGGTAGTTACAATCATCATGAGAAGGTGAGGTAAGTTACAAACATTATGGGATTTGTTAAAAACATCAAAGAAATGAACACAAACTATAGTTGACAAGTGTCCCATTTGGTAGTTACAACCATGAGAAGTTACAAATATTAAGGGGTTTTAGTTGTAACTATCACTAGCTTATATATATATAAATTGGCCGAGATGATTTAAAAAAAATGATGTTAACGAAGCCCGACTACTGGATGAGGTAACAAGATAACTAAAAATGAAAACACTCATCCCTCCTCTATTTCTCTACGACTTACCCAATTTAGTTTTACCCTCTTGGTCAAGTTTTCTCTTTCTTTGTTTGTTCACGGCGTTTTTGAGAAATAAATCTCTTGCATAAATAATGCTCAAAAACGCCATGAACAAATAAAGAAAGAGCAAACTTGACTAAGAGGGTAAAACCTAATTGGGTAAGTGGTAGAAAAATAGAGGAGGGATGAGTGATTTCGTTTTTAGTTATCTTGTTACCTCGTCTAGTAGTCGGGCTTCATTAAAATCATTTTTTTAAAAAATCATCTTGACCAATATATATATATCTAAGTTAGTGGAGTAGTTTTGCAGCCTATGAGTAGAATTTAATTATTATTTTTTTATTTTTAAAGTTATCATCACTAGAAATTGGTTAAAATAAAAGTTTATATATTTCGTATATGTTGATGAAGAAATACATTGCATAATTATTGCAACAAACATTACAGAGCTATATAATAGGATTAAGCAAAAGGCAAAATACAATGATAAGTGTGAACTCAATATGCCTAATTCTCCAACTAAGCAAAGTGAACTTCTTATGCAATTTTACTTTTGAGATGTTTAGCATCTAAAATCTTTCTGTATCTTTGCACATGAAAAGGAGGATGAATCTTTAAAGAATCAATGGTCTTGACTCCAGATAATGCAATAGACATTAGACTTGTAAGTTCTCTTGTGTGGTAGTTTTGTGGCCTATACGTAGAATTTAATTATTTTTTATTTTTCAAGTTATCATCACTATTTGCATTCCAAATAATATATACTAGTAAATATAAATTGGTTAAAATAAAAGTTTATATATTTCATATATGTTGATGAAGGAATACATTACGCAATTATTGCAACAAACATTACAAAGCTGTATAATAGGATTGAGCAAAAGACAAAATACAATGATAAGTGTGAACTCAATATGCCTAGTTCTTCAACTGAACAAAATGAACTTCTTGTGCAATTCTACTTTGGAGATGTTTAGCATCTAAAATCTTTCTGTATCTTTGCACATGAAAAGGAGGATGAATCTTTAAAGGATCAATGGTCTTGACTTCAGATAATGCAAAAAACATTAATAGTAGCCTTATCTAGTGTCATTCCTTAAGATTTATAAATAGTCATGGTCCATGTCAACCGTAATGGTGACTAACGAGATGCTCCTCGGACCATAGATACAATTGGCACATGATGGGGATTACCATTATCAAAGGCACATCCAATGTAGAAGTCAAAATCGACAATAACGTATAATGGTAATGTGAGTGGCTATTTACCTTAAAGATACATAATATTGTGAATTATGCCAAGTGCACCATTCACCAATCCTGCTTTAGGCCAAAGGTTAACTGTAAGCATTACCCTTGCACCTTCACATATGAGCAAAGATTGCATTACTTGGTGCAACAGATACTTGTTGGACTACTTGTTGCAGTAGATTGTTGTTGTTGCTGATCTTGAAGAGAGTGTTCTTCACCTTCTCTATTGGGACTAATAGTAGCAGGATCCATGTTTCTAAAAATGCATGAATTCCAATATTTCACCTCTTAATCTTGTAACATGATGCCTAAGTTTAATATTTTTAAATACTATATCACACCATAACTGTCATCACCTTAACCATTGCCATGATCGTAATCGTCACTGTAACCATAATTGTCACCATTTATAATAATAATAAATATTCATTATTACTATAATCGTAACGATCACTATTTATAATAATAATAAATATTCAATATTACCCACCATTTATAATAATAAATATTCATTATTACCCATGTTAGGCCCTACATGTGCGGGAATACGAAAAGATGAATAGGGAGCCCAAGGGTCAGGGGTGTTAATTGAACAGAGTTTCGACTCCCTTGTAGTGACTCTTTAGCTTCCTTGCATGTGGTGCGTGCATGTGAAGGAATACAAAGAGATGAATGGGAAGCTCAGGGGTTAGGGGACATTAATCGCGTAGAGATTCAACTCCCCTGCACTGATTCTTTAACTCTCATGCATGTGGCACATGTGCATGAGAGAATATGAAGAGATCAAACTAAATTGGCACTATAACATATATTTGTAATGCATATTCATTCGTGGAGATATAAAAAATCACTTACAAATGCATAAATAGTGTTATTATTATATCACGAGCCTTTGTATATTGACATTATTGTTCCAATGGACAAGATATGAATGATGCTAACACCTCATTCATAATTATTATATTATAATTATTGT
>MNCI01007021.1:271673-336558 GCA_015680685.1 Gnetum montanum | reverse complement strand
CATTATATATAATCGAGATTATAAATAACTAAGATAAATATAATCATTGGCTCCCTTGTAGTGACTCTTTGGCTAGGGGAGATTTATAAATAATTGGTTATTTATAATTATGGCAAGACATGTGCGTTGGTGGAGAGCTCGTCGTTGTTTTCCTCAGCATTGGCTAGGATCATCACAGCATGATCTTGCCGGAGATCTTCCCAGGGTCTAGGTTGCTAGAGGTGCAGAAGTTCTCGTTTTTAAAATTTACCAGGTTAACAACCATATCATCCATTAGATTCCATCAATCAAAGGATATGTACATAAAGAAAACACCTCACTGCATGCGAGAAAGTAAGAAGAAATTATCAAATTTGAACTCTTTAAGTCCTCCCAATAAGCAAGAAAAATTGTTAAAATTATGACCAAAGTCAAGCCAACATCTCAAATTGGCTAATAATTTTCATGTGCTAGCAAAAATGATAATGCTCTTGCATTTTATTAAAATGCATATTGCAAATGAAAAAGCAGTCACAATTGTAACAATTAGTATCAATAATGTGGATCATTGCATTGGATGAATTTCCAAGTGATGAGAGGGGATTAGAAGTTAACGTAACCTAAAAAAATATATGCAATGTAAGTATGTAAATAAAATGAGAAGATTTCCCTATGATAAATATTTCTTTTGAAATATTAAAAAATACATAAATTACATATTCTTAAATTTCATAGAATTAGTTCTTGTTATTTTGCTTCTTGTTTTAGAAATCAATTTTTGTCCTCTGTAGTCATCGATTCTGGATTTTTAGTTTCTATAATCTGTGGTCGTCCTCTTCTTCGGCCATGCCCACATGCATGCCCACTACCATGACCTTCATAAATTGTATTACTTATTGTAGTAGATGATTGTTGTTGCTAATCTTGAAGAGAGTGTTCTTCGTCTTCTCTATTGGGATGAATACCAACACGATCCATGTTTCTAAAAATGCACAAATTCCAATATTGCACCTCTTAATTTTGTAAGACAATGCCCAAGTTTAATATTTATAAATACTGTACCACACCAAAATTGTCATCACCCTAATCATCACCATGATCGTAACCGTCACCATTTTTATTAATAATAAATATTCATTATTGCCCATTGTTTATAATAAAAAATATTCATTATCAGTGTAATCATAACCGTCATTGTTTATAATAATAATAACTATTCAATATTACTCATCATTTATAATAATAAATATTCATTGGTTACCCATGTCAGGGCCTACGTGTGAGGGAATACAAAGAAACAAATGGGAAGCCTAGGGGTCGGGGGCATCAATCGAATAAAGATTCGGCTCCCCTGCAATGACTCTTTGGCTTCCCTGCACATGGTGCATGCACATGAGAGAATACGAAAAGATGAATGGGAAGCCTAGGGGTCAAGGGCATCAATTGAATAGAGATTCAACTCCCCTGTAGTGACTCTTTGGCTCCCCTGCACGTGGTGCATGCGCGTGAGGAAATACGAAGAAATGAATGGGGAGCCCAAGGATCAAGGGGTGTTAATCGAATAAAGATTTAGCTCCCTTGCAGTGACTCTTTGGCTTTTTGACTTTTCAGATTCGGCTCCCTTGCAGTGACTCTTTGGCTCCCTTGCATGTGGTGCATGCACGTGAGGAAATACGAAGAGACGAATGGGGAGCCCAAGGGTCAAGGGGCATCAATCGAATAGAGATTTAGCTCTCTTGCAGTGACTCTTTGGCTTTTTGACTTTTCAGATTCGGCTCCTCTACAGTGACTCTTTGGCTCTCCTACAATTGAATATAGATTCAGCTCCCCTACAATGACTCTTTGGCTTCCCTACACATGGTGCATGCACATGAGAGAATATGAAAAGATGAAAGGGAAGCCTAGGGGTCGAGGGCATCAATTGAATAGAGATTTAGCTCCCTTGCAGTGACTCTTTGGCTCCTCTGCACGTGGTGCATGCGCGTGAGGAAATACAAAGAGACGAATGGGAAGCCCAAGGGTTTAGGAGCATCAATCGAATAGAGATTTAGCTCCCTTACAATGACTTTTTGGCTTTTTGACTTTTCAGATTCGACTCCCCTGCAGTGACTCTTTGGCTCCCTTGCACGATGTGCATTACATGGAGGGTGACAAATCCACTCCCCCTCCCTCCTATCCTATGAGAACATGGAGGGTGACAAATCCACTCCCCTCTCCCCCTATCCTATAAGACGAGTTGGCCTCTCCCCCTATCCTATGAGACGAGTTGGCCAAAATAAAAGATTACAACTTCCAATAGCGAAATGTCCCTTTATAAAGACTTTACACAAATATCTTATCTAACGTATAATTTTTTTTTAAAGAAATAAAAAACCTCATGAGCCCCGTGTGATGCATGTCTTGACTGTCCGTAACGCCATTATGCGGCAGCATACATCTCTGATACGTTCTCCTTGATCCCATATCCACCATGAAACCCATGTATGTGCATGTTCATGTTCGTTATGATGGACCCCAAATTGTTTTTTGTGATTGCATCAAATGTAATGTTATCGATGACGCACAAATTGATTCCGTTTCGTGAAATGTAGTCAAAGATAACGCAGACATGTGACTTAGCCCTTGAACAAAGGCCAACCCATTTTCCACGAGGGTGTGTAGATAGCTCCGTAACTGTAAGATTCTCTTTACCGCCATGGCGTCTGCGATTGCAAATAATTCTACTGCTGCTGCTGTGTCCGTCTTCAGATTCATAACGACGAGGGTTTCTTCCTTCAATGCCGTCCTTGCTGTTCATTAACCGCGGATGCTCCCGGGTCGATTGCTGTCGGAATCCTGCAGCGACGCCTCTGTCAGCCATGGCTGATTTCTTGTCGAAGTCTTCATCGGGTGCGGTTGCGGTGTAGTAGGCACATCGTGTCATCCGCTTATGTCGCTAGGGATGAGCTCTCCTGCACTGGCATCGTCTGTCTGCGTTTGCCGCCTTAGGGTTTGTTTTCCAGTCACGCCATGCACCCCATTTTGCCGCATAATCCTTGCATTCTATGTGTCTTCGAATTCGTATTGAAATATCTTTGTTCAACGACCTGGGGTTTCTGGTTTATGTGGATTTATTTTTTTGATGCCATTCTTGCTGGCCCTAATCATTATTTGCAGAAATATAATATCGTCCTGGCACTGCGACCTGTTCACGAATTCGTGGTTCCTCGTCAAGAGTATTTCCATGGTGTCCTGCGCCTGAGCCTGGGCTTGAAGGCTTTGCTTGTTATTTATTTCTCTGGTGTTATTCAGAATTATATCTGCATACACTGGGTGCTGCGGATTTTTTCACGATGAAAGATATTTCCTAGGTTTCTTTGATTAATTATTTTTTTGTATCTCAACATCAACCTTGCCATGTAGCTTTCCACTATTCTGAGTATCCACATTTTCCCTTTCTATGGATGCAAAACGCGAACGCGATTTAGTATTGTGAGAACCTGAATTTTGGTCATTCATTCTCAAATTCTTGTATTAACTGGACAACGCTCTCAGGTTTCCCACATGTTTTCCCTTTGAATCTGGAAAATCCCTTTGTTAAATTTTGTATTCTCTCAGGGTTAAATTTTCATAGGATTTATGGAAAATTCAGCAGCGGTTTTTTTTTTTTAAACCTTGTGAATTTTTCTTGTATATATATATATATATATATTACACGTTTGCTCAGTGCAACCGGCAGATTTCTGAGCATCTCCTGTGTGTTTGCAAAATTTTAATTCTTGAGGTAGAAACGCTTGACAGCTTCCAAAAGATTTATTTATTTTTATAAACTTCAACTATATTATTACTGCCCTTATCTTTACAAAGGCTCTCACCTTTTTTCAATGATAATGTAAAATCAATATAGTAACCATGTTCCATCATATAGAAAAATAGACGCACTACTTGGTTACTAACATGTCAATGCATTTCCATTCTCCAAAGAAAGCAACCAAACTGCTCATGGACCTTTGCCTTTCTTACAATCACCAATAACTTTAATCTTAATAAAATTTCAACATTAATTCATAAATTCTGCTCCACAAGATGGCTTAAATGTGTAAACATTTTTTACCCTCCTTTTTGTTTTTGTTTTTTTAAATATTAGCTAAGAAACAACAATTTATTGAACATTTACATGAAAAATTGGAAATCTTTTTTTTGAGGAAAACTTTCATTATAAACTTAAGGTCTAATGAAATAAAAACCTCATCGGGACATTATACAAACTATTCAATGATGGGAAGTGAATAGTTAGAGTAACTTTCTTGGGAATCTTCTTGTCTTAAACCCTTTCATATACAATTTCAGTTGAAACTAATGCATTGTCTTCATCTTTGCTTTCTTCAACTATCTTTACTTCCTTTGCATCCATTTCCTCTGCATTTTTCTCCTTTGTTGGTTCTTGTGGCTTATTCCAATTAGATACTTTTGTATCTTGGGATACAAATGCCTCTCCCCAAGAATTATCTTGTTTAGAATCTTCTTACCTTTCTACTTGATTGTCAAATTCATGAAATCTTCCCCAATCATTGGCTTTTATCAGAAACATAAATTTATCAGAAAGCCAAAGTGAAAATGGACTTTCTCTTGATGCTCCACGAACTTCTACTCTACAATAAGCTCTTAGAACATCTTCTAGACAACATCCCATTACATATGGGATAAGCTCTTAGAACATCTTCCACACAACATCCCATTACATATGGGATAAATGGTCTTTCCATTGTTCTTCTAGCAAGAACTATCCTTTCTTGAACTTACACTCTTGCTAATTGTCTTTACTCGTACTTAGAATTGGAAAATGATGTAATCTCAACCAATTGTCTCTTCTTAGAAATTCCCACCAAATCTTGTTAACTACCACTTTTATCCATATTAATTGCTTTCTAATCATTATTTGTATACCAATTTGAATTTTATCATTCTGTTGTTGGAATTACTTCCCACTAAATAATTAATTAACCACCATTTCCACTTTACTCATCTCAAGTAATGATTATTATAATGATTACTATGAATTTAATAATTCAACTAATATTTTTAATTAAATATCTTTAAACTCATACTTAACATGAACATATGTTATTTTATTTTACTACAAGTGCATACATAATAATTCCTATATAAAAATTTTATTATTTATCATTATATATATTCAACCACTTTATACTTAAATATATTATTATACTATGTACACATATTAATTTGTATAGAAACATTATATGAAAATTGCGATTCCACACTATCTAATGTTGATAATTTATAAGTATCTTTGAATAATTGTTTTGCAATCTAAAATGGACTAGTCCATGTTGGTGTGAACTTATTTAATTTCTTCATATTCCATAGCAAGACAAGATCTCCTATTTGGAAAGTCCCTTTGAAAAGATTTTTATCGAACCATCTTTTGACTTAACATGTACTTTTTAACAAATTATCCTTTGCTTTATCTATCTCAGCTTCTCTCTTGATGAGCAAGGTCATAAAGCTTCTATCTTCATCAATTTTCTCACTATACTTTTGTACAAAATCTAAAGTTGAACTTATAATCTTATTTATAATTCTCGCGGGAAACCATAGACTAAATTATAAGGTGATGTTGTAATAGCCTTTTTAAACCTAATATGATCTGTCCATAATGCAGATTGTAGATAATCAATCCAATTTCTTGAATTTCCATCCATCAATTTCTTGATATAGGAAATAAGCTTTTTATTTGTCGATTCAGCTAAATAATTTCCTTGAGGATAATAATTGGAAGAGGAAAATATAAAAATGGATTTTTCCGATGCCCATGTTATGAATTCTTTAGACTAAAAAGTAGATCCATTATTAGATACTAATACTTCAGGTAGGCTAAAATGACTTAAGATTTGATCTTCCAAAAACTTGATTACATCTAATGCTGAACTTCTTCTTATAACTTTTGCTTCAGACCATTTAGTGAAGTAATTAGTAATTGTGAGAATAAACTTATGCCCGACTCTTGAAGAAGTAATTGTACCAATGAAATCCAAACCCCATTGCTGAAATGGTCTATCCACAATTATTGGTTTTAAGGGGGCTTTGGGCTTTTTAATCTTTGGTCCATGGATTTGACATTTATAACATCTTTGTATTTTCAAAGAAATATCTTGATACATATTAGGCCAATAATATTCATATCGAAGTATATGTTGCATAGTTGATTTAGGGGATTCATAATATAAATTAGAATGATCATGGAATTGTTCTAAGATGGAATTGATTTGATCATTATGAATGTATTCCAACAAAACCCCTCTAAAATCCTTTTTGTATAATATACCATCTCTAACCGCAAATTTATGTGTTTTCTTGAAGAAAGCTCTTTTTTGACTTACAGTTAAATTATTCGGAAGTTCCCTTGTATTAAAAAACTTTAAGATTTCGTCATACCAATTTCCCTCATGAGTATCAAGCGCACATACTTCATTTTTTTAGCCATTAATTTGGTTAATCCCATTCCCTTAACCGTTTTACATATTTCTAATGAGAATCTAAATCCTTGTAGCTTTATAAGCCACTTTCCTCTTTTCAATCCAATTTCATTTTGTGCTAAGAATTGCTTGACTGCAGGTTCAATTAACATAATATGAACTAATGAACTTTCTAAATAATATTTAAAATATTGAAGTGCTTTAATGACTACTGATGAGTGGCGAGGTACCCCTACACTCAACCATACGAATACAAGCGTTACACGTGCGATCTGGTCGAACTCCGCAGACTAAGTGCTTACACGCCTTATGGAACACCTAAGGTTAATCAGTCGCTGTCTTCCCAAGCTTACTCGTATTTGTCACGGTTGTATGGTTAAGTGAGCTTGAGGTATATGATTTTTATGTCTTTTATCTTTTATCGCCTATGCTAAGAGGAGAAAGGGTGAAGAGACTAAGTAACTAACTTTCACTAACTAAGTTCTAATCATCCTAGCATCAGTATCCATTCCCACTTTCCGTTTCACACCTTGAACCAATGCAACGCTACTGGGATTACCAAATGCTATTCGTTACTGGGATTACCAAGTGTAACGCACATGCTCAAAGCAGTTGTACTGAATACACTTAATTATGATAGTTAAGGGTTGAGAGAGATTTAATTAACTAAGAAAGCATTTAACGTTTAACAGTAATTAAATTCCTATTTAGCTTAGTCCATATGCTGCAAGGTTTATCAGAAAGTTCATCTTTATTACCGTACACAATTATGTGCTCAGGTACAAAATTGCTCGAATAAAGATCTGTTCACTTTGAGATTCCTAATGTGGGCACATGGAAATTATTCTAACTCTAGAATGGGAAAACTGCTAGAGTTTGGCTAAGGTTTAGATCTAGATGGAGAAACAAGGGAAGACCACCTCTTATTTATAGAACTAGCGACGGGCTGTGATATTGCTTACACAATATCGCAGGGACTGATGCGATATCGCAGCCCATGCGATATCGCGTCCCATCAACTGCAAATGCTTTTTTTTCCAAATCTAAATAATTTAGTTCAGAACCTTTCAACTAGTATCCAAAAAATCCAATTTGTTCATCTTTCCCTTCCTTTTTTTGAGTTAAGACAACAACTACAGAATCATTAGAAGCAAAAGCATATAGCCAAAAATCTTCATTTAATATAGGTTTAATCAAATATGGAGCTTCTTGAATAGCCCTTTTAATTTATGTTAAAGCTTTCTCCAATGCTGGTGTTTTCTTTACTTGGACGTCTTTCTTTAGCATCTGTATCAAAGGTTTAGTAATTTTGGTGAATCTAGGGATAAATCTCTTAACGAAATTTATCTTTCTAAAGAAAGATCTAAGATATTTTTCACTTGTAGTATGCTCAATATTCTGTACTACTTGGGTTTGAGAATTATCTATAGAAATTCCTTTTTGACAAATCACATGGCCCAATAAACTCCCAGATTTAACTCCAAATATACACTTCTTAGGATTCAATGAAATACCATACTCATGACATCGATCAAAAACTTGTTGAAGATGACCAATATGATCTTGCTTTCTTTTTGAGAACATGGTAATATCATCCAAATAAACCATAACAAATTTACCAATTAAATCTTTAAATGCTAAATCCATTGCTCTTTGGAAAGTATCTCCAGCATTTGACAATCCTAATGGCATTCTTTAGTAAGCAAAAGTTCCACATTTGGTGATAAATGTTGTCTTATATTTATCATTTTTATCTACCATGATTTGATTATAGCCTAAAAAACCATCTAAGAAAGAATATACTTGACAACCTGATACTTTAATCAACATCTGATCAACTCTTGGAAGTGGATACTTATCCTTATTTGAAGCTTCATTCAAATTCTTGAAGTCTACACAAAGCCTAATGTTACCATTTTTCTTTCTTATTGGAACAAGGTTAGCAAGCCATGTCAAATATCAAATTGGATATATGATTCAAGCTTGTAATAACTTATTGATCTCAGCTTCCATAGCTGGTTCAAATGATGGATTGAATTTTTTTTGTTTTTTCTTAAAAGTTTTACAACCTTCTATTAAAGAAATTTTATGTATCATCACTTCTAGTCTAAAAGCCTTAAGAACATCATAAGACCAAGAAAAATTGTCCAAATTATTTTTTTAGAAGTGATAACAAGTTTTTCTTGAAAATTGAATTCTTTTCCTTTGTGATATTTAACATCTTTATCATCTCATTAAATCCAAGATTTACTTCTTCAAAAGCTTGATATTAGGATTTTGTATATCCAAATCTTGAAAACATGAAATGCATAAATAAAATAGCTAATCTATCTAAAGTGCTGCAATGTTTATCAGAAATCTTGTCTTTATTTCCGTACACACTATTGTACTTAGGTACAAAAATGCTCGAATAAAGATTCGTACACTCAGTGACTTCTACTACGAGCACTCAGGGGAAAAATTCTAACTTTCAAATGGAAAAAAAGTGCAAGAGCTTCACTACTACTGAAATATAGATTGCCATAAATGCAGTTAGTAGGCACATATTTATAGATGACAGAGAGACATTGCATTGATGAGGTCTCATCGATGTAGGGCGAGATGCGTCAATGAGGCCTTGTTGATGCAACCAACCAACAATGGCTCATCATACCCCCACGATTGAATGAAAACTCATTCTTGAGTTCTTTTACAATATTGGGAAGGTATGGGATTATTGATTGACTTTTTTTCAAAAAAAAAAAAAACTAATTGACTTGACAAAAAAAATGGAGTGCCCAGGTGTACAAATCAACACATTAAAAAAATGGTGGTGTTCAAGACACAAAATTAAACACCATGAAATAAATCTTCAAAAATTGGACAACATGTTCCTTGATGGTGTGAAGCTTGTTGGAGAAGATCAAATGGTCCCAGGTGGAGGTGGTTCCTAATGCTTTGAGGGAATTTCACTAGCTTCATGCATTGGCGGAGGTTGAGGTGGCTACAGTTGTCCTGTTGTTGCTGCAACTTTAGGTTGGAGGCAGAAAGCATCCAATAGTGCCTTCATTTTCTTCTCTTACTCCTAGGATCATGCATTGTCCACATAGCTTCCCAAATGTGGGTTGGAATGGGCACATCCCAAGGACATAGGATTGCTAAAAATAACTCCTTAGCATTGAAAAACCAGGCAGCAAACTGTTTGCATTCAATGTTGAACACTTTCACTATGTTCTTTAGCTCGTGGTAGTCATTCATCCATTTGGCTAGGTCCCTAGTGATAGATCGTTGATCTGTGAATCGCCCATTGAGAACTTTGAGTTCAACATTAGTAATCTCAAGCTTTTTCTTGGTATGCTTGTGGTGTTTCAATTTAGCCATGTATAGTAGATATGAGCTAGCCACTTATTTCTCCAATTCTAACTACGGCCATCTAGCTATCAGCATTGTAGGTTTACGTAACGGAGATTGACAAACTCCATATACTCCATAATTTCCTTGATTTACAACCTCTTCAAGTGGATGTTTGCTTTGTTATAGGCATCAATCTCATCAAGGATGGACTGCCACATCTCTATTCCTTGTTGGAGTTGTTGGAGTGCTTCATTTATTTTTTCCTTTATCATCTAGATTTATTTTTTATCTACTTATTTTTGCAAACCAACCTAGTCCCTGTAGTGATTTTTCACTTTCTCAAATTTGAGAGATTCTTTCTTCCAGGCGGTGATCTCGATGGCAGACTTTTGTCATAAGGTGCGTATCTCCTCCGTTGATAGATTATGGTTCTTTGCAGTCAATTTCCTCAGTTTAGTGTTGACTCTGGCAAGATGCTTCTACTGTTGATGAATGAACTCTTGCATTTGATCTCTCTAAGCATAAACATTTCATAGGTGATGATTTTGCGTAGTCAATGCTTCATTCTCCTAGTGCATCCGATTCAAGTGCTTTTTGATTGAGTGCGTTTCAGCTTCTTCCATGGACTATTTGAAGATGGGCATTATGGCTTCCTCCTCAACCTTTTGAAATCATTCTTGAAGCTATTTGATAGCTTCATTTCTTATCATTGTTGGGCTAAGGGTTTCTTGTTTTGCAAGTTAGGCACAAATTTTAGCAACCTTTGTGGCCAAGCATTGGTTTTTCTCTTGGGCCATTTCTAGTTGCCCTTCCAAGATGATGCATCTACCCCTTGCATTCTGTAGCTCTGATTGGGTTATGCTAATGTTCTTTGGGGGATGAAAGATGTTCGGAGTCAGTTGCTTGATTCCTACTAGTTGTTCTAACAATTGTTCGAGCTAGGATGCGTTCAATTTCTTGTTGACTGTGCCTACGAATGTTTGCACATCTTGGAGTGCAGATACATCTTGTACAGACACTGTGGGTGCATTTAGTGCTTTAGCTACATAGTCAGCTACCATGTATTTTGTTATCTCCTATGTTTGGTGTTGGATCACCAAGATAGTTGGCTCTTCACCTTCATCCAACCTCATCGAGAAAGTGGCGGAATTCCCAAAGATTTCTAGGAACAGATGGTGTGTCGCTAGTGACACTATCACCTCTTGAGCATTGGGATCCAACCTCAAAGGTAGCTATGTTCTTTGGGTAGAGGAAATGGGACCAACCCTCTCCATCTAACTAACTATTTGGGCCACCTCATTAAGGTGACTCATCACTGGCTGATACATAGATGGATCCACCCCACTTGTTACTGCTTATTGCTCTTGTTCACTCTAGAGCTATTCTTGGATTTGATGTAGATGCTTAAGGACTACACGAGCCTTTAGTGTTGTCTCCTGAGTGGGTGGTGGTGGTGGCAGCTCCTCTTCTTGAGTGGTTGTTGGCATTTTATCTTTCATAACTTCTACCCATGAGGCCAAGGGAGCATGCCTAAGAGTGTTATTAGAATAGTGAACAATGCTTGCCCTTTTGTAAAGTTTTCTGATAAGGCACAAAAAGGGCAGGGTCTTCCTTCCACATTTATTCTCCTTGAAGTGCTTCTTGATTTCCAAATAAATCAGCTATGTAAGATTAATGGGAAATTTCTTGCTTAAAGAAGTGCATGCTTGGGTGGAGAAGGTAGTCACCTTACTTGGCCTCACTGTTGGATTGAGGTGATAGGATGCAATCTTGAAATAAATCTGCTTCGTCGATGTGAGTGCACCATAATCCTTACGGTCCACCTCATAACATTGTTGGGTCCATTACCTTTTTACCTTAGGATCACCTTTTGTTAATATCTCTATCGACTGTGTTCCAATGTCTGGCAACCCTAGTGCCTATGCAATGGATTTCATTAAGTAGGACACTTGAATGTCCTTGACTTTTGCAATGGATCTTGGTCTTCATCTATTCTAGAAGAGAAAGGTCTCTCCCATGTACCATTTCTCACTAGATGTGATGACTGGCCACATAGGAGAGGTTTGCAATTATGTATTGACATCCATTGGAGCTTTTTTCAAAAATGGTGTGAAGTTTATCTCTTGAAGAACTGATCTTTGGATTTCTCAGGACTTGATGATGTCTAGGTAGGCTTGAGTTAGAATGACCTCAAGCCTTGGCATAGGTCCAAGCACTTCTCCTCATTGGGATGGTTCTGTAGGCACTTCTTCCTTTGGAATCTATCAAATAGATTCCACTTCAATCTCCTCACAAAGAGGTCCCATTGCATGGATCACCTCTTATTGTTCTTGGCCTTGTTTCTACTAGCCCCTTCCAGCTTTGGGTCATTTCTCTCGTGGTTGTGAGGGTTCTCCTTCCTATAGACACTTTTGTTTGGGTGCCATCTATAATCACAATAAGACCATGGATTAACAATCATTGTGTAACCTTAAAATAATTGGGATACCTTAACTCTTGAGGATAGTTACACTTGGCTAAGTTGTGATTATGGCTAATTTAATTAACTCAATTATTATTTTTATTTATGCATTATCATTGATAAATCATCCTAGAGGTTGTTGGGAGGGTTAACTATCGAAAGAGTTGATATTTTTATGTTGTTAAGGTTACTAATCCTTTGGGGGAGTTAGAAATTTTTTTTGAAAATTTCATCAAAAACCTTAAGGTTTGCAGCCCCCACGATAAAGATCTTACCTCTAGTAAGTGCAAGATTGAAAAAGAAAGTGATTTGGACAAACGGTTTAAAAGTTATGGGCTTTGAAAAATTACAAAAATTCCCCATGTGTTATGAGCAAATTACAAAAAAGAAATTCTAGTGTCTAATGGTATATATAGTATTTTTGCACTACGTCGACTAGGCCTCGTCGACAGGGCCTCATCAATGTGGTTAGTTGGGTCGATAAGGCCTTGTTGACGTAGCTGTTGACCACCATTGACTTCTGTTGACTTTGGTCAAACTTTCAAAATACAAGGAATTTTTTTGATAAAATTGGGGTCAAATGAAAGCTTAGAAGACCAAGAATAGTGTGAAATCATGAGAAGAGGGTGTTGAAGTTCATACATTGGAAAAAAATGAAGAAAAATTGATTTAATGGATGAATGTAATAAAAGATTAAGGAGTACTAGGTAGTTTACATAATGGAAAATACAAAATATAGGATTGTAGCAATGTCAAAGGTAAGGAACCTTAAATAATCAAGCCAAAAGCTATGCAAGTGGGTCCTCCCCATAGTAGGCTCATGCTCTTTTTTCCCTTGCATAACCTCAACTAAGGAGTCTATGGGTCCCATAGTCAATTTAATGATCATGACAAGCTAAGGACCAACCAGAAAGAATCCACTCAAGAATCCCAACATGTTAGACTAAGAGATAGAGTACAACATAGAACCTGATAGTGAGGTGAATTATGGTAGCATGGATGGATGATAGAGAAGGTGTAATGGAGTTCCAAATTGAGGTAGAAAGTGAGAGAAAGAGGGCCTTAGTTAGAGGGGACTCTCAGGCATAGGTCCATGTCATTCAAGTGCCATAACTAGTGGTTGTAGCCCTTTTATTTGTCCAAGGGGTGTGCTTTGAATTCCCATTGTTGTTGTTGTGTTTTTTTTTTGAAATGGAAATGACACCATGGAAGGAATTATTTGTGTCAAAGGCGTGTGCTTTGAATTCCCATCATTGTTTTTATTTTTTGAACAGTGGGAACCAACAACATTATTTGTATTCATATCATTGGGTAGTATGGAATGGTAAGAAGTCTGCAAAAGACACTCAAGCACTCAAGCAAGAAGAAGAGTACAAAGAGTATTGAGTCCCCTTGAAGTCACACCCTTTACAAACCTTTGGATCCTTCCTAATTTTGGAACTACCAAGGTCACCAATTGATTAAACATTTTTTTAATGAAAAGGGACCTCAAATTCCCAGAACAAGGAAAACTACAAAGTTCATTACATGGGTGGATGATGTGGACTCATTGCCTATTTCATAAAAAATAAATCATGCTGAAGTTATCAGACATCAGAATTCAAAAATAGAAACTAGACATCGGTAATTACACATTAAGCACAAACCATCATTAGTAAACAGCAAAAGCAGCATTGTATCCTATGAAAATAAAGAAAATTTATTAGCAAGAATGAGAGAATATCATACTTAAACAAAAGAAAAAAAATAAAGTAAAATATATAAGAAGAAATAAAATAATCAAGAAGGTTTAAAGGTACTAAAGATGGTGTAAAATTAGAAAAATTTGAAAATCAAAAATTTATAAAATCAAAAACATAAAAAAAAAAGGTAGAAAAAATTGAGAGGCCATGGTAATGGTTAGCATGGGTGGCCATCTCCCCCATGACTGAGTTGGAGGGAGGACATGCGAAAAATAGAATGTGGGTGTCCATTCAGTGAGGTAGTAGTTACACTAGCCTATCTTGGTTCTAGGAAGATTTGACTTATTGGATATTGACCAACTACTTTTTATTTGTGTTGTTAGGTTTGTAAATTATCATGGTCCCAAAGAAAAACATTTGATCAATTATATAAGGTTCCTCCCTCAAATTTTGAAATTTTACCTTTTGGGATACATGTGTGGGGTTCTAGTAAAGAACCTTATCTCCTAGTTGAAGTTTTACTTTCCTAATTTTAAGGTCATGACGCTACTTGCTAAATGCCTTATTCACGTTATTTAAGAATATGGCCACTAAGTGATTTTTGTCTAGCATGTTTAGATTGATCAATCTTTCCTTCTATGCTAGACTTAGATCAAGGTTTAGATCATAGGTTGTTGAGAGTATACGGAGCTCATATTGAATCGAGAGTGTTGGAAGTTTTTTGTATACTAACTCGTAGGGAGAATAGCCAATAGGAAGTTTCCAAGTTAAATGATAAGCCTAGAGAGCATCATTAAGTTTTGTACTCCAATCCTTCCTATATTTGCTAATGGTTTGTGTTAGTATTTTTGTAATCTCCTGGTTGGCTACCTCTACTTAACCGTTGGCTCGGGGGTGGTAATGTGTTGTTAATTTATGTTCTACCCCTAAGAGTTGCATTAATTTTCTAAA
This sequence comes from Gnetum montanum, assembly GCA_015680685.1. NCBI lineage: Eukaryota > Viridiplantae > Streptophyta > Gnetopsida > Gnetales > Gnetaceae > Gnetum > Gnetum montanum. The sequence continues at coordinate 321,673 of MNCI01007021.1, read as the reverse complement.
TGTGGCACCTATGAAATGAGTTTCATTATCAGAAATTAGTGAACATGGCATTCCAAATGTATTCATGATATTTTGTTGTATAAATTTGGTAGGAGTGGATGATGTACAATTAGTAATGGTTGCTGTTTCAATCCATTTTGTGTAGTAGTTGACTGCTACTATAATTTATCCTTTCTCATTAGACATGGGTGTGATGGGACCCATGAAGTCAATGCTCCATATGTAGAAAGGCTTCAATAATTGAATCCACTATTAAGGACCTTCCATGTGAGCGGTCATCCCCCTGTCACATTGACAACGTTCACAAGACTTGATGAACTAGTAGGCATTCCTAAAGATTATAGGCCAATAGTGTCCTACCATTAGGATTTTTATGGTCATGTGTCTCCCTAGATAGTGGCCTCCACGAGGCCCTTCATGAGCATCCTGGAGAATGCACAGTTGATCTTCATCAAGGACACACCAACGAATCAAGTCATCGACACACACCTTGTAAAGGTATCCATTGATTTCCATGAAGTATTTGACCCAATGAAGAAGTTGTTGCTTTTTCATAAAATCCAAGTCCTGTGGCATCTCTTGAGTGAGAAGATAAGTGAGGATGTCATTAAATGATATTTCTTTTTCAAGCATTTGTTCATTTATTGCTCCAGTAAAGAGGAGTTCATCTGGAAACTAATTAGAGAGTGGGCTCCCCTTTTGTTTCGTCATCCCATCTTAAGAGAGAGAGGTGGTTAGTGACCACATTCTCGATCCCTTTTTGATCTACCATAGTAAGATCGAATTCCTACAAGATCACAAGCCACCATATAATACGAGGGCTCACCATCAACTTATTCATAAGGAAGTGAATTGCATTTTGTTCTGTATGCACAAACACTTTGTAACTTAGCACATAATGTCTAAACTTTCCTAGCACGTACACCACTACCATTAATTGTTTTTTTGTGGTGGTGTAGTTTAACTATGCCCTCACAATGCTTTGGCTCACACAGTGGATATAATATGGATATTTCTTATTGTCCATTTGCATGAGCACTGCTCCCAAAGCATAGTTAGATGTGTCTGCCATGATATGAAATGTTTTGGACTAATATGGTGCTCATAGGATTCGTGTTTCTATGAGTTTTTCCTTTAATTTTTGGAATGCATGTTCACATTCCTTGGTCCAAATGAAAGGTGCATCATTTTTTCTGTAAGTTCTACCAACAATTTTGAAATCTTACAGAAATTATCAATAAAACACTGGTAGTAACCAGTGTGTCCAAGGAATGACCAGACATCTTCTATGATCTCTAGTTGGCATGTTATCCTTGGATGACCCTTATCTTTTGTAGGTCTACCTCAATCCCTTTTTGTGAAATTTGGTGCCCTAGTATAATGCCTTCTTGAATCATGAGATGACTCTTTTGGTAATTGAGCCATAGGTTTTTCTCTATACATCTCTTCCATACTTGCTTAAGTCAATCCAAGGCTTACTCAATTGTAGCTCCAAAGGTGGAGAAGTCATCCATGAAAACTTCAATACCACTACTGATTTGTTGTTGAAGGATACTTAGGACTAAGCATTGGAATGTTGTAAGGGCATTGCATAGGCCAAATGGCATCTTACAGTATGCTAAAGTCCCCTAAGGACTAGTGAATGTTGTTTTGGCCTGATCTTTAGGTGCAATTTGGATTTGGTTATAGCCACTATAACCATCCAAAAAGCTATAATAACAATGCCCAAATATGTTGTCTAACACTTGGTCTACAAATGACAAAGGAAAGTGATCCTTAAATGTCATATTTAATAGCCTAAAGTCAATGCAAACCTGCCATTTTCCATCCTTCTTTGGTACTATTATGAGTGGATTAATCCACTCACTATCCACGATTGGATAGATGAACCCCACCTTGAGGAGTTGCTATATCTCCTTCTTAACAATTTGCTTTAATTTGGAGTTCAACTACCTTTGCGGCTACCTTCTAGGCTTCATGGCCAAGTTAGTGTAGATGTGATGTTGGCATATCCTTGGATTGATTCTTGTTAGCTCTAGATATGACCAAGCAAAGGATGTTGACCATTTATTCACCACTTTCAATAACGTTTCTTTTTGTTTAGGAGCAAGTTTGGCATTAATGATGATTAATTTACCATTCTTTAAAAATGCATACTCTATATTGGCTAGTAAAGTTTTTAGTTCTAAGGGCTCCTACTTGAAGTGATTAGGGATCTCCAACTCTCCCCAATAGGTATCATCATCTTCATTAGAGAGTTGGGAATGGACTTGTTTAATTTTTTCCATGCCTTCAATATATGCATATGTTAGGCTCTCAGTTGGTTCCATACATATTTTGCTGCTATCAAAATTAGCTATCATCCATTGGCTACCTTCTTGGTTTGTGGCTATTGCGTATAGACATTGTTGAATATTAATTTCTTGTGCATATTGATTGCATACTGTAATGTATGTGCTCTTGATGGGCCAAATCCTTTGCACACAATTACACCCATTTTCGCTATATGCAATGCATGGAATACGCTTCTTCTCAATCTTGCCTAGCTCATTTTCCTTGGATATTTCTAAAGATAGGTCCCTTATACCCATTCACATGTTGACCATGCTTAACCAAGCCTTTTCCATAATGATGGGGAGGTCACTTTTGTAGTTGTCCACCTTGATTACTAGAAAATCAGCAAGATAGGACCACCCACAAAGTATGGTTATAATGTCCTCTACTAATCCCAAAGGGATAGTAATCAACTAACTTACTAATTCTAAATAGATGTTGCTCTTCTTAAGAGGTGGTAGGTTCTAGGCCTTGTACATATCATGGAAGATGAGCTTAACTCTAGAACCAGAGTCAAGAAGAGCTTTGTATGGCTCTTGTCCAGAAATCTATAGATAGATGAGTGGAATTCCTAGATCAAATCATTTTTTAGGAAGGTTGCTAGCCTTAATCCAATCATAAATAACATGGGTTAACATTACAATGTGGATCCTAGGCAATACTTGGTTTGAAGGGTAATCGAAAGTATTTGATGTAGAGGATGAGGGTGCTAGAGATGTAGGGTGAGCAATCAATGTAGGTTGTGAGGGCTAGAGAGGATTACTGGGCTGAAAGAAAAGTTATTTTCTTGATTGATTATCTAGACCACTTGGCTAAAAAATTGGTTATGAATGCATAGCCCTTGTAGCATTTTGTTGTTGTGGCTATGGAGGTATCTCATCATGCATAGATGGAGCAAGAGGTAACTGAGTTGAAGGTGGAGGTGTAGGTGTAAAGGGATGTGGAGGATGATAAGGATACAGATATGGATTTTTCCCTCGAGTAGATGGTGAATCTATTTAGTGATACTCTGAAGGGTAATAGTGATGTTGAAATGATGCATGACTTGTAGAACTTCTAGGGGAGATGGGCTGTTGAACATAGTACTCGTATGAATCTAGTTATCTATAAGGGTACTGCTACCTTGGTGGTGGCATTCCCCATGATTGTGGTTGATACCCCTATTGGTATTGTTCATTCGATTGTGGAGGAGCTTCACTTGGGTAGTAAGCTTGTTGTTGCTGGTGGAACTATCTTGGACTACCTTGAGAGTAAGGTAATTGTCTTGGAGCTTGCCTACATGCTAGGTGAGGATTCAATGCATACACTCTAGAATCTTGTGAGTGTGACACTAGAGGGAAACATCCCTTTGGATGTTCATATTGACAGATGTCACATTTAGTTACAACATTAGAGTTAGACTACACATCTTCCCTCTACTGTAGCAACTTTGCACTTACCTCTTTGGTAGGCACGTTCAGCTTCCTTTTGTCTCCTACAATTATGATCACTATTTTACTCTTTGTATTCTTTAGCAATATTCAATGCAATTTGAAAATTTTCATCCTAAGAGTCCCATAACTTGTCAACCTTGGTTGAAATATCAAAAATATATTTTGGAAGAGGCAAGGTCTTTTTGTTCACCATTTCATCAAGTGGTGACTCCTCATCACAAAATCAAACCTCTTATTTTCTAATGGAAGGGTCCCTGTTATATTCTTTAGCACTCTCCCTTTTTTGTAGCTCACATTCTTCTTTTTCTACCTGCTGAATTAAATATTGGATTTGATGAGCTCTAATTTAAGACAACCTTCCTTGGGCATACACCCCAAAATTTCTTCTTGTTTTTGCTTTGAGCCCATCTATGATGTGGCAAAGTTGTTCCCTCTAAGAATAACCATGGCTAGGGCATCGATGTAGAAGTGAATAGTATTAGCCCATGGCAACATCTAAGGGTTTTTGTGCTTCTTGTTTTTAGCCTTGGATTTGCCTTATTAGATTAGAAACTCTAGATTATGTCTAATATTTTTTATTGAATAGTTAACATGGTACTCCATCTTTGGATAGATTCTAGCTCTAAGGATTGGTACCAACTTTCAGCTTTCGTAATGAGTGTCCTTGGGAAAAGTTTGAGTTTCTACCACTCATTCTCTATGTTTTGTAAGGCATAGGCATCTTGAAAATCTTGTAGATGCATTTGTAGATTAGAATTGTATTCCCCCTCAAATCTTGGGATATTGTTCATGTTTAGACACTTAATTCGACTATCCTTCATATGCTTGGTTGGAATTTTTACTACCTCTACAATGTTAAGCATACTTCAAGTCACCAATAAGGGTTCATCATCATTGCTGTGTTGATGATGCTAATGATAGTTTTGGCCACCCCTTCAGTTTTGGTGGCTCTCATGATCATTGTTATTTTGCTGATCACCTTCATTATGGTTGTTTTGATGAAAACTTCCATGAGAACCGTCAAATGAAGAGGAATGTTTAGAATCAAATAAAGAGGATGAAGAGGAAGGTGGACCACCACCACCACCACCACCATAGTGTTTACCACCACTCTTGCACTTATTCTGATCACCATCATTAGATCCCTTGTTATTATGATGTTCACCCAAGTTGTTACTTTGGCTATCACTCTTTCTTGAACCTAGCTTATGAATAGTTGATCACAAGGTTAGGTTCACATCCTTGCCATTAGTAGTAGGTGGTGTAGAATCTTCATGTTGAGAACCTTCCAAGGGAGGATCCTCATTGTCCTTTTGATCTAGTAGGAATAAGGGGTTAGTATAATGTTTTTCCTTTGTAGCTTCATGGAGTTTCTCCTAATGTTATCTCACTTACGTTGTGTTTCAATGGGATAATAGTTCCAAGTGTTGTATCCATTCACAATGTAATCTTCATGAAGATTTACTATGACCAACTTCTTAAGGGTTTTAAACAACATTCCTGGCACAGATCTATCGGGGGGCAAGACAATGTTGCCCTTCATATCATGCCATCGCATCTGTTCATCCTAATGTAGGATGAAGGTAAAATTTGGTACAAACTCATCTGGATGAGTGTATACCACCTTGCATTGTTGTGGGATTGGTGGTTTGATATCTTCGGGCTTGCGAGAAGAAGAAGACATTTTGCAAAACAAAATGAAATTATTAGTGTGCTTTTATAATTTTATGTATAGTGGGAATGATATTGACCTTTAAGTTTGTACAACGATATAATGGTATTCACTTAAACCTAAATAGCGTATGTTCACAAATAAAGTCCCCAACAATGGTGCCAATGATGAATGGCGAGGTATGGCTATGCCCAAACATACAAATCACAAAGCGTTCATGCATGATCCATTTGAATTCTATAGACTTTATCTTTTCTAGTGCACTAAAATCTAGTGGCTGATTAATGAAGGTATCTAGTGGCTGATTAATAAAGAAGAATTAGGATCAAACATATGAATGGAATAGGTTGATAAAATTACAAGTGCATATATTGAAGAAACCAATCAAATAGAGAAGATATGAAGATAACCTACTTATACAAAATATTAATAAGATGAGAATATTGAATTACAAAAATTACAGATACAAGAAAAATATGAATTAGAATCGCTAGAGCTAAAGACCTTACTAGATGCACTTGAATATGATTTCCTCAATAACAAAAAATTAGTAATCATAAATGTCATTGTTGATAAAGAATAGAAAAGAATATTATTGGAAGTAGTAAACAAATGACCAACTGCATTCACATGGTCTTATGATGATATCATTGACATTAATTCATGTATTTGTTAATATTGAATCTACACTAATTTAGTTGTTAAACCACACCATCAACCTCAATGAAAGATTAAATCCAAAACTCAAAGAAGTTGTCAAACAGAAATTAGAAAAGATATTAAAAGTAGAGTTCATCTATCCTATTGCAAAAAGTGAATGAGTTAGCACATTAGTCATTGTACCAAAGAAGGATGGTAAGTGGAGGATCTGTATAGAATTTTTACTATTGTACATGTTGACATTGAAAGACCATTTTCTTTATCATTTATTGATCAAGTTTTGGATACTATTGCAGTCCACTAGTATTACAGGTTTCTAGATGAATATAGTGGATATAATTAAATTCGTATCATACCAAAAGACCAACAAAATAGAATGTTCACTAGCACATGGGGAATTTGTAAAATAAAGAAAAGTGTCATTGGTTTGTGTAATTCTCTTGTCATGTTCTAGAGCCTTGTTCTTAGCATTTTCGGAAAATAGATTAGTAATGAAGTTGAGGTATTTATGGATGAGTTTTCTATGTATAGAGTTGACTTCAAACAAGATTTGGACCACTTAGAGGAGGTTTTAAAATGATGTGTTGAGATGAATTTAAAGATCAATTTGTAGAAAAGCCATTTAATGATCTAAGATTGCATAGTTCTAGGCCTCAAGTTATCCTACAAAGGAATAGAGGTAGCTCTAGATAAAATTAGATCCATCTAAAATATTACTAAAGACCATAGATAGTTAAGGATGTTTAATCATTCCTTGATCATATAGGATATGCTAGAAGATTTATTGAAAAATTTTCAAAATTTGCAAAGACTCTTGTTAAACTAAAAAAGAGAGATGCATTGTTCTAGTGGTTTGAATATTGTGAAAAAATATTTATGGGCTTGAAACATAAATTCATCAAGAGATCAATCCTTAAAGCTCCAGATTGAGCTGAGCCTTTCCACATCATAATCGATGCTTCAAACTATGCATTAGAAGTAGTATTAATCCAAATAGATGGTTAAAAGTAACCATATTACATACACTACCTCAGTAGAAGCATTATTGGAGCACAACTTAACTATACCACTATAGAAAATGAGCTTATGACTATGGTGGATGTGCTTAAAATATTTTAACATTATGTGCTTGGGTATTTCATATATGTTCATACATACCATAGTTTAATCACATTTTTAATGAATAAATCAACAGTTAGTCCAAGAATGATAAGATGATTGATTATACTCTAGGAATTTGACATAATAATGAGTGATAGAAAAGGAATTAAAAATGTTGTAGTTGATCACCTATCAAGACTAAGATGGGATCCTAAAGAGAGTGAAGAATTGTTATTAGATTGGTTCCCTAATGACAATTTATTTACTAAGATAGTAATGGTTATAGATTTAGTAGCAAAGTCATGGATTACTAATTATATGACATATCTAACTACAAAATAACTTTTTGTTGAAGGTGATAAAAAGAAAAAGAATAGTTTCTTCACAAAGTAAAATGATATATGAAAATTAAAGGAAATATTTAGAAGATATGTACATATGATTTAATACAATGGTGTATTCCAGAGGAGAATTAAAAAATATTTCTACAAGATGCACATGAAGGACCATGTAGTGGTCACTATGCAGGATGAAGAATAACATCAAAACTAATGATGATGGGATAATTTTGACCTACCATATTTAGGAATGCATATTGGTTTAGACAATCTTATGAAATATGCCAAAAGGATGAAGGACTTGCAATAAAAAATGAAGAGTCACAACACTAGATACAACCATTTCAACTGTTTAATATTTGAGGAATTGACTTTATGGGATTCATCACACAAATGCTAAATGGAAAGTACTATATTGTCATGATTGTTGATTACTATTTTGAGTGGGTAGAAGCATCTACTATTAAAGATTACATAGCTACAATAACTAGAAAATTCTTTCAATAACGTGTTGATGAGATTCTTTCAATAACTTAATTACTAGAAAATAATTTTGAAATAATTAAGAATAATTAAAAAATAATTGAAAACATTGAATGCATAAATAAAATAGCTAATCTAGCCAAAGTGCTACAGGGTTTATTAGAAAGCTCATCTTTATTGCGACACACACTGTCATGCTTAGGTACAACAATGCTCAAATAAAGATCTATACAGTTAGTGACTCCTGTTGCGGGCACTTAGGGAAAAAATTCTAACTTTTGAATGGAAAAAATGTAAGAGCTTTGCTACTATTGAAATCTAGATTCCCCATAAATGCAATTGGTAGGTGTGTATTTATATCGATGAGGCATCGTCGACGTATGTCAAAATGTATCAATGAGGCCTTCTGGACGAGACCTCATCAAAGTGCTTAGCTACATCAACAAGGCCTCATCAATGTAGCTAACCAACAATGACTCATCATACCCCCATGACTGAATGAAAACTCATTCTTAAGTTCTTTTGCAAAATTGGGAAGGTATGGAATTACTACTTAACTTTTCTTTCAACAAAACAAACTTGACTAACTTATAAAAAAATGAAGTGCTCAGGTGTATAGATCAACACATTACAAAGATGGTGGTGTTTAGGACAAAAAATTGAACACCATGACACAACTCCTCAAAAATTGGACAACACGTTCCTTGATGATGTGAAGCTTATTGGAGAAGATTAAATGGTCCTCAGTAGTGGTGGTTCTTGAGGCTTTGAGGTATCTTCACTAGCTTCATGCATTGGTGGTGGTTGAGGTTGTTGTTATTTTACCACTGTTGCAAATTTAGGTGGAGGCAAGAAGCATCTAGCAGTGCTTTCATTTTCTCCTCCTTACTCCTAGGATCATGCATTGTCCACATAGCTTCCCTAATGTGGGTTGGAATGAGCACCTCCCAAGGACACGGGATTACTGGAAACACATCCTTTATATTGATAAACTAGGTAGTCAACTATTTGAGTTCAATGTCAAATGCTCACACTATGTTCTTCAGCTCCTGGTAGTCATTCATCTATCTGGCTATGTCCTCGTTGACGGATCACTGATTTGTGAATCACCCTTTGAGGACCTTGAGTTTAGCGTTAGCAATCTCAAAATTTTGCTTGGTATCTTGTGGCGTTTGAACTTAGCCTCATATAGCAGATACAAGCTAGCCACAAACTTCTCCAAATCTGACCATAGCCATCTAGTTGTTAGCATTTCCAGGTTTACGTAACGAAGATTGGCCAACTCCATATACTCTACCATCTCTTTGATCTGCAACTCCTTCAAGCAGATCTTCACTTTGTTGTAGGCATCAATCTAATCAAGGATGTGCTACCACATTTCTCTTCATTTATAGAGTTGTTGGAGGGCTTCATTTTGCACAATTAGTGCGTCATTTCCTTAGCGCATCTGATCCAAGTCCTTTTTTATAGAATGCATTTTAGCTTTTTCCATAGATTGTTTGAAGATGGTCATTATTGCTTCCTCAGCCTTTTGAAATCATTTTTGAAGCTATTGGATAGCTTCATCTCTTGTTGTTGCTAGGCTAAGGATTATTTACTCTACAAGTTGAGCATGAAGTTCAGAAACCTCTATGGATAAACATTGATTTTGCTCTTGGAACATTTCTAGTTTCCCTTCCAAAATGATGCATTTTCCCCTTGCATTTAGTAGCTCCGACTGGGTTGCAATGATGTTATCTGGAAGATTAAAGATATCTGGAGTCAATTGCACAGTTCCTACTAGTCGTTCTAGTAGTTGTTCATGCTGGGCTACGTTTAATTTTCCATTGACCATGCCTGTGGACGTCTACACATCTTGGAGTGTAGATACATCTGGTATAGACATCGCTAATGCATTTAGTGCTTTAGCTACATGGTCAGCTACCACTTCTACTACTGTTTCCTACCCTTAGTGTTGGATCACCAAGATAGTTGCCTCTTTACCATTCTCCAACCTCACCAAGAAAGTGGTAGCATTCTTAGAGGTTTTCAGGAATAGATGATGTGTTTCTAACAACACTGTCACCTCTTGAGTGTTGGGATCCCACCTCAAAGGTAGCTGCGTTCTTTGGAAAGAGAAAATGAAACCACCCCTCTCCATTTGACTAACTATTTGAGCCACCTCATTAAGGTGACTCATTGCTAGCTGATACACTGATGGATCTGCCCCACTCATTCTTGCTTGTTGTTCTTGTTCACTAAAGAGTTTCTCTCAGATTTGTCATAGATGCTCAAGGAATACACGGGCCTCTGGTGTTGTCTCTTGAGTGGGTGGTGGTGGTGGTAGCTCCTCTTCTTGGATGGTTGCTAGCATTTTATCCTTCATGATTTCTGCCCATGAGGCCAAGGGAGCATGCTTGAGAGTATCATTTGAATAGAAAATAATACTTTCCCTCTTGCAAATTTTTCTTATAAGGGATGGAAAGGGTAGGGTCTTCCTTCCATGTTCGCTCTCCTTGAAATTCTTCTCGATCTCCAAATAAATCAGCTGTGGAAGGTTAACAGAAAATTTTCCACTTAGAGTGGTGCATGCACTAGTGGAGAAGGTAGTCACCTTACTTGGCCTCATCGTTGGATTAAGGTGATAGGATGCAATCTTGAAATAAATTTGTTCTGTTAGTGTAAGCGCACTATACTTCCTACAGTCCACCTCGTAGCATCATTGGGTCCACTTCCTTTTTGCCTCATGGTCACCTTTTGTTGATATCTCTTCTAGCTATGTTCTGATGTTTGGCAACCCTAGTGCCAATGTAATAGCTTTTGCCGAGTAGGACACTTGAACGTCCTTGATTTTTACAATGAACCTTGGCCTTTGGTTTTTCTAGAAGAGATAGGTCTCTTCCATATACCACTTCCCACTGTTCATGATGATTGACCACATGGGAGAGGTTTGCAATTGTGTTCTGAAATCCTTTGGAGATTTTTCTAAAAATGGCTCAAAGTTTATCTCTTGAAGAATTGATCTTTGGATCTCTCAGGATATGATGATGTCTAGGTAGGCTTGAGTTAGAGTAACCTCAAGCCTAGGCATAGGTCCAGGTGCTTCTCCTCATTAAGATTATTTTGTAGGCACTTCTTCTTCTAGAATTTGTCAAACAAATTCCACTTTGGGCTTCTCATGAAGAGGTCCCATTGCATGGGTTACCTCTTGTTGCTCTTGGTCTTGTTCTTGCTGGCTCCTTTTAGCTTTGGGTCATTTCTCCCATGGTTGTGAGGGTTCTCCTTCTTGCTGCCACTTTTGTTTGGGTGCCATCTACAATCACAATAGAACCATGGATTGGCAATCATTATGTAACCTTAAAACAATTGGAATACCTTAACTCTTGAGGGTAGTTACACTTGGCTAAGTTGTGATTATGGTATATTTAATTAACTTAATTGTTATTTCTATTTATGCCTTATCATTGATTAATCATCTTGGAGGTTGTTGGAAGGGTTAACTTGGAAAAAGTTGATGTTTATGTATGATTAAAGTTACTAACCCTTAGAGGAAGAATTTTTTTTTTGTTTTGAAAATTGCATCAAAAACCTTAAGGTTTGTCACCCCATGATAAAGATCTTACCTTTGTTAAGTGTAGGATTGAAAAATGGAGTGATTTGGACAAACAATTTAAAAGTTATGGACTCTGGAAGGTTTTAGGCTCTGAAAAAGTGCAAAAATTCCTCATGTGTTATGAGCAAATGACAAAAAATTCTAAAGTGTCTAGCGATATATATATATATAGTTTCTTGTATTGCATCAATGAGGCCTTGACAATGGGGCCTCGTCAATGAGGTCAGCTGTGTCGATGAGGCCTCGATGACATAGTTGTTGACCACCATTGGCTTCCATTAACTTTGATCAAACTTTCAAAATACAAGAATTTTTTGATGAAATTGGGATCAAATGAAAGCTTAGAAGACCAAGAGTAGTATGAAATCATCAAAAGAGGATGTTGAAGTTCATAAATTTGGAAAAATGAAGAAAAATTAATTTAATGGATGAATGCAATGAAAGATTAAGGAGTATTGAGTGATTTACACAATGGAAAATATAAAATATAAGATTGTAACGATGTCAAAGGTAAGGAACCTTAACTAATCAAGCCAAAAGCTATGCAAGTGGGTCCTCCCCATAGTAAGCTCATGCCCTTTTTTCCCTTGCATAACCTCAACTAAGGAGTCCATGGGCCCCATAGTCAATTTAATGATCATGACAGGTTAAGGACCAACCTAAAAGAATCCACTCAAGAATCCCAATACATCAGACTAAGACATAGAGCATAACATAGAACCTAGTAGTGAGGTGAGTTATGGCAGCATAGATGGATGATAGAAAAGGTGAAATGGAGTTCCAAATTAAGGTCAAAAGCAGTCCCTTGTAGAATTTTGGTTAAAATGACCCAAGAAGTTCCATCCTCAGTATAGACCAAAACCATTTACTTTCAATGACTTTGCATCATCATTATAAGACTGATCCACCCACTTAAGACATAAGAGTGTTCCCATAAGACAACCACCATTCCACAGAGAGGAGAGAGAAGTAGGAAGTGAGAGAGAGATGGCCTTAGTTAGAGGGGACTTTCAAGCATAGGTGTATGTCTTTCAAGTCCCATAATTAGTGCTTGTAGCCCTTTTATTTGTCCAAGGGGTATGCTTTGAATTTTCATTATTTTTTCTTAAATGGGAACCACACCATGCAAGTACTTATTCATGTCAAAGGGTTGTGCTTTGAATTCCCATCATTTTCATTTTTTTTAATGATGGGAACCACACCATGCAACAATGTTATTTTCCTTCCTATCATTGGTGGTATGGAATGGTAAGAAGTTTGCAAAAAACACTTAAGCACTCAAGCAAGAAGAAGAGTACAAACAGTATTGAGTCCCTTTGAAGTCACACCCTTTACAAACCTTTGGATCCTTCCTAATTCTAGAACTACCAAGGTTACTGTTTGATTAAAAGTTTCTTTAATGAAAAAGGAACTTCAAATTCCTAGAAAAAGGAAAACCATAGAGTTCTTTGGATGGGTGGATGATGTTGACTCACTACTTATTCCATGAAAAATAAACCATGTTAAAGTCATCAAACATTAGAATTCAAAAATAGAAATCAGATTTCGACAATTACACATTAAGCAAAAATCATCATTAATAAACAACAGCAGTAGCATTGTGTCCTATGACAATAAAGTCGATTTATTAGCTAAAATGAGAAAATATCACAGTTAATCAAAAGAAACATAAGAAACAAAATAAAGTAAAATATATAAGAAAGTGTAAAATAATCAAGAAAATTTAAAGGTACAAAAAATGGTATAAAATTAGAAAAAATTGAAAATAAAAAATTTGTAAAATTAAAAATGTGAAAAATAAAAAAGGAGTAGAAGAACTGAGAGGCCATGGTAATAGTTAGCATAGATGGACATCTCCCCCATGACTAAGTTGAAAGGAGAAGATTCAAAAGATAGTACATGGGTGTCCATTAGGTGAGGTGGTAGTTACATTGGCTAATCTTGATTCTAGGAAAGGTTTTATTTGTTGGATATTAACCAACTACTTTTTATTTGGGTTGCTAGGTTTGTAAATCATCATAGCCCCAAAGGGAAAGGTTTGATCAATTATATGAGGTCCCTTCCACAATGTTTGCAATTCTTCCTTTTGAGGCACATGTGTGGGGGTTTAGTAGAGAACCTTATCTCCTAGTTGAAACCTTACTTTCTTAATTCTAAGGTCATGATGTTGCTTACTGAGTGCCTTGTCACCTCATTCAATGATAGGGCCACCAAGAAATTTTTGTCTAGCATGTTCAGATTGATCAATCTCTCCTTTATGCTAAACTTATGTCAAGGTTTAGTTCATAGGCCGTTGAGAGTGTATGTAGCTCATATTGAATTGGGAGTGTTGGAAGTTTTCTGTACACTAACTCATAGGGAAAATATCCAATAGGATGTTTCCAAGTTAATCAGTAAGCCCAAAGAGCATCATTAAGTTTTGTACTTCCATCTTTCCTATATTTGCTAATGGTTTGCGTTAATATTTTTGTAATCTCTTTATTGGTTACCTTTGCTTGACTATTGGCTTAGGGGTCGTAAGGTGTTATTAATTTATGTTCTACCCCCAAGAATTGCATTAATTTTCTAAATGTGGACCTGTGAAATGAGTCCCATTATCAAAAATTAGTGAATGTAGCATCCCAAACCTATTGAAGATATGTTATTGTATAAATCTGGTGGCAATGGATGATGTGCAATTTGTAACAATTGCCACTTCAGCCCATTTTGTGCAATAGTTGACTACTACTATAATATAGACTTTCTTGTTAGACATGGGTGTGATGGGACCCATGAAGGCAATGCCCCATATGTCGAAGGGTTCTACTGGTAGAATCCACTATGGAGGACCTTTCATACGAGCGGTCATCCCCCCGTCATGTTGAAAATGTTTACAAGACTTGATAAACTAGTGGGAATCCCTAAAGATTGTGGGCAAATAGTACCTTGCCATTGGGATTTTTATGGTTATGAATCTCCTTGCATTGTGGCCTCTGCAAGGTCCTTCATGAGTATCTTGGAGAATGTGTAGTTGATCTTCATCAGGGACATACCAACAGATCAGGCCATCAACACACACCTTGTAAATGTATCTATTAATTTTCATGAAGTATTTGACTCGATGAAAAAATTGTTGCTTTTTCCTGAAATTCAAGTCTTGTGGCATTTCTTGAGTGAGAAAATATGTGAGGATGCCATTATACCATATTGCTTTTTTAGGCGTGTGTTCATTTATTACTCTAGTAAAGAGGAGTTCGCCTGGAAATTCATTAGAGAGTGGGTTCTCCTCCTCTTTGTTATCCCATCTTAAGCGAAAAAGATGGTCAACAACCACATTCTCAGTCCTTTTTCAATCTACAATAGTAACATTGAATTCCTTCAAGATCACAAGCCCCTGTATAACACAAGGGCTCATCGTTGACTTATTCATAAGGAAGCAAATTACACTATGATCTATATGTACAAATATTTTGTAACCTAGCACATAATGTCTAAACTTTTCTAACGCATACACCACTGCCATTACTTTTTTCTTTGTGGGGTTGTAATTTAATTGTGCTCCCACAATGCTTCAACTCGCATAGTGGATATAATATTGATGTTTCTTATCATCCATCTACATGAGTACTACTCCCAAAGTAGAGTTAGATGTGTCTATCATGATATGGAATGGTTTGGACTAGTCTAGTGCTCATAGGATCGATGTTTCTATGAGTTTCTCTTTTAATTATTGGAATGTGTTTTCACATTCCTTGGTCCAAATGAACAATGCATCTTTCTTTGTAAGTTCTACCAACGGTTTTGCAATCTTAGAGAAATTCTCAACAAAGCACCGACAGTAACCAGTGTGTCCAAGGAATGACCAAACATCTTTGATGATCTCTAGTTGGCATGTTATTCCTTGGATGATCCTTATCTTTTCTAGGTCTACCTCAATCCCTTTCTGCAAAATTTGATGCCCTAGCATAATGCCTTGTATGACCATGAGATGACTCTTTTGCCAATTGAGCCATAGGTTTGTCTCAACACATCTCTTCAGTAATTGCTCAAGTCAGTCCAAGGCTTGCTCAAATGTAGCTTTGTAGGTGCAAAAATCATCCATGAAAACTTCAACACTACTATCGATTTGTTGTTGAAAGATACTAAGGAGTAAGCATTGAAATGTTGCAATGGATTACATAGGTCGAATGGCATCTTATAGTATGTAAAAGCCCCCCAGGAACTCATGAATGTTGTCTTGGCTTGGTCTTTTGGCACAATTTGGATTTGGTTGGAGCCATTATAACCATCTAAGAAACTATAATAACAATGCCTAGATATGGTGTCTAATACTTGATCCACAAATGACAAAGGAAAGTGATCCTTAAATGTTGCCATATTTAACAACATAAAGTCAATGCAAACTCACCATTTACCATCCTTCTTTGGTACAATTACGAGTGGACTAACCCAAACACTATCCATGATTGGATAGATAAACTCTACCTTGAGGAGTTGCTCTATTTCCTCTTTAATGATTTGCTTCAATCTGGGGTTTAGTCATCTCTACAATTACCTTCTAGGCTTCATGGCCAACTCAGTGTAGATATGGTGCTAGCATATCCTAGGATCAATTCTTGTTAGCTCTGGATATGACTAAGCAAAGGTTTTTAACCATTTATTTATCACTTTCAACAACTTTTCTTTTTGTTTAGGAGCAAGCTTGGCATTAATGATAACCAATTTACCATTCTTTAAAAATGCATACTCCATTCTGACTGGTAAATTTTTTAGTTCTAAGGGCTCCTACTTGAAATGATCAAGGATCTCCAACTCTCCCCAACAGTTATCATCATCTTCATTAGAGAGTTGGGAATGGACTTGTTCAATTCTGTTCATGCCTTCAATGTATGCACAAGTAAAACTCTCAGTTGGCTGCATGCATATTATACTGCTATCTGAATTAGCTATCAGCTATTAGGTGCCCTCCTATTTTGTGGCTGCTATGTACAAAAATCATTGAATATTAACTTCTTGCACACATTGATTGCATTCCTTAATGTATGTGCTTTTGATGGAACAAATCTTTTGCACACAATTGCACCCGTTGTCACTGTATGCAATGCATGAAATATGATTTTTCTCAATTTTTCTTAATTCATTCTCCTTAGATATTTTAAGAGATAGGTCCCTTATACCCATTCGTGCATCAAACGTGCTTAACCAAGTCCTTTCCATGATGATGGGGAAGTCACTTTTGTAGTTGTCGACCTTGGTTACTAAAAAATCAACAGGATAAGACTACCCATAGACTATGGTCACAATGTTCTCTACTAATCCCAAAGGAATAGTAATCAATTGATTTGCTAATTCTAAATAGATGTTGCTTTTCTTAAGAGGTGGTAGGTTCTAAGCTTTGTACATATCATGGAAGATGAAGTTAGCTCTGGAACTAGAGTCAAGAAGAGCCTTGCATGGATCTTTTCAAACAATCTGTAGAAAGATGAGCGAACTTCCTAGATTAAATCATTTTATAGGAAGGTTGCTGGCCTTGATCTAGTCAAAAACAACATGAGTTAGCATTACAGTGCAAATCCTAGGTAGTACTTGGTTTGAAGAGTGCTAGAAGGTATTTGATGTAGAGGATCAGGATATTGGAGATGTAGGATGATCAACTAGAGTAGATTGTTAGGGCTAGAGAGGACTACTTAGCAGGAAGAAAGGTCATTTCCTTGATCAATTATTTGGACCACTTGGTTAAAAAGTTGGTTGTGAGTGTATAGCCCTTGTAGCATTTCATTGTTGTGGCTATGGAGGAATTTCACCCTGCATGGATGGAGTAGGAGGTAACTGAGTTGAAGGTGAAGGTGAAGGTGTAGGTGCAGAGGGATGTGGAGGATGATAAGGATACTGATATGGATTTTCCCGTCAAGTAGATGGTGAATGTGTTTGGTGGTACTTTGGAGGGTAATAGTGATGCTGGAATGATGCATGACTTGCTAAACTTATAGGTGAGACAGGTTACTGAACATTGTACCTGTATGAATTTGGTTACCTATAAGGGTACTATTGCCTTGGCAGTGGCATTCTCCATGATTGTGGTTGCTACCACTATTGGTATTGTTCATAAGGTTGTGGAGGAGTTCCAATTGGATAGTAAGCTTGTTGTTGCTAGTGGAGCTATCTTGGACTACCTTGAGGGTAATGCAGTCATATTTTAGCTTGCATACGTGCTAGGTGGGGGTTCAATGCATACACTCCAGATTTTTGTAAGTGTGACACCACAAGGCAACATCCCTTTGGATGTTCATATTGACAAATGTCACATTTGATTTCATCATTAGAATCAAACTCCACTACTTCCTCTATTGCAACAACTTTGCCCTTTCCTCTTTAGTAGGCACATTCAACTTCTTTTCACCTCCTACGATTATGATCACTATTTTGCTCTTTGGATTCTTCAGCAATCCTCAAAGCGATTTGAAGCTTTTCACCCAAAGAGTTGCATAACTTGTCAACCTTGGCTGAAATGTTAGAAATATTTTTTTGGATGGGACAAGTCTTTCTGTTTATCACTTCATCAAGTGGTGAGTCCTCCTCATGACAAAATTAGACCTCTCATTTTTTGATGGATGGGTCCGTATTATACTCTTCAGCACTCTCCCTTTTTCGTAGCTCACCTTCTTCTTTTGCTACCTACTCAATTAACCTTTCGATCTGATGAGCTCGCATTTTAGCCAACCTTCCTTAGGCATACATCCTAAGGATTCTTCATTTTTTTGCCCTAAGCCCATCTATGATGTGGCAAAGTTGTTTCCTCTAAGAGTAATCATGACTAGGGCATCTATGTAAGAGTGAATAGTATCAACCCATGGTGGCATCCAAGGGTTCATGTGCTCCTTGTTTCTAGCCTTGGATTTGCCTTTTCAGATTAAACACTCTCAAGTACATTTGGTATATATCATTGAACATATCTAACATGGTACTTCATCTTCAGATATATATATTGGTTCTAAGGATTGGTACCAACTTTCAGCTTCCTTAATGAGTGTCCTTGGGAAAAGCTTGAGTTTCTGCCACTCGTTCTTGATGTTTTGTAAGGCACAGGCATCTTAAAAAGCTTGCAGATGTGTCTGTAGATCATAATTATATTCACCCTCAAATCTTGGGATATTTTTCATATCTAGGCGCTTGATCTGACTATCCTTTATATGCCTAGTTGGAATTCTTACTACCTTCACAATGTTAAGCATACTTGAAGTCACTAGTAAAGGTTCATCATTATTGCTACATTAAAGACACTGATGATGGTTTCGACCACCCCTTTAGTTTTGGTGGCCATCATGATCATTATTATTTCATCGATTACCTTCATCACAGTTGTTTTGACGATGGCTTCTATGAGAACTTTCAAATGAAGAGGAATGTTTGGAATTAGATGAAGTGGATGAAGAAGAAGATGGATTGCCACTACCACCATAATGTCTACCACCACTCTTACACTTTTTACGATCTTCATCATGAGATCCGTTATTATTGTGATGTTCACCCAAGTCCCTACTTTGGCTATTACTCTTCCTTAAACCTAGTTTATGAATAGTTGATCACAAGGTCATGTTCACACCCTTACCATTGTTAGCAAGGGGTGGCGAATCTTCATGTTGAAAACCTTCTAAGGGAGGGTCCTCATTATCCTCTTATTCTAATAGGAACAAGGGATTAGTATAATGTTTCCCCTTTGTGGCTTCATGGAGTCTCTCTTGATTTTTGTGTTGCTTACATTGTGTTTCAATAGGATGATAGTTCTGAGTATCATATTCATCCACAACGTACTCTTCATGAAGATTTTTTATGCCTAACTTCTTAAAGGTTTTAATTAGCATTCCAAGCATAGATCTATTAGGGGGCAAAACAAAATTACCCTCCATATCACACCATCGCATTTGTTCATCCTGATGTAAGATGGAGCTGAAATTTAACACAAACTCATCTGGATGAGTGTACACCACTAATGAGTGGTGAGCTATCCCTACACTCAACCATATGAATACGAGCATAGCACACCCGATCCGGTTGAACTCCGCAGACTAAGTGCCTACACGCATCATGGAACACTTAAGGTTAATTATTTGTTGTCTTTCTAGACTTGTTGTTGTCATGATGTATGGTTGAGTAAGTCTGAGGTATGTGATTTTTATGTCTTTTCGATTTTATCTCCTATGCTGATAAGGTGAAGGGTTGAAGAGACTAATTGACTAACTTTAACTAACTAACTAAGCCTTAATTAACCTAGTGTTAGCATCCATTCCCACTTACCGTTCACACCCTGATCCAATGCAACCTTGGTTACCAAATGCTAATTGTTGCTGGGATCACCAAGCGTAACGCACGTGCTCGAAGCGGTCATACTAAGGCACTTAACTAGGAGAGAAGGGTTGAGAGAGAATTAATTACTAATAAAGCATTTAAATGATAAACATAAATAACAGTAAATAAAATCCTATTTAGCCTATTCTATGCACTACAAGGTTTATCTAAGAAGTTTGTCTTTATTTTCGTACACAAATATGTGTTTAGGTACAATATCTGCTCGAACAAAGATCCGTTCACTTTGGAGCTCCTACTGCAGGCACATGGAAAATATTCTATCTCTAGAGAGGTAAAACTTCCAGAGCTTCCCTAAGGGTCTAGATCTAGATAAGAAAACAAGGGAGAGCCACCTCTTATTTATAGACTTGATGGCCCATGCGATATCACGGCCCATGCGATATCACATCCCATCATACCCCCATGACTGAATAAAAACTCGTCCTCGAGTTCCTTACAAAATATTGGGACGGTATGAGATTATTAACTGAAATGGAACTAACAAGATGACATGTGAATGGATCATCATTATTAGACAAGAAAAAACTGGTGTTCATGACAACAAGAGTGAACACCTTATTACATTGACATCAGGCCTATTTGGTAGCTGAGAAAGAGAGAGAGAAAGAAGTGTTGTTGCTGCCAATGCCAAGGTTGCACCTTTTGTTATCCATCCGTAATTGCACCATCGATCTTGCTCCTTGCATAGTTGCTTCAACACCACTTCATTCCAAATGTTCCCTCCAGATCTAATCCATTGTTGTATGATCTCCATCTACACACACAACATAGTCTTTATATTAGCAAGGGTAAATGAATCACAATGTAGTTGATACCTTGCTTCGGTGAAAGGTCCGTTGGCTGAGTTGTGGTATGGTTGATACAAATCTGGAGATATATTAATGATGACTACTGAAGGTGCAGGGGTTAGAAGAAAATCAAAAATATCAAACGAAAAAATTGGGCCCCGTACCCCCATGACTAATAGTGAACATCTGGTAGCGATAGAATGGAGAAAGAAAATGAATAAGAAAGATGAAGAAAAAGGGAAAACTATAACATCGATGAAATGGATGTCAAGATGGAAATGAACAAAATAAAATTAATTGCAAAAATGTTAGGGAAAAGAATTTAACTGGTGCACCAAATAGGAATGTTAGTGGGTCCTCCCCAAAGCAGGCTCATGCCCTTAATGCCCTAACAAACGCACATTCAAAGAGTTTATAGGCTCTAAGAATGTCATTTGGAACAAGAGTTAAAGTCTTAACCACAAGAATTTACCAAAAAAGAAGTAATGCATCAACCAAAATATACACTAATGATATAACTGGCAATGAGATGAATAATGGAGAGAAGGATGGAGAGGAGAGAATGGAATGGAGTCTCAAGAATAAGATGGTGTATAGCCCCTTTTGTGTTTCATGATTAATGTGACTTAGTAAATCCCATTTCAAGTCTGACTTAAACAAACCACTTCCAGTGACTTTGCATTAATACATTCAGTCAATCCATCCACTCGAAGTAACAAGAATTCCTTCACCCAAGAGCCACCACCATTCCGACGAAACAAAGGAGGAGAGAATGGGAAACGAGAAGGGCCTTAGTTAGAGGGAACATTTTTATTTTGAGTTCCATAACCAGTGCTTGTAGCCCAAATGAGTATTTCTTCTAAGGGGTGTTCTTTGAATTCTCACTTTCTTCTTTTTTCTTTTTGTGTTTTATGTGTTTATGCATGAGACCACACCATGCAAATACTTTGTTATTTTTATTGCTCAGCTTCCCAATAATTGGATAATGTCGAAGTGGTAAGAAAACTCAAGAAGAAAACATCCAAGAACCCAAGAGAATGGCCAACACAAATGCATTAAGTTCCTTGAATTCACACCCTTTTCAAGCCTTGAGTCCTTCCTTAGTTTGAGAAATACCCAGTCACCAATTCATTAATAGTTCTTATTAGAAAAGGACTGTACATTAGTATCAACATCATGAATTAAAGGTAAAAACCAAACATTAGCAATTAATATGAACACAGTTCATACCATCATGAAGAACACTTATTGGGTGACAAACTTACATGGTGGATCACACACACACACACACACACACACTAAAAAGGAAAAAGTATAACAATGTTGAAAAAGAAAAACAAGAAGAGTTAAAGAAATTTGTAAAACAAAAACAAGAAAAGTTAATGAAATTTGTAAAAAAAAAATGTGTAAAACAAAAATTAAAAAGAACTGAGGGCCCCAAATGATTAGCATAGGTTGCCATCTCCCCCATGACTGAATGGAAAGGGAGAGATTTGAAATAACGAGCACCTGTTTGAATTTCTTAGAAGTGCCCAACTCCTCCCCATTGATGTTCTCAGATTAAGGGGTGGAAGTCGATGATGCTCATATTCCAATGTATCTATGCCTTTGTTGTTGGCATGGGTTATTCCTCCAGTTTGTTCCATGCATGTTGGTTTGCTCTTTCGACTAGCTATCAACTATGGGGTATCTACTACTTATGTGGTTGCTACATATAGGCATCTTTGTCTCAGAGTTTCAAGGGCATACCTGTTGCATGGAGGAGATGTTGTGCATTCCTCCATGTCATCACCTGATGAATCACTGTATGTGATGCATGGAACTTTCTTCTTCTTGATCTTTCCATAAACATTTACCTAGATATTTCCAAGGAAAGATCACGGATCCCTAGGCATGTATCTATTGTGCTCAGCCATGCCCTTTCCATTATAATTGGGAAGTCCCCTTTGTTGTTGTTAACTTCAATCACTAGGAAATCGGCTAGGTATGACCAACCACACACAATGGTTATAATGTCCTCCACCAATCCCAAGGGAATGGTGATGGATTGGTCAGCCAGATCTAGTTGAATGTTGCTCTTCTTAAGTTGGGGCAAGTTCCAGGCTTGATACATTTCTTATGAAATTAAGTTGACTCCGAAACTTGAGTCAACAAGACCCTTATGTGGTTCGTTCTTGGAAACTTGGTGATAAATTAAGGAACTTCTAGGGTCAGATATTTTCCTGGGAAGGTGGCCTACCTTGATCCAGTCAGTTATAGTATGTGTTAACATAACCATATGCGTTAAGCTCTGTTGTTGGACTGAAGGGTGCTCCGAAGCTTTGTGTGTTGGAGGAGTGATCACAGACACAACCGCTTGTTGTTGTGAGAGCTTGTCTGGGCTTTTGGTTTTGAAGAAATGCCTTCTCTTTTTATGGTTTTCAGAACCAGTAGCAGGTTGAATGTTTACGACTCTCATAGCATTTCGTGGCTGCAGTTGAGTGGGGAGTTCCCCTTGCATTGTTGGAGCAGGAGGTATGGGAACTACAGGTGGAAGAGGTGCAGATGGAGTAGGAGGATGGTATGGATATGGAGCATCTACTAGAGGAGAAGTAGTCCTTCTAAAATACTCCCAAACTTGGTAGTGACATTGGGGAGTTGTGTGACCCATAGGGTCACTTGGAGAAATTGGCTGCTGCATGTAGTATCCATATGGATCAGGTTGCCGGTAAGGGTACTGTTGTTTCGACGGTGGCATCCCCCATGACTGTGCGTGTTTTCACTGCTGATGTTGCCCAATGGGCTGTGGTGGAGTTCCACTTGGATAGTATGTCAACGATTGGTGGAACTATCTTAGGTTACCTTTGGGATAAGGTAACCTTCGGGGTGTCTACCATCTGTTGAGTCTTGGATTGAGTGCATACATCCCAGACCCTTGTAGATGTGAGATGGTTAGACAACATCCCTTAGGGTGGTCATATTGGCAGATCTCACATCCACCATCATCGTCTGTGTCCGAATCCACAACCTCATCAGAGATAGTTATTTTCTCCTTACCCTTGTTACGTGCAGGGCCATAATCTCTCCACTTTTTATTATCTTTATTACTAATTCATTCCTCCTTAGACTCCTCTACAATCTTTAGGATAGTTTCAATTTTACTGTCTAAGGAGCTCCATACTTCATCTATCTTAGTCGATAGTTCTGTTGTTAGCTTCTAAAGTGGCAAGGTTTTTCAGTTCACCAACTCTTCGAGTGGTGACTCATCCTCTTCATCGCAAAATCTCACTCCCTTCTTTCGAAGAGAGGGATCATAGTTATATTCTTCCACACTTTTCCTTTTTTGTAGCTCCCCTTCTTCTTTGGCTACGTGTTCCAACAATCGATGAATCTCATGGGATCTAAGTTCTTATAATCTCCCTTGGGCATAAGTCCCAAGGGTTCTCCTGGTTTCGTACCTTAGCCGATCTATGATGTGGCGGAGTTCATCCTATTGTGCATAACCATGGCCTAGGAAACGATGTAATAATGCATAGTAGTGGCCCATGGTAGCATCCAAGGGTTCATGAGTACCTTGCTTCCATCCTTGGATCTGCTTACACAAGTTAGACACTCTGGAGTACGTTTGGTATTTATCGTTGAAGAGTTCTAACATCG
The DNA here is from genome assembly GCA_015680685.1 of Gnetum montanum. Classification (NCBI taxonomy): domain Eukaryota; kingdom Viridiplantae; phylum Streptophyta; class Gnetopsida; order Gnetales; family Gnetaceae; genus Gnetum; species Gnetum montanum. The sequence continues at coordinate 297,290 of MNCI01007021.1, read as the reverse complement.
TACTCCACCACCTAATGGTTTCTAGTTCTAAGGACCGGTACCAACTCTCTGCTTCCTTTATGAGTGTCCTAGGAAAAAACTTCAGTTTCTGCCACTTTTTTTCTATGTTTTGCAAGGCACAGGCATCGTGAAATGCCTGTAAATGATTTTGTAGAGTCGCGTTGTATCCCCCTTCAAAGGGTGGGATGTTATTCATGTCTAAGTGCTTGATCCGGCTATCTTTTAAATGCCTTGTGGGTATCCTAACTGCCTCTATGATATCTAGCATACTTCAGATGGCAAGTAGGGGTTCATCATGATCATCTCTTTCATGACATCTATGATGTCTACGTTGTTCCCTACTTTCCCTTCGTTCATGCCCTTGTCCTTGCTCTCGACTCTCTCATCAAGGTCTCTCATTTTGCCTACCTCTATCCTCACCATTATTCTCTTTATGATTGTGCCCTAATGTGGAAGGAGAGGGTGAATGATGTGATGAAGGGGAAGAAGAAGGAGAACCATCGCCATAACAATGTTTTTTACCTTCTCTTCTGTGGCTATGGCCCCGATCGTGATGATGATCTAAGTGCCTGTCCTTATTATATGTTGTTGTTCCCTCAGTGAATAGTTGGCATTTATGGGGATCAGAACCAAGGTTTTGTATCATGGAGCATAGGTTTTGATACCTCACCTCCTTACTATCGTTAGAAGGGGAAACATCTTTCAATAGCGAACCTGTTATAAGTGGTTCGAGTCCTCTTTGTCCTTCAACAATGTATGATGGCTCTCCTGCCTTAGGTCCCTTATATGTTGTGCTTCTGTGGGATGGTAATCCCTCATGTCAAAATCGGCTGCAATGTATTCAGCATATAGCTGAGTCATGCTGATCTGTGTTAAAGCACAGAGGAGCATGTTGGAGAGTGCACGATCTGGAGGTAACACTATGTTACCTTGCAAGTCTCACCAATGCATCTGTTCATCCTGATGGAGGATAAAAGTAAAATTGGGTATATACTCATCGGGAGGAGTATATACCACCCTATATTGTTGAGGAACTGGCTGATTTAGGTTATGTGTTTTAGACTGTCGACTGTTCTTTGTATGATCCCTAGGTGGTGAATTGCTCTTATGAGAAGAAGAAGAAGACATGGTGTCTTATCGATGTGCTATTTAACTGTTATAAAATTTTTCATTTAATTAACCCTAAGGTTTATTTAAGCTCCCAACGATGTGAATGATCTATTATGTTCTACTTAGCGCACAAACACTTAGTTCCCCAGTAATGGTGTCAATGATAAGTGGCGAGGTACCCCTACACTCAACCATATGAATACTAGGATAGCACATGCGATCCGGTAGAACTCCGTAGACTAAGTTCCTACACACCTCATGGAATACTTAAGGTTAATTATTTGTTGTCTTCCCAGACTTACTTGTAGTTCTCATGGTGTATGGTTGAGTAAGTCTAAGGTATGTGATTTTTATGTCTTTTTGGTTTTATCTCCTATGCTGATAAGGTGAAGGATTGAAGAGACTAATTGACTAACTTTAACTAACTAACTAATCCTTAATTAACCTAGCATCAACATCCATTCTCACTTATCGTTCACACCCTAAACCAATGCAACCTTGGTTACCAAACACTAATCGTTGTTGGGATCACCAAGCGTAACGCATGTGCTCGAAGCAGTCGTAATGAGGCACTTAACTAGGAGAGAAGGGTTGAGAAAGAATTAATTACTAATAAAGCATTTAAATGATAAACAATAAATAATAATAAATAAAATCCTATTTATCCTATTCCATGCACTACAAGGTTTATCCAAGAAGTTTGTCTTTATTTCTATACACAAATATGTGTTCAAGTACAATATCTGCTCGAATAAAGATCCGTTCACTTTGGAGCTCCTACTATAGGAACATGGAAAATATTCTATCTCTGGAGAGGTAAAAATGCTAGAGTTTCCCTAAGGGTCTAGATCTAGACGAGAAAAAAGGGAGCCATCTCTTATTTATAGACTTGGCGACGCACTGTGATATCACGTACGCGATATCGTGGGGGACGACGTGATATCGCATGGGATGCCATATCACGGCCCATGCGATATCGCGTCCCATCAACCACCTTGCATTCTTGTGGGACTAGTGGTTCAGTATCATCATGCTTATGATAAGAAGAAGACATTTTGTAAAAAAAATAAATGAAATTTTCAATGTGGTTTTATAATTTATGTATAGTGGGAATGTTATTGACTTTTAGGTTTATACAATGATATTAGTGGTATCCACTTAGACCTAAATAGTGCACATTCCAAAAAAAAAGTTCCTAGCAATGGCACTAATGATGAGTGATGAGGTACCTCTATGCCCAACCATACAAATCACATGCATTCACACATGATCCCATTGAATTCCATGGAATTTATCATTTCCACTACACTAGCCCTTTAGGAAGTGAATCTAACATTAAAGTTAATCTTTGTCCTTTCAATTACACTTGACATTCGTTGGTATGGTTAAGTGTGACTAAGACATCCAATTTTTATCATTTTGTATTTTATATTGTGGGTGCTCAAAATGTAGATAAAAAGGAGTTTGATTAACTAATCTAAATGACTAATTAACTAATCATTTAAATAATCCTAACATAAGCATCCATTCCCACTTTCCGTACACATCCTGAACCGATGTATCCACTGTTGGATGACCAAACACTATGCTACTGGGTGTACCAAGCAATAACGTTGCTGGGATTACCAAGTGAATATGTGTTATGCTCAAAGTGATTATACTTATGTATTTAATCTATCTAGCTTAATAATCTCATTAACTTAATTGCTAGAAAATAATTGTGAAATAATTGAGAATCACTAACAAATAATTGAAAACACTGAATGCATAAATAAAAGAGTTGATCTATCCAAAGTGCTACAAGATTTATCAGAAAGATTGTTTTTATTCCCACACACACTATTGTGCTCAGGTACAACAATGCTCAAATAAATATCTGTACACTCAATGACTCCTATTGTGGGCACTTACGGAAAACATTCTATCTTTCGAATGGAAAAAATGCAAGATTTTTGCTACTATTGAAATCTGGACTTCCCATAAATGCGACTGGTAGGCATGTATTTATAGGTGACAGATAGATACTACGTTGATGAGGCATTGTTGACGTAGGTTGAAATGCATTGATAGGGCCTCATGGATGAGGCCTCATCGATGTGGTTAGCTACGTTGATAAGGCCTCATGAACACAGCCAACCAACGATGACTCATCACATGTGATAAATAGATTTGGAGTGCCACGAATGTTAATATTAGATAATAAAACTTATTTCATTGGAGATACATTTAAGAAACTAAAGTAACATCTTAAGGTGAATCATAAAAAAACTACATCATATCAACCCCAAGAAAATGGTAAAGCTAAAGTAACTAATAGAGAGATTACATGCATATTAAGTAGAATTGTTAGTAGATATAGTAAGAAGTAGAGCACTAAGCTTAATGATGCTCTATGAGCATATCAATCCAATTAGAAACTTCTTATAGGATAATCACCGTATGAACTAGTCTATGGAAAATTGTCTACTCTACTAATCTATGAAAGGTAAATATTCTTACAACTGCATGTGCAATTTACCTAGATGTAGAATTAGGCCATAAAAAATGATTAATGAATCTTAATCTGGATGAAAATATATTGATATGTAGAATGGATGATATTATTATCTTTTATATTCTTTCATATTTTTCACATTTCTTATTATTTCTTTATTCTTTAAAATATTTTAAGTTCTTGATACATTTGTGTATTCTTACATATTTTTCATTCCTTTTATAGTTTTACTAGTTTTCATGTACATATTTTTGTTGACAATTTTAATAAAGTATTAAGGAATAAAAAATATGTAGTTGAAATAATAAGAATTTCACCCTATGTTATCAAATCATTGAAGAATTGATTGTATATACATGAGGCCACTTCATCCATTCACTCATTTCTAATAATAAGAGATTCTTACTATGGACATAGTGATATTATTTTCATAATAAAACTAAAATAAACTTATGATTATTATGTTTAGATGAAAAGGTGAAGTATTAAGAGGAAATTGATAAAACATGTTTATTGTTGGCCCCAACGTTGGAGCCGTGATGTCATGTACATGACGTCGGGATCTTGATGCAATGTCACATAAGCGATGTTGAAGCATCTACCTTGTGTCTATAAATACTACACCTAGGCTCTCATTTTGAGTTAATTTTTAGTTTAGTTTTCAAGTAGAGTAGTGAAGCTCTTGCTATTTTTTTCCTTAGAGCTAGAATATTTTTTGAGTACTTACAAAAGGAGCATAAGTGTGTATGATTCTTTGTTCAAGCACTGATGTACCTTAGTGTAGTAGTATGACAAGAAGAAAATGAACTCTTTTGACAATCCTTGCGGCACTGAGAATAGATTAATATTTTCCTTAATGCATTTACTTTCTTGCTCTTTATTTTAATGTATTTGAATTAAGAAATTTATTTTCAGCAATTAATAAACATGAGCATGACCACTTTAAGCATTCATATAGTACTTGGTAACCTAGCAACGCTTAATGTTTGGTAGCCTAGCAGTGCTATATGTGTTTAGGATGTGTCCAGGAAAGTGGGGTGGTTACTTGTGTTAGGCTAGCTAGGCAATAAACGAATTAGATCTTCAATTACACTCAATAAAATATAAGATAAGAAAAAAAATCATATACCTCAATTACACTTAAACCATACCCTTGAACTTCACAAGTGTAGTTGGAAAGACAATAAACATTCTCAACACCCATTTCACTTCCTAGAAGAGTTAGTACATTAGATAACTATAGGTTCATGGAATTCAACCAAATTGTGCATAATGCCTTAGTGATTCATATGGTTGGATGTAAGGGTACCTCACTGCTCATCATTGGCACTATTGCCAAGGACATTTTTGTTATTTTGTGTGCTATCTAGGACCCAGTGAAAAGTATTTAAATCATTGGAATGAACCTAAGAGTCATATCTTATTTCACAATTACTACAACAAATTCTTAGAGCACACTATGATTTTTATTTGTTGATCGAAAATGTCTTCTTCTCACAGGGGCGTTTCTCTACCTAAGGCCGATAAAATTAATCTGCAAAAGCCTCAATAGTATCAAATTATATATACTCATCCTAATGAGTATGTGCCAAGCTTCACCTTCAACCTACACTAGGATAAACAACTACCATGGCATGACATGGAGGGAAACATTATGTTGCTACCCAATTGTGCTACTCCTATAATGCTTTATCAAATGCTTGTATGATGTGGTCTTCAAGATTGCCATGGGGAATATATTATGAAAGATGTTGATGCTAGGGATTATCATCCCACCGAAGCATAATGTCTATGAGATCGACAGCTAAAGCAATGCTATAAATTTTTGAAGAGAAAAGAGATTAACAATTCTCCATTCTTGTTGTACCAACAAGTTAGGGGGAATCCTTCTCTGGGGGTTTTTCATTCAATGACACTCCTCTATTTGACTTTAGTGATGGAGGTCAAAATTAGAATATGCATTCCATAGTTCACAATCCTAATTCTAGTAATAAGGGGTCTAATGACAATGAAGGATCTAGAGGGGAAAATCAAGACAGGGATGCAAAAAAGAAGCATGATCATGATCATGGTCATGATCACCAAAGAGGTAATAGTAGGCATCGTAATGGTATTGGTTCTCCTTCCTTTTTCCCTTTTTCATCTTCTTCTTCTTCTAGCTTTGACTATGATTGTAGAAGGAGAGACCGTGATGGAGGTGATCAGAATGAATGAAACAATCAATGGGACCAAAATAACCAAAGGGACCATTAAGATAGATAAGATCAAGGGCATAGATGTTCAAGAGAGGCAAATTACCATGAACGAAGGGGTAGTAGTGGGTACCATAGGCACAATGATCAAGGCCTCGATGAGCCTCTATTTGCTACCTAAAGTATGCTTAACATCATAGAGGTAGTTATAATTCCAACAAGGCATGTGAAGGGTAGTTAGATCAAATAGTTAGACATGAATAATATTCCTCGATTTGAAGGAGGATATAACTCTAATCCGTAGAACCATCTTCAAGCTTTTCAAGATGCATGGGAATTTTAGAACATAGAGAATGAGTCATAGAAACTAAAGTTGTTCTCCAGGACACTTATCAAAGAAGCAGAAAACTGGTACCAGTCTTTAGAGCTAAAATCTATCAAACAATGGTGTACCATGCTTGAGTTGTTTAATGATAAGTATCAAATGTACTCCAAAATGTCTAACTTAAGGAGAAAAATTCAAGGGTGGAAACAAGGAACACATGAATCCTTGGATGATACCATTGGCTAATACTATGCCTTGATGCACAAATGTCCTAGCCATGGTTATTCTTAATTGGTTCAACTTTGCCACATTGTAGATCNTAGCCATGGTTATTCTTAATTGGTTCAACTTTGCCACATTGTAGATTGGCTTCATAATGAAATGTGGAAAACCCTTGGTGTCTATGCCTAGGATGATTATTAGAACTAACTATCCATCAGATACAAAGATTAATAGAGTAGGTCACCAAAGAGGATGGTGAACTAAGAAAAAGAGAAAGTGTAGAAGAGTACATCTATGATCCTTCCATTCGCAAGAGGGAGTTTTGATTCTATGATAGTGAGGACAAGTTCATATTTGATGAGAGTGTGAATAAGAAATCCTTGCTACTTCAACAATTCCAATTTGAAATTATGGCCAAGGTTGATCAGTTATGGGACTCCATGGACAATAGATTCCAAGCTATTCTCAAGATTGCTGAGGAGTCCAAAGAACAAAGTAGTGAGCATGAGCGCAGGAGACGCAAGGAAGTTGAACGTGCATATTACAAAGGTAAGGGAAAGATTGCTACAATAGAAGAGGTTGTGGATAGTGAATTAGATGATGATCGTGGATGTGATGTCTATTAGTATGAACATCCTAAGGGGTGTTACCTCGTTGTGTCACATTTACAAAATTTTTGAATGTATGCTTTACATCCATGACTTACACAAAGGAAAACATCTAGAAGGTTACCTTATCCTCAAGGTAATCTTACGTAGTTATACCAACAACAATCATATTATCCAAGTGGAGCTCCACCACAATTGTATGAATAGTATCAACAATGGCAGTAACCACAATCATGGGCTTTGGCACCACCAAGACAACAGTACCCTTACTGATAGCCTGATCCATATGGTTACCACATGTAGCAACCCATGTCTTTACATGACTCCTCCAATCACATTTCTAATTTTCAACCTTACTACCACCTTTCAAATTATTATGGAGCTCATTCACCACATGAAAGAAGGAATACTACCTCCTATCCTTATCCTCCTCCTATCCCTGTGCACACTCCTCCTCTAGTTGCACAGCTACTGCCTACTCCACCAATGTAGGATTAATGAGTCACGTTAAGTTGACTGCATTGATGAGGCCTTGTTGATGTAGCCTGGTCAACTAGGCCTAGTCAACAAGGCCTAGTTGGCACATTTTACCATGCGTTGATGAGGTCCCATTGATGTAGTGTTGGTTTTCTTGATTTTTTGCTACAAATACGCACTTGTAGCTGCATTTATGGCATATGTAAATTGTAGTTGCAGTAGAGCTCTTGCATTTTTTCAATTTGAAAGTTAGAATTTTTCGTCTGAGTGCCTACAGCAGGAGTCATTAAGTGTATGTCTCTTTATTTGAGCATTGTTGTACCTAAGCATGACAGTGTGTGCGAAAATAAAGATGACCTTTCTGATAAACCTTGCAGCACTTTGGATAGATTAGCTATGTTATTTATGCATTTAATGCTTTCAATTATTTATTAGATGTTTTCAATTAGTTATTAAATATTTCTCAATTATTACGTTAATGAGACAATTAAGCGAGATAGATTACACACATAAGTACTACCGCTTCAAGCATGATGCATATTTTCTTGGCAATCCCAGTAGCATTATTGCTTGTTATGCTCAATAGCATAGTGTTTGGTCACCCAGCAGTGGATACATGGGTTCAAGATGTGTACAGAATGTGGGAATGGATACTTATGTTAGGATTAGTTAATTAATGAATTTAGATTACTTAATCAAATCCTTTTTTATCTACAATTCAAACACCCAAATATAAAATATAAAAATGATAAAAATTAAATGCCTCAGTTACACTTAACCATACCAACGAACGTCACAAATGTAATTGGGAAGACAACAACTGACCTTAAGGCTAGATTCACTTCCTAAAGGGCTAGTACACTAGAAACAATAAAGGAAATAGAGTTTGACCAAATCATGCATGAATGCTTTGTGATTCGTAAGGTTGGACGTAGTGGTACCTCACCACTCATCAAGGGTGAACTACCTCCTCAACCGCAACACAATGTTATGAGGGTTTGCAACCTAATCATCCATTGGAGGGATCAAATCCCTGATCAAAGAAAATACCTTTCTTTCGACCCTATAGTCCACTTAAGCCTTCACCTACACCCATGGTTGACAACCATGCTTCTGCCTCTTCCTCCATATCAAATTCCTTCAAGCCTCCTTCAAACCAAACTCTGCTAAGGATCCATACCGTAATGCTTACTCACACTGTGTCTAATTGGATCTATGCAAGAAACCTTCCTAAGAAGTTAGCTAATCCTGAAAGTCCTCTCATTTAGTTGCATATTGTTGGGAACGAACCATGCAAGGTGCTTCTTGACTTAGTTTTCAATGTTAATTTGATTTCTCATGAGATGTAGACTACTTAGAACCTACCTTCTCTTAAGAAGAGCAACATAAGAATAGAATTGACAAACCAGTCCATCACTATTCCATTGGGACTAGTAGAAGACATTATGACCACTATCTATGGGTGGTCTTATCTTGCTAATTTCCTAGTAAGCAAAGTGCAGAACTACAAAGGGAATTTTCTAATCAAAATGGGAAGGGCATGGCTAAGCATCATTGATGCATGAATGGGCATCAGAGATCTTTCCCTAGATATATCTAAAGAAAATGCATTTGGAAAGATTAAGAAGAAGAGAGTTCCATGCATCATGTACAATGATATAGGGTGAAATTATGTGTAGAAACTCTATGCCATAAAGTAAGCATCTATCTCTACATGCAAACATTATGCACCAGAAGTAGAAATTCAAAGGTGTCTATATGTAGTAGCCACAAAATAGTAAGGCACCTACTAGTTGATTGCTAACTCAAAAAGTAGCACACTTTGCATGGAACCAGCTAAGAGCCTAACATGTGTGTATGTTACAGGCATGGATGAACTAGAGTAAGTTCATCACCAACTTTTTGATGATACAAATGATGATATTCACTAGGGAGATTTGGAAATTCTTGAAAAATTCAAACAAGAGCCCCTTGAGCTGAAAACGTTACCAGTTAGAATGAAATATGTATTTTTGAAGAATGGGAAGTTAGTTATAAGTAATGCAAAACTTTCTCCAAAATAGAAAAAGATGTTGTTAAAAGTAGTTAAAAGATGATCAGGAAATTTTTCTTGGTCATATCGTGAACTCACAAGGATTGATCTTAGGATGTGCTAGCATCACATATACACCAACTAGGCCATGAAGCCAAAATGACAACCACAAAGGTAGTTGAACCCCAAACTAAAGCAAATTGTTAAGGAGGAAATCGAGCAACTCCTCAAGGTAGGGTTCATCTATCCCATTGTAGATAGTGAATGGGTTAGTCAACTTGTAATTGTACCAAAGAAAGGTGGCAAGTGGTAGGTCTGCATCGATTTCAAGTTGCTGAACATGACAACATTCAAGGATCACTTTTTGTTTCCATTTGTTGACCAGGTGCTTGACATCATATCTGGGCATTGCTACTACAGCTTTCTAAATGGTTATAGTGGCTATAACCAAATTTAAATTTCACGAGAAGACCAGGCAAAGATAATATTCATGAGTCCCTAGGGAACTTTTGCATATCGCAAGATGCCGTTTAGTCTATGCAATGCTCCTGCCACATTCCAATGCTTGGTCCTAAGCTTTTTTCAACAGTAGATCCGTAGTGGTGTAGAAGTCTTCATGAATGACTTCTCCACCTATGGAGCTACATTTGAGCAAGTTTTGGACCACCTTGAGTAAGTGCTAAAATGGTGTGTTGAAACCAACTTGTGGCTCAATTGGTAGAAAAGTCATCTCATGGTCTAGGAGGGCATTGTACTGGGGCATAGAATCTCACAAGTAGGAATTGAGGTGGACGCTAAAAAAATAAGGGTCATCCAAGGAATAACTTACTAGATAGAAATAGTTAAATATGTTTGGTGATTCCTTAGACATACTAGCTACTATCGGTGATTCATAGAGAATTTTTCTAAGATCGCAAAACCGTTGGTCAAGCTAACAAAGAAAGATTCTCTCTTTGTCTAGACGCGGAATGTGAGAAAACATTCCAGCAACTGAAAGTAAAGCTTGTAGAGACTCCAATCCTACAAGCACCTGATTGGTTCAAGCCATTTCACATCATGATAGATGCATCAAAATATGCCTTGGGATTTGTGCTAATGTAGTTAGATGAAAAGAAATGCCCATAGTACATCCACTATGCCAGCTGAAGCATTGTGGGTGCACAACTAAACTACGCCACTGCAAAAAAGGAATTGATGGCAATGGTGTTTGCTCTAGAGAATTTCAAGCATTATGTGCGTGTTTACAAGGTTTTTGTGGACATAGACCATAGTGCCATCCGCTTCCTGATGAACAGGCCAATGGTGAACCCTTGTTCCATATGGTGGTTGGTGATCTTGCAGGAATTCGATCTCATTATGGTAGATTGAAAGGGCACTAAGAATGTGGTTGCTAATCACTTGTCTCAGTTGTAATGGGATGTTAAAGAGGAAGAAAGCCCACTCTTTAACATGTTTCCTAATGAACTCTTCTTTGGTAAGGATATAACTGAACAAATGCCTAATGAGCCAAAATGGTATGATAACATTCCCACCTATCTTCTCACTTAGGAGATGCCACAAGTGTTGGATCACTAGAAGAAACAACAATTTCTTTACCAAGTAAAGCACTTCAAGGAGATTAATGGACACCTCTACAAGGTGTGTGCCAATGGCCTAGTTCATTGGTGTGTTCTTAATGTTGATCAACTGTGCATTCTCCAAGATGCTCATGAAGGTCCTTGTGGAGGACACTATGTTGGGAGATGCACGACCATTAAAATCTTGATGGCAAGGTATTATTGGCCAATACTCTTCAAGGATGCCCATCATTATGTCAACTCTTGTGAACGATGCCCATAAGATGGTGAAATGACTACTTGAATAAAGGGACCTCAATAATGGATTCAAACACTAGAAGCATTCAATATCTAGGGTGTTGACTTCATGGGTTCCATCATGCCCATGTCAAATGAAAAGGTGTACATCATAGTCACTATTGACTATTGTATGAAATGGGTAGAAGTAGTAGCTATCATTGGCTGTACATCCTCTACTGCTACTTGGTTTGTATAGGAAAATGTTGTAACTAGGTTGGTGTGCCACATGCATTAATTCCTGACAATGAAACTCATTTTACAAGCACTACTTTTTAGAAGCTCATGCAATGCTTAGGGTTAAACATAAACTCACAACACCTTACCATCCCTAAGCTAATGGTCAAGCTGAGGTTACCAATAGGGAAATCACAAGAATACTAACAAGAATTATTAGTAAGTATAGGAAGGACTAGAGCACAAAACTAAATGATACCCTTTGGGCCTACCACTCAACTTGAAAACTTCCTATAGGCTACTCTGCCCATGAACTTATGTATGAAAAACTATTAACACTTCCTATTCAATCCAAACTTTGTACACTTTCAACAGCTTGTGACCATGACCTTGACCTTGACTTGATTCTAGCCCAAAAAGAACAACTGATGAATCTCAACCTACTAGAAAAAAATCGATTAGTGGCCCTATCATCTAATAAGTTGCACAAGTCTTATAACAAAAAGCATCATGACCTAAAAATTAGAAAAGTAAAATTTCAACTAGGAGATAAGGCTCTCTACTAGAACCCCACACATGTACCTCAACGAACTAAGTTCCAAATGTTGTGGGAAGGACCTTATATCATTTATGGAACTTTTTCTTCAAGGTTCATGATGATTTATAAATCAAAGAGTCCAAACAAAAAATAGTTGGTTAATGTCCAATAAATTAAACCTTTCCATGAGCATACGCCAACTAACACAAAAAGGACCTCATCAAATGAACCATGCTCAATATTTTGGATCTCCTCCTCCTTTCAACTTAGCCGTGGGGGAGATGGTCACTCATGCTAATCATACAAAGTGGTTCCTTAGTTTTTTAACTTTTTTGTTTTACACATTCTTTATTTTACATATTTTTGGTTTTTGTATTATTAATCTTTTTTCATTTTTTTTACACCATCCTTGATACATTTGATATTTCTTGAACATTTTACACTTTCTTTTATTTGGTATGATTTTCTAACTTTTTGTTAATAAGTGCTAGGTACATTGGTAATGTGTTACTTGATGGTGGTATGTATTTTTTTTATTTGATTGTTGGTGTCTGGTATTTGGCATTAAATTTCATTACGGATAATTAGAACATGGTTTCTTTTCATGCAATATGTAGTGAATCCACAACCTCCACCCATCCACAAACTCTATGGTTTTCCTTATTTTGGAAATGTGCAGTCCCTTTTTCATTAATCAAACTTTAATAAATTTGTGACTTTGGTAGTTTTTGGAATTGGGAAGGATTCAAAGGTTTGAATAGGATGTGGCTTCAATGGGATTTGGTATTCTTTATGCTTTCTTTTTTCTTGGGTGCATGTGTGTTTTCATGAATTTCTACTATTCCATGTCATCCAATAAAAGGAAGTTGAATACGTCCTCACATGGTGTGGTTCTCATCAATAAAAAAATGATGAGAATTCAAAGCACATCCCTTGGACAAAATAAATGCATACATCCTCACATGGTGTGGTTCTCATTAAGAAAGAAAAGAAAAAAAAAAGAGAAGATGAGGATTCAAAGCACACCCCTTGAACAAAATAAATGCATGTGTCTTTGCATAATGTGGTTCCCATTTCAAAAATAAATAAATAATGGAAATTCAAAGCATACCCCTTAGATAGAATAAACTAGCTACAAGCACTAGCTATGGGACTAGTCTCCTCTAACTAAGGCCCTTTCTCACTTCCTACTTCTTCTCTAATTTGGAATGGTGGTTATTTTATGGGAGCACTCTTGTGTCTTAGGGGATGGATTAGTCTTAAAATGTCGATGCAAAGTCACTAAATGTGGTTGGTTTTGCTCTGGACTAAGAATGGATCCTATCAAGTCATTTAACCATAATATCCACAAGGGACTTCATGTGACCATAATTAGGAACTCCATTCCACACACTCTCTCATCTATATATGCTTTTCATGTTCCACCTCACTTTTGGTTTCATGTTCTTGATTTGATGTCTTGCTTTGATGTGTCAGAATTCTTAGTTAGTTACTTTTGGGGTTTTGTACTTAACCTTCTGTAACCATTAATCATCCACAGAGCCCATGGATTCTTTGGTTTGAAGTTATGCAAGGGCATAAGAGGCATGTGCCTACTTTGGGGAGGATCCACTTTCATATCTTTTGGTTGGATTAGATAAGTTCTTCACCCTTAGACACTCTTACAATCAAATTCTTTTTGTTTACCCCATTAATGGCATCTAATTGTGCAAATCTTCACAATAGTTTTTAGTGATGTTTTCTTTTTATTGTTGTGAATTTTTATGCCCTCTTCAAATGTTTCTTTGTGTTGAGCTTTTTTCAAATTTAATGGACCACTTATCTAATTAACCCTACTTATCAGCCTTTCTGCTAACACTACAAAGGAACCAATCTACCACAAAAACAACCTAGCCAAGTGTAACCACCAACGAGACAAGACATTTAATAGCTATGTGTTACACATTACATACTAATTCATAATTTTTTTGTGAGTTTGGTGGGAAGCATGGATTGGAAGTGGAACTATCTTTACCAAGGATAATGCAGTAGTACCACATAACAAGGATTGTTTGTGATCACTAGATCTTCTCTCTCTCTCTCTCTCTCTCACACACACACACACACTCTCTCTCTCTTTCTCTCATTCTTCTGCTACCACAAAGCATTGGATGTCAATGTTCTCCAGGGTGTTCACTACTCTTATCCTGAATACCCAATGTTGTAAAAATTGTCACTTCGTACACTTGGACACTTAAAGTCTGTATGTTTTTTTCATCTGAATCAGTTTGTGTGAGAGTCAATAATTCCATACCTATCCAATATGTTATGTTGTAAAGAACTTGTTCCTCCTCTTTTTCACTCAAGGATGGGTTTTCATTCAATTGTTGAGGTATGATGGAACATGTTTATTATTGGCCCTGACATTGGGTACACGATGTTGTGTACACAAAGTTTAGGTCGTGATGCAACATTGCATAAGCAATGTTGGAGCATCTATCTTAGGTTTATAAATATTGCACTTGGGCTCCTGTTTTAAGTCAATTTTTAGTTTAGTTTCCAAGCAAAGTAGTGGAGCTCTTTTCATTTCTTTTCCTCAAAGTTAGAATATTTTTTGAGTGCCCACAGAAGGAGTCTAAGTGTTTACGATTCTTTGTTCAAGCACTAATGTACCTCAACACAGTAGTGTGACATGAATAAAATGAACTGTTTTAACAATCCTTGCAGCACTAAGAATATATCAATATATTCCTTAATGCATTTTACTTTCTTACTCTTTATTTTAATCCATTTGAATTAAGCCAATAATTTTTAGTAATTAATGAACACAAGCATGACCACTTCAAGCATTCATATAGTACTTGGTAACCTAGCAATGCTTAACGTTTGGTAGCCTAGCAGTGCTATATGTGTTCAGGATGTGTCCAAGAAAGTGGGATGGTTACTTGTGTTAGGCTAGCTAGGCAATAGATGCATTAGATCTTCAATTACTTTACCTTTCATTCTTGTTGTAGGTGATCAAACTCATAAAATATAAAATAAGAAAAAAATCATATACCTCAATTACACTTAAACCATACCCTTGAACTTCACAAGTGTAGTTGGAAAGACAATAAATGTTCTTAACATCCATTTCACTTCCTAGAAGAGCTAGTGCATTAGATAACTATAGGTCCATGGAATTCGAATGGATTGCATGTAATGCCTTAGTGATTCGTATGGATGGGTGTAGGGGTACCTTGCCGCTCATCAAAAATGAAAAGGGAGTAACATCAAGGGAATTCATGTGTTCTTTAAAGCTATCACGGTGAGTCTTATTACACTGTTAAGTTGTATTATTTACTTGAGTTCTAATAAAAAATGAAAGCATATGTTGAAATAAGTGCTACCTTGCCATGTCATTAGAAAGACATGTTACCCATGCCTGAAGGTAGATGACTTAGAAATTTCAACATTTGTTAGACTTGCATTGGTTATGGGACTAGAAAGACATGTTACTCATGCTTGATGGTACTTTTCTCTCTAATGGCCAAGTTTTGTTTAAAACAAACTATGTAGTTAATAATTTACTTCCTTATTAGTTAATAATTTACTTCCTTATGCTTCATTGTCAAATAATTATATTTTTTGTAGTTGTGATAGTCTTATGCTTATTAATTTTGGGATGATAGAATGTGATGTGATTGGTAAGTGGTATGAATTTGGTTTAGATCTTGGATAGATAATCTAATAACTATTTTAATCATGCATTACACACAAAATTAATATGCTTATGATAAGACACCTCTGTGTTCCATTTCTTACAAACCCTTCTACTACCATTTCACCTTACTATTATTATAAAGTCCTTGTTCCCAAATGTTGTTGCTGCATAACAAAGATAATGCCTTTCCATAACAAGTGTTATCATTATCATAACAAGACCCAAAAGGAAAGTTTTAATTAAGATTCAAAAGGACATGTTTTAATAACAAATGTGTCTCTTGAGGTGACCTTTGGGGATTTGACTTAAGGTATTTATACCTTAGCATAAATGTTGTTTTAACATGGAGTTGCAGAGTTGGTAAAGGCAAATAATGGATGTTTGGTGAAGTGGCATAGGAAAAGGATTGGCTACCCCTTTTGGTTGGTGATAGGCCTAACTATGGTGGTAGTGTTTGATTGCCTTTAATAGATAGATTCCAAAGGAAGAAAAACCTAATTAACACACTTAGAGCGTGATCTAGATATACTATTCCACATCAATAAAGCATTCTTCTTCTTCTTCTTTTGCATTTTCCTTATATTTTCTTTAGACATAATGTCAAATGTTACATATATTTGATGTTTGGTATATTTCCAACTTATACATAATGTCTAATAGAATGTATATTTAACGCTTACCATGACATTTGGGAATGGGATATCACATTTGGTATTAGAGTAAATCATGATCCAAGGGCTAATCAAAACCATGAGCTAACTACAACCTCATGATTAACTATGGAGCCAAGATCCAAGGAGAGTCATGGACCATCACTCATATGTCATATGTCTGAGATGATCTATACATCTACAAAAGAACTATGAAATGTATCATGTTCAACATGAACCCCACCAACCAAGATTCATTCAAGGACATTAGCAATCAGGAGATTTGACTATGCCTCACCAAGGTATATCAACTACAAGAAACATTGGTAAAACACTGATCTAGGTAACTCTTACCCATCTTATATTATTGTTAGAATGTAATGGATTCATATCATCACTAAGTTCCTTCTTCAAGTTTAGTAACCATGACTTGAGTTGATTTGGTTTTGTTTGAAACTTAGTATCTTAAATACCTTATGCCTATAAACTTGGAAATACTCATATTACCTGAGACTTATGTATTGGTAAATTTAAGGGATTCAACCTAGTCACAAGATTGTCTCATCCCTACTCAACCAATAGGGTTCATTGCTATGAGATTCATACAAAAACTAGTACTTGAGGGGTAATGTTGTGATGTCTCACTTACCAATAGGGTTCATTGCTATGAGATTCATACAAAAACTAGTACTTGAGGGGTAATGTTGTGATGTCTCACTTATCCTTAATACCTAGGAAATAATATTGATACAAGAGGATAAGATTATATGATACTTACCAAATCATGAGGTAAAAGTGTTATGTTTTGCATTTAAGGGTTGGAATATCATTTATAATTATCAAAGTTATCTAGAAGTCATCATTCATTTGTGTGTCAGCATAGGAATATCAATTTGGCAAAATAAGCTATTTGCAATTTGGCAAAATAAGCTGTTTGGCAAAATTTGTACCATTGAAATCGTTTGGAGAAGTACCAAGATTTTAAAGGACATTGTGGATTGCGCAGCCTGCAGCACCCGCCTACCGAAGAACCCTTGCCACCCAAACCTTCGCTGCCTGCCATGCTTGCTTCAGCGATCTGCTTTTGCCGTTGCTCCACCACACCCTTTGCCTGTCATGCCACGTAGCTCCGTCAGCCCCAGCCCCCTCCATCAGCACCGTTGCATGCGTGCGCCCACCATCAGCGTTGTTGCTACCACTGGGCCACCGCACTACTTGCTTACGTGCATACAAGTTCTCTACCGCACCTTTGTCGTTCCACTCGTGCTTGCCTGCAGCATCCAAACCCTAAAATTCCAAGGATGAACTCAAAAAATAGTGTTACATCGCAAGGGAAAACAATATTGACGTGCAAATAATGTACTTAGTAAAATACAACTACATATCTCAAGGAAAAACTACAACTATGCTGAATTAATGGTCTTTCTGCAACCCAAATCCACAACATAGCATAGCATGCAGGACAAAATCCTTGTGTCCAAGCCTACTTACCTGCAGCATAAGCCACCACGTTAGCGTTTATCACATCGATTGCAAGGGTGATGGTGTGTGCAAAGTTGGAGAGATCCACCAAAATGAAATGCTCCGAATCTTGCACAATGTTGTTCAGCATAGGTATATCGTATACCGACCTTACTCCTTTTGTCAGCCAGCCTGAAATGAATGTATGAAGTCAATATAGTTGTCCTCCATCATGCACTGTGTTGAAAACTGCAAATCACTGGTGCTTGCAGCCTTAAGTGAAGATGTCACAACGACCAGTGCTTGCAGCCTTAAGTGAAGATGTCACAACGACCAGCAACAACAGTATCAGCACTATTATGCTTTTTTCCATTTTCTCTATCTTTGCATCGTGTTTCTTACTCTGCATACCTAACCTTCGCTTGATCAGTGTAGCACTTATAACTGCCTATGGTTCCATGCTGTTGCTGTTATTATTATTGAAAGATCTTAACCGTGTTTTGCACGGTAAGTCTTTATTTGTAATTGTCTCTATAAGAGGCTAAAAGCTGCAAAGATCTTAGGTGGGTTTGCCATGGAAAGTCTTTTATCTCTAAAGGTATTTGGAAATGGCTAAAAAGTAAAAACCTATGCCACTGGAGATTTGCAATTCTGGATAAATTTTGATAAATAGTTCGCGTTGGATTCAGGAGGGTACAGAAGCACATTAAATGCACAGTTGGTATGTATTTCATAATTTTCAATTCATAATTTTCAATGAAATTTTGTCTGAATCTGTATGTATACATTGAAATGGTCCCCTTGCCTTGCCTCATTATTCTTACCTTGTTCTCGATGTCTTCATTGTGCGTTAAAATCTTACCTACCTTCTCCTGCTCTGAATCTTACCAGAAACTTCATTTCATTGCTAAGTGGCCAGCAAGTAATCAAGATTCATGGCATCGGCATAACACAGACCACATTAAACAAGGGAGTACAAATGAATAGACAAACACACAGAAATCACGAGAGGCTCCAAGTTTGGGTCATACGGAAATCAAGATTGGGACGGGGTGTGCCAGGTAAACATTGCATTTGAATGGATTGGCCTTTGGGAGCATCAAACGTTCTGCCATGACTCACATTCACGCGTGTTTGTTGGTCATTGCTGGTTTTTGCTCTTTTTCTCATCTGGGCTGAAAAAAGAAAAAGCAAAACAGGGTCATCGTCATGGGTCATGAGTCATAAACATGATGACGGATGGATGCTTGTTCAACTATTTTTTTAAAATCTGTTTGCTTATGATCCAACGAAGCCCACCAGCACATGGCCAATGTCTATATGCAAGCTCATGGCACTCTGTTTTTACTTTTCCTTCATGACTAGTGCCCGTTACCAATGTTTGAAAGGTTTTCCATCATCATAGGTAGGTGAGGTGAGTTACTGGGTTGTGCCTAGTTTAGTTTAGTTAAGTTGTGTCTTCTTATAATGTGGTCGTCTTTAACATGGCCCTCTAGTGCTACTTATAGGTCATGTTGAACAAAAGTATTAGCAGACCTAATTTGTCATAAATTTGGTTGAAGCTTGATGCTTAATTTTATTCTTGGAAAGATTGGATTGAGTAACAAAAGGGTTTCATTTTATTGTTGTCATTTTGGTTGTTGCAGAAATTATATGTTTGGTGGTATTATGACTTTTGAGTAAGGAAATGGATTTGATGCCCTCTATACCTTTGCAAATTTTCTTGCTTCAATTTAATGGTGATATTGCAATCTTCTATACAATTTTTAAGCATTAACAATATTTTGGATTTACATTGTACTTGTTCTATATTCTACAATGTTTTTTTATGATATATGAGATTTAATTTTTTTAAAAAACTAATATATTTAAATTTTCTTTATCATGTCCCTCTCTACGAACCCATCCCCACTTTTTTTTAAGGCATATGTACCCAATCACGAATCCTCGATTCCTCACTTCCACAAATCAGATTCTTTTCATGCAAAGTTCTTTCTGTAGTTTTTGGAAAGCCTTTTGAGCTTCTTAGCCGTGAATTTTTTAAAAATAATTATTCAAGGATCAATATTGTGTTCTTCTAGCACAATGAAGTAAAATCTATGCTCTTAAAAGATGCTTTTCCGTATAAATTTTTGTGCTTGCAATGATTCTGAAAGATTTTTAAATTAGTTTATATATTTTTAATATAAATTATTTAATTTATAGTTAGAATATCCCTATTCTTACACAAGGCATCTCAAAAATACAAATCTCAATGAAAAGGGTCAAATAGCATAATAAAGCTAGAGCCCCCTTTCAAATGTGATTTAATATGGATAAAGTAATATACATAAATTGCTATGTTTAGCATTTTGGATTGAGAGTTTACACGTCTCAAAACTGAAATTTTATCATGCTAGGCCTTTTTAGGGAGAAATGTAAATGTTATTAGTTTTGAAAACATCATGAAATTTTTTTTCTTGAGTACAAAATTTTTTTATTAAAAGAGAAGATAAGATGAGTATTGAAACTCCAAGCAATGATCTTTCTTAGCCTATCGACCATGATTTGAGTCAACAAGGATACAGATAAAGAATGATAAACTAGGTGATAAATTAGATGAAATAGAAGCAATGTGTGGTAAATAATAGGTGATATAAATAAGCTTAATATGACAAAAAATGTAAAGCAAATAATATAGAATGGACCAATGTATGGGATAGGGTTTGGATTTTCTCTTCCTAGTAAACAAAGAGTTTTTTATTGATGAAATGACAAAGTTTTCCTCTTATGCAAGTCCATGATCTATGGTGTGTAAGGAATGATTAAGAAATATTAAATTGAAAATTGATACTCAGTATATGAGCAAATAGGAAGTTTAGACTATAAAATTTAACCTCGTATGGGTTTACATATGAATGGAAGGTCTGCTAGTGCTATTTGAAATTGGTTTGGGATTGAAATAAGGCCATTTTGATATGATATCCTCATGGTGACATTAACATGTGATGTAGTGATGCTAGGTAGATAGCTCTAATACTTGTGTCAGTGTGTTCACATGTGCTGCTAGTGACACATGTTGGGATTGAGCTCACAAACTACAGATAATGCTGGAATGATCATGGAGCATATAGATGATGTAGATGGTAAGGATGTTGATGCTCTAAATCTTTCAAAATGCAAAAAAGTGCTTCCAAATCCCAAAAAATCAACATGGAATTAGTTTTTAAACATAGTATTTATAGGCTTATGGTTTTCCAAAATATCTAAAGTTAAAAATTATTAACTCAGAGTTCACTTTTGATAACTAAAATTGTATGCCATGGGACACTAGTCATGTTGGGTAATGCCAAGTGACATCAATGTCACTTACACGAGTACAACTCAATACTTTAAACTTCGAATTATCAATTTGAGGCTCCAAAGATCACTGTCGACACTTGAACTAGTGTCAAACATTGCTATGGTGATGTGGAGTGAATAATGGTGCTCACATAGAGTTAAACATGTTATCTAGAGTTAAGTTTTGGGGTCATGCTATTCAAGTGACATCATCATTTATGTTAGCATCACTTGAGCATCATGCAATGAAAATATATTCTTTTGAACCTTTCAAAACCTTTGAAATTTCAAAAATTAATGCTTATCATCTCAAGAATGATGCAAACTAATCATTGGAAGTCCAACATAGGTGAAATCGAATCTAGAATATAAGTTTTTGAAGATGATACAATGGTGATGCTATCAGGTAATGCTAATGCTAACATTAGCATCATCTAGTATTACCTAAGTGAAATATGTCATTTAACCTTTTTAAAGATGTTAGAAATGCCAAAGTTGATGCTAGTCTTCTGGGGTATGATTGGAAACATCTGTTAAAAGCCTATAGAAGCCTAAAATTTTGTTCAAGATGGTGATTTGAAGGACATTTTTATGGCCCAAGGGGATGTAATAATGTTGAAGCCATGATTATTCTAGTCATTAGGATATTGAAAAAAGGTGGATACAACATTGTCCTCTTTTGATGGATGCTACTAACATGTCGAAAGAGGATCCATAAAGAAGAGAATGAATGATGGTTTGATAATGTACTTGTAAAAGAAAGGAAGAAGAATAGAATTAGGATGAAGGGAGAATGTTAAGACATTATCGATTCACCATTCACAAGGATAGTGCTATGCCATAAAAAGGGGCACGAAAAAATCCTACATACAAGATGGCCAAGGGAATGCCAAAGATAATCTTCTTACCCTTTCTCATTCAAACTCTCAACACATCCTCATTAGAATAGAACAAAATCACTCAATCCTCATCAGTGTGTTGATGAAATGAAGGAAGTAGACAAGAAGGAAAGTTAGAGGAGGAACAAAAAAGCATGAGAGAGAAGAGATGGAATGTAGAATTATGAAATCAAGAAAATAATAGACTAGAAAAAGAAATGATGGACATTGCCTAGACACAGAGTTGAGGTGTTATGCCATAGAAGTGGGACACGACAAGATCCCACAACCTAATGACATTGATGATTGATAACTCGATAAATTGATAAATTCTCCTTATATCCCAATCAAACTCAACATACCCTCATATGAAGTAAGAATAAAAAATACTCTTGGCTTTCTACATGAGGCACATTGGTTATAAATATCTTCACCATAGTATGTTATGAAGAGGAAATGTCAATAGAATAGGATAGGTAAAAACTTGAGGAAATGGTTGAAACTACATACAAGAGACATAGAAGAATGATAGCAAAAGATAAAGAGAAAGTGTATGTATAAGGAAAAGTAATATAGGGAAAAAAGAAAAAGAAATATAATAAAAAAATTGATGAAAATAAAAAAAGGATTAAAACAAACTTGATGGGAATTATTTTTTTTAATTTCAAGTGTAGTATTTTTTGACATATACTCAATTAACAAGATCTAGATATTGATTCCCATATGAGTTCACTAGATAATACACTACATCATGAAGAATTTTAATGACGATGAAGGGACCTTGTACTTCTAAAAACTTGTTCTTTCTTAACTTGGCAAGGACACCTTCATGAATTAGGTTTATATTGTCTAACTCATGATCACAAATGATCTTTAGATTGATATAACCTTCAATAAGTTAATGATTATAATATAATGAGGCATGAACGTCTCATTGTCTATGGAGTTAGCCTACTACACATGAACTAGGAATGATAGGGAATAGATGAAAATGATGATTTTCAGTAATGAAATAAATAAATCCTACTTGATGCAAATAAAAACTAAGTATAAAAATAAACTATCTAGCAATGTCACAAAATATCTAAGTATGGGAATGTGAATAGAAGAGAATAAAAATTATAAAATATAGGGATGTTAATATGTATAAAAGGGTTTAGAATTCTCTTCCTAATAGTTAAAATTACTTTATTAATAATATTTTAAGTCTACCTTTTATGGAGGATCAAAACTAAAAAAGAATGATGAAAAACATATAAGAGATAAAACTAATAATAGGCACTTAGTTGATGACTAAAATGGAAATCTTAGCAATGAACATGAACATTTGGAAGATGAAGATAGAAGTAGAGAAGCTTCAGTTATGGTCTAGAATTAATTTGGAGCCAAATTGAGGCCTATTTTCTATAACTATCCAGCAAGTGACATTGAAGCTAAAAAAGATTTTAACTCTAGAACTAGTGACATTGATGCTGAAAAACTCCAACTTTGGGATGCTGATGTGAGAACATTTGAATCAACATTAATGCTTAGGCTATCCAAAAATTAGGTGCTAAATTAAACTTACAAACTATTAAGAAGGGTTATGGTGACCGTGAAGCATGCAAGAGATGCAAAGAAGGTAGATGCTCATGTTCTTGGTCTCTCAAAATCTTAAACATGCCCTAGATCTCAAGAAAATAGTCTTGAATTTGGGTTTTAATCCCATATTTACAAGCTTATAATTTTTAAATTCAACCTTGAAGTCAAGTGGAGCTAAGTTGAAGTTGATTTTTGGAAACTTTGACTTGTAAGACTAGATAATGTAAGTCAGACAAGAGATGACAATGACAATTGAGAGCCCTTATGTAACATAACATCATAATCAAGGAGGATTCCAAGCCTATTAAACAAAAAGCTCAAAAAATCAAAACTTGACTTAGCCTTAGCTATCAAAGACAAGATTACCAAACTCTACAATGTAGGATTCATGCATCCCATAGATTACTTTGATTAGGTATCTAACGTGGTGTTCATACCTAAGAAAAATGGAACCATTAGGATATGCATTGATTTTCATGATCTTAATAAGGTGACAATGAAAAATAACTTTTCATTACCCAACATTAATCAACTCATAGACATAGTGATAGTTCATGCTTTACTTATTTTTATGGACCACTTCTCTAGATATAATTAAATTTAGGTAAACCTCAAACATTAATGCTCCACAATTTTCATGATCCACTGAAAAAAATTTTGTTACATAAAGATGTCTTTTAGAATTAAGAATGTCAGAGTAACATATCAATGAGCCATGACCTTTATATTTAGTAACATGATGTTCAAAAATGTCAATAATTATGTGGATGATCTAACTATTAAGTAATCTTGAACCTCCCACCATCTAAGCATCTTAAAGACATGCACATCTTGCAAAGTGAACTCCAATCCATTTATCTTTTATATGCAATCTTACTAATCAATTTTACTCCCTTTCTCACCTTCTTAGAAAATCTACAACTTTCAACTTGGACTTGAAGTATGAAGACAAATTTAATGTATAAAAGCATGTCCTTATTAACCATCCTATCCTTCATCCCCATTAATTTGATCCTTTTTTTTACATTTATCTCTCCAAGTTTAATCACTCTATTGCAACGATTATTTACCAAAGATGCAAAGATGGTGTTAATCTTGCTATTTGTACATCTCTCATCCCTTCTCTAACTATAAAACATGCTACATGAACATAAAAAAAAATCTTGCTTAGGCCTTGTCTTTGCTCTTAAGAAATGATGACACTATCTACTAGGAATAAAGGTTCATATCATTTTCCAAGATAATTTTCTACAATCTATAACTACAAATCCTTATGATAACAATTACATTGAAAATTGGAAAATAATCCTAATTAAGTTTGATTTTTCTTATCTTTCCTAACCCTCTATTAAGGGATAAGCCATGGTGGACCTTCTTACATAGGCCCAACTATCTAAATATTCTGCAATAACCATCCAAAATTCCCTTGAGTAAATAAGTAAAAATAAATGATCCCTCTTTCAACATCAACTCCAATGTTAACACATGATATTTTTCATTCACACTTGTACTTTGATGGTGCTCATACAGTTCAAGGTTCTAGTAAAACCTGTGCACTTTATTGATAAAGTATGGATCCTATTTATTAAACTTATAAATTTGATTTTTCATGCACTAATAATGTTACCAATTATGAGGGCCTTAGTTGAGGTTTGCTCTTAGCACATTAACTTGGAGTTAAGAGGCTTTTCATTCATGATGATTCTCAATTAGTCAAACACCAAGTAAAAAATAAATATTCTTGCAAGACTCAACATCTATAAACCTATAGAGTCTTAGCCAAAAATTTGGTTTCTCAATTTGATAAATGTTTACTTATACATATCTATCACTTAGAAAACATGCTCACTGATGTGTTAACTACTGTTGTCCTCCATACCAATCTTTTTTTTCTTAAAGATCATTTATGTTACTCAACGCAAGATATACCCATCACTCTCATAAATGCACAATGTATCAGCTTAGATAACTTAGAAGAAGATGAATAATTATGGGATATCATACAATGCTTACAAA
>MNCI01007021.1:244251-271223 GCA_015680685.1 Gnetum montanum | reverse complement strand
TTCATTCTTACCCATGGATCTAAAGCTATGTTACTAGTAGAGCTAGATGTCTTCTCTTCATATGAAATTGAATAATTGGATGTCAAACTAAGAGAATGACAACATGGACAATGTTGAGCTAGATATACTTAAAGAAAATCATAGGCAACTAGCTATCAACATCCAATGTCATCACAAAATCATGTGTCATCATCATGATAAGCTTATTAGACTCAGAGAAATCAAAGAACATGATTTTTCTAATGTAAAGACAATTAAGTTCTCTTTAAATTATCAAGTTCTATTCATCATTCTTAAGAGCCTCAATAATGGAGCATAGTACTTGTTATATTCATATGGGAATTAGTAGCTAGACCCTATGAATAAGGCATATCTCAAAATATATTATATTTGATGTAAAAAGAAGAAAGAAGATATATATCTTTCAAGTTTTCTCTCATTCATTGTTTCTTACTTTAATTATTTTTATTGCATTTGATCCCTCACTATTCTTTATATATATTTACTATTATTCTTCCAAGTTTCTCTCATATGCTTTCATATATGTCTCCTAATCACTTCTAATGAGTGATGAGGTACCCCTACATCCAACTATAGGAATCACAAAGAGTTTAGGCATGATCCAGTCGAATTCGACAAACTTTATCATTTCCAGTGCACTAGCCCTTTAGGATATGAATCTAGCCTTAAGGTTAATCATTGTCCTCCTAATTACGCTTGTGATGTACATTGGTATGGTTAAGTGTAACTGAGGCATCCAATTTCTATCATTTTTTATTATATATTTTGATGTTCAAAATGTAGATAAAAGGTGTTTAATTAACTAATCTAAATTAACTAATCAACTAGCATTTAACTAATCCTAACATAAGTATTTATTCCCACTTTCTGTACATGTCCTAAACCCACGTATTTGTTGCTAGGCAACCAAGTGCTATGCTACTGGGTGTACCAAGAAATAATACTATTGGGATTACCAAGAAAATATGTGTTATGCTCGAAGTAGTCGTACTTATGTGTGTAACCTATCTCGCTTAATTGTCTCATTAATGTAGTAACTGGAAAATATTTAATAACTAAATCATTTAATAAATAATTAAAAACATTAAATGCATAAATAAAATAGCTAATCTATCCAAAGTGTTGCAAGGTTTATTAGAAAGCTCATCTTTATTTCCACACACACTATCATGCTTAGGTACAACAATGCTTGAATAAAGATCCTTGCACTCAATGATCCTATTGCGGGCACTGAAGGGAAAAATTCTAACTTTTGAATGGAAAAAAATGCAATAGCTTCACTACTATTGAAATCTAGATTGCCATAGATGTGCTTGGTAGGCATATATTTATAGGTGATAAATAGACACTACATCAACAAGGCCTCATTGATGTAGGGAGAGATGCATCTACAAGGCCTCATCAATGTGGTCGACTAAGTCGACGAGGCCTCATCGATGTAGTCAATCAACGATGACTTATCATACCCCCATGACTAAATGAAAACTCGTCCTCAAGTTCTTTTACAAAATTGGAAAGGTATGAAATTATTTATTAACTTTTTTTCAACAAAATAAACTAAGTAACTTGATAAAAAAAATGGAGTGCTTGGGTGTACAAATTGACACATTACAAAAATGGTGGTGTTCAAGACATAAAATTGAACATCATAACACAACTATTCAAAAATGAGACAACACATTTCTTGATGATGTGAAGCTTGTTGGAGAAGATCAAATGATCCTAGGTGGTGGTGGTTCTTGAGGCTTCAAGGGACCTTCACTGGCTTCATGCATTGGTAGTGGTTGAGGTAGCTACAGTTGTCCTACTACTATTGCAACTTCAAGTGAGAGGTAGAAAGCATCCAATAGTGCCATCATTTTCTCCTTCCTACTTCTAAGATCAAGAATCATCCACATAGCTTCCCCAATGTGGGTTGGAATGGGCATATCCTAAGGACATGGGCTTACTAGAAACAACTCCTTAGCATTGACAAACCAAGTAGCAAACTATTTGCATTTAATGTCAAATGCTCTTACTGTGTTCTTCAACTCCTGGTAATCATTCATCCATTTAGCTAGGTCCATAGTGATAGATTGTTAATATGTGAATCACCCTTTGAGAATCTTGAGTTCAGTGTTAGCAGTCTCAAGCTTTTGCTTGGTGTCCTTGTGGTGTTTAAACTTGGCCTCGTATAGCAGATATGAGCTAGCCACTTGTTTCTCTAATTTCAACCATATTTTTTTGGTTGTCAGCATTGCCAGGTTTATGTAATGGAGATTAGACAACTCCATATACGTTATCATTTCCTCGATCTACAACTCCTTCAAGCGAATCTTTTCTTTGTTGTAGGCGTTAATCCCATCAAAAATGGGCTATCATATCTCTCTTCC
Organism: Gnetum montanum; assembly: GCA_015680685.1. Lineage (NCBI taxonomy): Eukaryota > Viridiplantae > Streptophyta > Gnetopsida > Gnetales > Gnetaceae > Gnetum > Gnetum montanum. The sequence goes on along the minus strand of MNCI01007021.1, from coordinate 268,830 downwards.
TTGTTGGAGTTGTTGGAGGGCTTCATTTATTTTTTCCTTTTCCATCTGGATTTTTTTTCAATTTACCTCTTTTTGAAAACCAACCTGGTCCTTGTAGTGATTTTTCACTTTCTCAAGTTTGAGAGCTTCGTTCTTCTAGGCAGTGATCTTGATAGTAGAATTTTGTCACAAGGTGCATACCTCCTCCATTGATAGATTGTAGTTCTCTATGGCCAATTTCCTCAATTTAGTGTTGACTTTGACAAGCTACTTCTACTATTGATGAATGAACTCTTACATTTGATCTCTCTGAGCATCAACATTTTGTAGGCAATGATTTTGCACAGTCAGTGCTTCATTCTCCTAACGCATCTAATTCAAGTCCTTTTTGATTGAGTGCATTTTAGCTTCTACCAAAAACTATTTGAAGATGATCATTATTGATTCCTTCTCAGCCTTTTGAAATCATTCTTGTAGTTGTTTGATAGCTTCAACTCTTGTCATTACTAGGCTAAGGATTGCTTATTCTGCAAGTCGAGCATGAAGTTTAGTAACCTCCATGGCCAAGCATTGGTTTTTCTCTTAGGCTATTTCTAGTTCTCCTTCCAAGATGATGCATCTGCCCCTTGCATTTAGCAGCTTCAACTAGGTTGCAGTGATGTTCTTCGGGAGATCAAAGATGTCTAGAGTTGGTTGCATGGTTCCTACTAGTCGTTCTAGAAACTATTCATGCTAGGTTATGTTCAATTTTTTTCTGACTATGCCTGCAGATGTCTACACATCTTGGAGTACAGATACATTTGGTATAGACACTGTGGGTGCATTCAGTGCTTTAGCTACATCATCAGCTACAACTTCTGCCACTATCTCCTACCCTTGGTGCTACATCACAAATACAGTTGCCTCTTCACCTTTCTTAAACCTCACTGAGAAAGTGGTGGCATTCCTAGAGATTTTTAGAAATAGATGATGTGTTGCTAGTAACATTGTCACCTCTCAAGTGTTGGGATCCAACCTCAAAGGTAGCTGCATTCTTTGAATAGGGAAAATGGGACCACCCCTCTCCATCTAACTAACTGTTTGGGCCACCTCATTAAGGTGATTAATCATTGGATGATACATAGATGGATCTACCCCACTCATTCATGTTTTTTGCTCTTGTTCGTTCAAGATCTATTCTCGAATTTGATGTAGATGCTCAAAGATTGCATGGGGCTTTAGTGTTATCTTCTAAGTGGGTGGTGGTGGTGGTAGCTCCTCTTCTTGAATGATCATTGGCATCTTATCTTTCATGATTTCTGCCCATGAGGCCAAGGGAGCATGCTTGAGAGTGTCATTGGAATACCGAACAATGCTTTCCCTTTTGCAAAGTTTTCTGATAAGGCATGGAAAGGGTAGGATCTTCCTTCCACATTCATTCTCCTTGAAGTGCTTCTCGATCTTCAAAGAAATTAGCTATAAAAGGTTAATGAGAAATTTCCCTCTTAAAGCAATGCATACTTGGGTAGAGAAAGTAGTTACCTTGCTTGGCCTCACAGTTAGATTGAGGTGATAGGCCACAATCATGAAATAAATCTGTTTCATTGGTGTGAGGGCATCATACTTCTTATGGTTTACCCCGTAACATTGTTGGTCAATTTACTTTTTACCTCAAGATTACCTTTTGTCAATATCTCTACCAAGTATGTTCCAATGTCTAGGAACCCTAATGCCTGTGCATTGTCTTCCACCAAGTAGGACACTTGAATGTCCTTGATTTTTACAATGGACCTTGGCTTTCGACTATTCTAGAAGAGATAGGTCTCTCCCATGTACCATTCCCCACTAGACATGATGATTGGTCACATAGGAGAGGTTTGTAATTATGTCTTGACATCCTCTGGAGCTTTTTTGAAAAATGACCTGAAGTTTATCTATTGAAGAATTGATCTTTGGATTTCTTGAGACTTGATGATGTTTAGGAAAGCTTGAGTTAGAGTGACCTCAAGCCTTGGCATTGGTCCAAGCACTTCTCCTCATTGGGATTATGCTATAGGCACTTCTTCCTTTGGAATCTATTGAATAGATTCCACTTCGGGCTCCTCATGAAGATGTTCCATTGCATGGGTTGCCTCTTGTAGGTTTTGGCCCTTCTAGCTTTGGGCCATTTATCTCATGGTTTTGAGGGCTCTCCTTCCTGCAGATGCTTTTGTTTGGGTGCCATCTATAATCACAATAAGACCATGGATTAGCAATCATCGTATAACCTAAAAATAATTGGGCTATCTTAACTCTTGAGGATAGTTACACTTGGCTAAGTTGTGATTATGGCTGATTTAGTTAACTCAATTGTTATTTTTATTTATGCATTATCATTGATAAATCATCCTAGAGGTTGTTGGAAGGGTTAACTATCGAAAGAGTTGATATTTTTATGTTGTTAAGGTTACTAACCCTTGGGGGAGTTAGACAACATTTTTAAAAATTTCATTAGAAACCTTAAGGTTCACGACCCCCATGATAAAGTTCTTACCTTCAATAAGTGCAAGATTGAAAAATGGAGTGATTTGGACAAATGGTTTGAAAGTTATGGGCTTAGGAAGGTTTTGGGATTTGAAAAATTACAAAAATTCCTTGTGTGTTATGAGAAAATTGCAAAAAATTCCAAAGTGTCCAATGGTATATATAGTATTTTTGCACTACATCAACTAGGCCTTATTGACGAGGCCTTGTTGACGTAGTTGTTGATCACCATTGACTTCTATTGACTTTGGTCAAACTTTCAAAATACAAGGAATTTTTGATGAAATTGGGATCAAATGAAAGCTTAGAATACCAAGAATAGTATAAAATCATGAAAAGAGAATGTTGAAGTTCATAAATTGGAAAAAATGGAGAAAATTTGATTTAATGGATGAATGTAATAAAAGATTAAGGAGTACTGGGCAGTTTACACAATGGAAAATATGAAATATAGGATTGTAGCGATGTCAAAGGTAAGGAACCTAAACTAATCAAGCCAAAAGTTATGCAAATGGCTACTCCCCATAGTAGGCTCATGTCCTTTTTGCCCTTGCATAACCTCAACTAAGAAGTCTGTGGGTCCTATAGTTGATTTAATGATCATGACAAGTTAAGGACCAATTGTAAAGAATCCCAACATGTTAGACTAAGACATAGAGTACAACATAGAACCTAGCAGTGAGGTGAATTATGGTAGCATGGATGGATAATAGAGAAGGTGGAATAGAGTTCCAAATTGAGGTCAAAAGAAGTCCCTTGTGAAATTTGTAGTTAAAATGACCTAAGAAGTTCCTTCCTTAGTCTAGACCAAAACCATCCACTTTTAGTAACTTTGCATTGCCACTCTAAGATTTGTCCACCCACTCAGGACATAAGAGTGCTTCCACAAAACAACCATCATTCCATAAGGAGAAGAAAGAAGAAGTAGGAAGTGAGAGAGAGAGGTCCTTAGTTAGAAGGGACTGTCAAGCATAGGTGCATGTCATTCAACTTCCACAACTAGTGCTTGTAGCCCTTTTATTTGTCCAATGGGTGTGCTTTGATTTCCCATTGTTGTTGTTTTTTTTTTTGAAATGAGAACCACACCATGAGAGGACTTATTCATGTCAAAGGGATGTGCTTTGAATTCCCGTTGTTTTTTTTTTATCTTTTTTGTTTTTTGAATGATGGGAGCTACACCATGCAACAACATTATTTGTTTTCCTATCATTGGATGGTATGGAATAGTAAGAAGTCCACGAAAGACACTCAAGTGCTCAAGCAAGAAGAAGAGTACAAAGAGTATTGAGTCCCCTTGAAGTCATACCCTTTAGAAACCTTTGGATCCTTTCTAATTTTGGAACTACCAAGGTCACCAATTGATTAAAAGTTTTTTTAATGAAAAGGGACCTCAAATTTTCAAAACAAGGAAAACCACAGAGTTCATTGGATGGGCAAATGATGTGGATTCACTACTTGTTCCATGAAAAATAAACCATGCCAAAGTCATTAGACATCAGAATTCAAAAATAGAAACTAGGCATCAATAATCACACATTAAGCACAAATCATCATTAGTAAATAACAACAACAACATTGTGTCCTATGACAATAAAGAAAATTTATTAGCAAGAATGAGAAAATATCATACTTAAATAAAAGAAACAAAATAAAGTAAAATATATAAGAAGGTATAAACTAATCAAGAAGGTTTAAAGGTACTAAAGATGGTGTAAAATTAGAAAAATTTGAAAATAAAAAATTTATAAAATAAAAAACATGAAAAAAAAGGTAGAAAAAATTAAGATGCCATGGTAATGGTCAACATGGATGGCAATCTCCCCCATGACTGAGTTGGAGGGAGAAGATCTGAAAAATAGAACATGGATGTCCATTTGGTGAGGTGGTAGTTACACTAGCCTATCTTGGTTCTAGGAAAGGTTTGACTTGTTGGATATTGACCAACTGCTTTTTATTTGGGTTGTTAGGTTTGTAAATTATCATGGCCCCAGAGGGAAAGGTTTTATCAATTATATAAGGTTCCTCCGACAAAGTTTGGAATTTTTCCTTTTGGGTTACATGTGTGGACTTCTAGTAAAGAACCTTATCTCTTGGTTGAAGTTTTACTTTTCTAATTCTAAGGTCATTACACTGATTGTTAAATGCCTTGTTCACCTCATTCAAGGATAGGACCACTAAGAAATTTTTGTCTAGCATGTTCATATTGATCAATCTTTCCTTCTATGCTAGACTTAGGTCAAGGTTTAGATCATGGACCATTGAGAGTGTATGGAGCTTGGATTGAATTTGGAGCATTGGAAGTTTTTTGTACACTAACTTATAGGAAGAATAGCGAATAGGAAGTTTCCAAGTTGAATGATAAGCCTAGAGAGCATTGTTAAGTTTTGTATCCTAGTCCTTCCTATATTTGCTAATGGTTTGTGTTAGTATTTTTATAATCTCCTGGTTGGTTACCTCTACTTGATCATTGGCTTGGGGGTGGTAAGGTGTTGTTAATTCATGTTCTACCCCTAAGCGTTATCTTAATTTTCTAAATGTGGCATCTGTGAATGAGTTTGATTATCAGAAATTAGTGAACATGGCACCCCAAACCTATTCATGATATTTTGTTGTATAAATTTTATAGTAGTGGATGATGTATAATTAGTAACAGTTGCTACTTTAGCCCATTTTGTGTAGTAGTCAACTACTACTATAATATACATTTTTCCATTAGACATGGGTGTGATGGGATCCATGAAGTTGACGCCCCATATGTCAAAAGGCTCTAGTGGTTGAATCTACTATTGAGGACCTTCCATGTAAGCAATCATCCCCCCATCATGTTGACAACGTTCACAAGGCTTAATGAACTAGTGGACATCCCTAAATATTATAGGCCAATAGTATCATACCATTAGGATTTTTATGGTTGTGTGTCTCCTTGCATAGTGGCCTCCACAAGGCCCTTCATGAGCATCCTCGAGAATGAGCAATTGATCTTCGTCAGGGACACACCAACGGATCAAGCCATCGGCACACACCTTGTAAAGGTGTCCAATGATTTCCATGAAGTATTTAACCTAATGAAGAAGTTGTTGCTTTTTCTTAAAATTCAAGTCCTATGGCATCTCTTGAGTGAGAAGATATGTGAGGATGCCATTAAATGATATTGCTTTTTCAAGTGTTTGTTCATTTATTACTCTAGTAAAGAGGAGTTCATATGGAAATTGATCAGAGAGCAGGCTCTCCTCCTCTTTGTCATCCCATCTTAAGCAAGAGAGGTGGTTAGTAACCACATTCTTGGTTCATTTTTTATCTACAATAGTAATATTGAACTCTTACAAGATCACAAGCCACCATATAACATGAGGCCTCACCATTGGCTTATTCATAAGGAAGCGAATTGCACTGTGGTCTATATGCACAAACACTTTGTAACCTAGCACATAATGTCTAAAATTTTCTAGTGCGTATGCCACTGCCATTAATACTTTTTCTGTGGTGGTGTAGTTTAACTGTGTCCCCACCATATAACATGAGGCCTCACCATTGGCTTATTCATAAGGAAGCGAATTGCACTGTGGTCTATATGCACAAACACTTTGTAACCTAGCACATAATGTCTAAACTTTTCTAGTGCGTATGCCACTGCCATTAATACTTTTTCTGTGGTGGTGTAGTTTAACTGTGTCCCCAGAATGCTTTGGCTCATGCAGTGGATATAGTATGGACATTTCTTATCATCCATTTGTGTGAGCACTGCTCTCAAAGCATAGTTAGATGAATCTATCATGATATGGAATGGTTTGAACCAATTTGGTACTCGTAGGATTGATGTTTCTACGAGTTTTTCCTTTAATTATTGGAATGCATGTTTACATTCCTTGGTCCAAATGAAAGGTGGATCTTTCTTTGTAAGTTCTACCAACGACTTTGCAATCTTATAAAAATTCTTAATGAAATGCTGGTAGCAAGCAGTGTGTCCAAGGAATGACCAAACATCTTTTATGGTCTTTGGTTAGCATGTTATTCTTTGGATGACCCTTATCTTTCAATAAAATTTGATGCCCTAGCACAATGCCTTCCTAGATCATGAGATGGCTCTTTTGCTAGTTGAGCTGTAGGTTTGTCTCTACACATCTCTTTTGTACTTGTTCAAGTTGGTCCAAGTCTTGCTCAAATGTAGCTCCATAGGTGGAGAAGTCATCCATAAAAACTTCAACACTATTACTGATTTATTATTGAAAGATACTCAAGATCAAGCATTGAAATGTTGCAAGGACATTACATAGGCCAAATGGCATCTTACAGTATGCAAAAGTCCCCTAGGGACTAGTGAATGTTGTTTTGGCCTGATTTTCAAGTGTAATTTGGATTTGGTTATAGCCACTATAACCATTCAAAAAGCTATAATAACAATGCCTAGATATGGTGTTTAACACTTGGTCTATAAATGACAAAGGAAAGTGATCCTTAAATGTTGCCATATTTTGCCATCCTTCTTTGGTACTATTATGAGTGGGCTAACCCACTGACTATTTGCAATTGGATAGATGAACCTGGCTTTGAAGAGTTGCTCTATCTCCTTCTTGATGATTTGCTTTAATTTTGGGTTAAATCACCTTTGGGGATACCTTCTAGGCTTCATGGCTAGGTTAGTGTAGATGTAATGCTGGCATATCCTTGGATTGATTCCTATTAGCTCTAGATATGACCAAGCAAAGGCTGTTGACCATTTATTCACCACTTTCAACAACTTTTCTTTTTTGTTTAGGAGCAAGTTTACCATTAATGATGACCAATTTACCATTCTTTAAAAATGCATACTCCATACCAGTCGGTAAAGTTTTTAGTTCTAAGGCCTCCTACTTAAAGTGATCAAGGACCTTAAACTCTCCCCAATAGGTATCATCATCTTCATTAGAGAGTTGGGAATGGACTTGTTTAATTTTGTCTATGCCTTCAACATATGCATATGTTAGGCTCTTAGTTGGCTCCATGCATATTGTGTTGCTATCAGAATCAACTATCAGCCATAAGGTACCTTCCTGGTTTGTGGTTGTTATGTATAGACACTGTTGAATATTAATTTCTTATGCACATTGATTGCATGCCTTAATGTATGTGCTCTTGATGGGCCAAATCCTTTGCATGCAATTGCACCCATTGTCACTGTATATAATGCATGGAATACGCTTCTTCTCAATCTTGCCTAGCTCATTTTCCTTAGATATTTCTAAAGATAGTTTCCTTATATCCATTCGCATGTTGACTATGCTTAACCAAGCCCTTTCCATAATGATGGGAAAGTCACTTTTGTAGTTATCCATCTTGATTACCAGAAAATTAGTAGGCTAGGACCACCCACAGACTATGATCACAATGTCCTCTACTAATCCCAAAGGAACAGTAATCGACTAATCTGCTAATTCTAAATGAATGTTGCTCTTCTTAAGAGGTGGTAGGCTCAAGGCCTTGTACATATCATGGGAGATGAGGTTTACTTTGGAACCAGAGTCAAGAAGAGCTTTGCATGGCTGTTGTCCAGCAATCTGTAGATAGATGAGTGGAGTTCTTAAATCGGATCTCTTTGTAGGAAGGTTTCTATCCTTAATCCAATCATAAACAACATGGGTTAACATTACAGTGCAGATCCTAGGTAGCACTTGGTTTGAAGGGCACTTAAAAATATTTAATGTAGAGGATGAGGATGTTGGAAATGCAGGGCGATTAGTCGGAGTAGGTTGTAAGGGTTGGAGAGGACTATTGGGCCAGAAGAGAGGTCATTTTCTTGATCAATTATCCAGATCACTTGGCTTAAAAGCTAGTTGTGAATGCACAACCCTTGTAGCATTTCATTATTGTAGCTATGGAGGAATCTCACCCTGCATGGATGGAGCAGGAGGTAACTAAGTTAAAGGTGGAGGTGTAGGTGTAGATTGATGTGGAGGATGATAAGGATATGGATACGGGTTTTCCCCTCAAGTACATGGTGAATATTTTCGGTGATACTTTAGAGAGTAATAGTGATGCTGAAATGATGTATGACTTGCAGAACTTTTAAGGGAGATGGACTACTAAACAGAGTACCCGTATGGATCTGGTTGCCTATAAGGGTACTATTGCCTTGATGGTGGTATTCCCCATGATTGTGTTTGATACCACTATTGGTATTGTTCATTCAGTTGTGAAGGAGCTCTACTTGGGTAGTAAGCTTGTTGTTGCTAGTGGAACTATCTTGGACTACCTTGAGGGTAAGGCAATTATCTTGGATCTTGCCTATGTGCTAGGCGAGGATTCAATGTGTACACTCTAGACTCTTGTAAGTGTGACACCACAAGGCAACATCCCTTTGGATGTTCATATTGATAGATGTCACATACAGTTTCATCATCAGAGTTAGACTCGACAACTTCCTCTACTATAGTAGCTTTGCCCTTACCTCTTTGGTAGGCACATTCAGCTTTTTTTCATCTCCTACAATTATGATCACTATTTTACTCTTTGGATTCTTTAACAATCTTTAAAGTGGTTTGAAACTTTTCATCCAAAGAGTCCCATAACTTGTCAACCTTGGCCAAAATATTAGAAATAGATTTTTGGATGGGCAAGGTCTTTCTGTTCACCCCTTCATCAAGTGGTGACTCCTCATCGTCACAAAATCAGACCTCTCGTTTTCTAATGGAAGGATCCTTATTATATTCTTTAGCACCCTCCTTTTTTGTAGTTCACCTTCTTTTTTTGCTACTTGCTAAATTAACCTTTGGATTTGATGAGCTCTTATTTTAGACAACCTTCCTTGGGCATACACCCCAAGAGTTCTTCTTGTTTCTACTCTGAGCCCATCTATGATAGGGCGAAGTTGTTCTCTCTGAAAATAACCATGGCCAGGGCATCAATGTAGGAGTGAATAGTATCGGCCCATGGCACCATCCAAGGGTTCATGTGCTCCTTGTTTTCAACCTTGGATTTGCCTTCTCAGATTAGACACTTTAGAGTATGTCTGATATTTGTCATTGAATAGTTCTAACATGGTACTCCATCTTTGGATAGATTCTAGCTCTAAGGACCAATCCAACTTTCAGCTTCCTTAATGAGTGTTTTTGGGAAAAACTTGAGTTTCTACCACTCATTCTCTATGTTTTATAAGGCATAGGCATATTGAAAAGCTTGTAGATGTGTCTGAGGATCAGAATTGTATCCCCCATCAAATCTTGGGATATTGTTAATGTTCAAACACTTGATCCAACTATCCTTCATATGCCTAGTTGGAATTCTTATTGCCTCCGCAATGTTAAGCATACTTCGAGTTGCCAATAAGGTTAATCATCATCGCTGTGTTGATGACCCCGATGATAGTTTGGACCACCGGTTTGATTTTGGTGGCTTTCACGGTCAGTGTTATTTCATCAATCACCTTCATTACGGTTGTTTCAATGATGGCTTCCATGAGAACTGTCAGACGAAGAGGAATGTTTGGAATCAGGAATTGTTGGCATTGGAAGAGCAAATTGGTAATGTGAGTACAGGCTTAACTGATGAGTCTATGTTGAAGTGTCTGGAGATTAAAACATTGTCTGTAGTTACTACAGAAATTGGATCTACAAAAGAAGAAATTCAGAATTGCAGTGTATGCCAGGTATATAAAGAAATGAAGAAACTCGGAATTGATTTTATTTGTACGTAAGCTATTTTTAACACATAAAACGGTTATTGTTTTTTCTGGCATTTATCATTACTTACAGGAAGAATACGAAGACACGGATACAATTGGAACGCTTCAGTGCGGTCATGGGTACCATGCAGAAAGCATTAAGAAGTGGTTAATTGAATGTGTCCAATTTGCAAGGCTCCGACTTTGAAGAAAGATTAGACAGAATTACATTTAATAGTCAATTCTTTCACTACAGCTTTGTGATTGCTAGTTGTTTTCTAGCAAATGCCAGTGTATTTTTTTCAGAAGTTTGTACATGTTAGAATAGAAATTCATCTGTAGAAATGTTTTTTTTTTTTTTTTTGGTTAAATAAAGACTTCAGATGCAAACGTACAGTATTTTTGTTAAGATAATCTGGTATACGTGTAAAGACTAAAGTTTCGCAACTAAAAAGTTTCGTCCGTTTCTTGGTTCTGCGTATTTTTTTGTGGATATAGGCAAAAAGGAAACGGTATGTTTGTTTATCTGTGAGAAAAAGAAAAACAACAATTCCTTACGGTTTGTACCTTGCACCTGTTTTTTTAACGTTAACGTTGGAAAACAGTGGACATGAACTACCACAAGTTATTTATGAAATTTTGAAATCAGAAGGTAGTTGGTAACGTTGAGTGATTGGGTGCCTGATTTTGGAGGTGCTGGATTAGCAGAGTGCGCCCATCATATTTAGAAATTGTTGGGGTCCATTATAACAGAATTATTTGGTTTCACTTAATTCTATGAAGGTTATTCAGATTAATCTTGCAGGGCTAGAGCAGGTTCACTTCAGTGGAAAATTACCTTCAATCCTACTAAACCTAGATATCATAAAAAAAAAAAAATATGCTAGAAAATAAGAAAACTAGCTATCTTCAATTATTAAAGGAGAAGACTACAGCAGGGTCCCAAAATCCATAAAACATCCAACCTCTTAAAAACACATCAATGATGTTGCAGAGCACAAGGCTCTACAATCACACAATGGGTATTTTCATTGTAAGACAACTAATTGAGAATCTCTTCCACAACCTGGGATTGAGATCTCAACTCATAAGAACACGCAGGTCAAAACATCACACACAGCTGCAATGTATATGCCCTTACTCAATACATAGGCCAACACAACACAACTCATGCACTCACTCAATATGCTCTCTCACACTTTCATGACACTCACTCAATATGCACCCAGCCAAATAGGCCCATGATTCCCCAAAATCAGTATCATAGTAACATGTTTTTGAGGTGCAACTAATTCCTAAATGGAACATTTAAAATTTTGAATTTACAACTTTGATTTCTTAAGTTGAAGACTTGGGTTTAAGCCTAGGTGTAGCCACTTAAAAAGGTTAGGCTTTTGCTTATCTACAAATGCTTTGAGGACCCTATTTAACAAGATGAACATTGTGGCTTTGGGTGATGATTCTTAACATTGATTTTGCAAAGCCTACATAATAGCATGTAGTGTGTTGATATTTTGTTACTCTGTTAGAGCATGTGGTTTGCAAGTCAAGTTGTATTTCAATTTTGAGCATGTAGCAAGTCATAGGTTGGTTTGTCTAATTCTAATGGGTATGATGGATATGATGATTTGATACAATGTTGTATGCAATGAAAGTACCATAAAAATTTGTGATGGCTATATGCCCTTGGGATACATATAATCATCTAGTTGTGTTTCATGTATCTTCTTCTAGTTTCAACAATACCTATGCCTTTTCCCCTCATAGGTTATATTTCAAGGGGTACGTTGAGATGTGCCACCACCATGAGTAAAAATGTATGTTCTAGTTTGACATCATCAAATCCTTCACATCACATAATGGACAAGATCATCTTCCAATCATCATAGATGAGATAAAAGTACCAAGATCATCCTCATCATCCTAGCCTTATCCTAACAAAATGAGATAAAGGTACCAAGATGAAGATGATTTTGCTAAGCCTTTGTCAAATACTTATTGAAGAAATGCATTATTAATATTTTGTAAACATTTGATTTCATTTATATTTTGGTCTAACTTTGACTTTAATTATTATTAAGCCTTCTTTGTTACTGGGATGGAGTAATTAAAGGATCATCACTTGAAGCCATAGTGCTCATCCTGCTAAATGGGGTTCTAGGAGGGTTGGTAGATGAGCGAAAACCTAACCTCTTCGAGTGGCTAGGCTTAGGCTTGAACATAAGTCTTCAACTTGAGCATCAAGCACCTACTTGGATGGGTAAATTTCATCAATAATATTTTGTTAGCATTTGATTTCTATTTATATTCCATTCTAACTTTGATTTTAACTTGTTAGCATTCACACCTTTTGCCCAACTTATGTAGTGAAAAATTCATCTTGTATAACATAGAATTGATATCTTTATTATTTGGTCTTTTAGATCATACATAAATCAAATTATTTTATCTTTTTTATTTTGTTGTATGACTTTTTGGTTAAGGTATATAGTAGGTTTGATTTGAACATATGTTATTAAACTTTATAAATCTTTTTTTTTTCAATTTATAATCTTCTTTTTTTATTCAATTTTTAATGAATCAGAGTTATTTCATTAAACTTATGATTTTGTTTTGGAATACAAGATTATTCCTACTTGGGCATATTGTTGCCTAATTACTTTGTAGAGGAAATAAAAGTAGGTATTCCTTATGCAATCATGGATACAATTTAGAGTGTGGGTTAAAGCACATTGATGTATTTTACAGGTATTTTGAGATCAATAAGAAGGTTGGCACTTTGCATGAAATTTAGCACCAACCTTTTGTGTAGTTAAGGTCAAATTATTTTGAACATTCAATTATATGAAATTTAGGATAATATAAATTTAAATTTAACATTGAGTGCTACATGTTGACATCTTTATCATGATATTATGATATTGGATTTACTTTGATTTTTGATGTTATGTCTTCTCAATTTGATCTTAAGGAATTACAACTAAGAAACCTATCTATAGGAATAGGAGTTGCTAGGAAATCCTCATAGATTAGGCATTTGATATAACATAACTGACACTAAACAAAAAAATAGGGAGCCATAAATTCCAAAAACAAAATTGAGGGAGTGGAGGTCAATTAACTTCAATTACACATCAAGGAACCCATTGATGTTTTTCCATGTTCAAACTGGATAGTTATGAGTGTAGGATATGATGCTTGAGGTGGGTTAATTATTAGTAGATGTGATGCTAATTGCACGAGAAAGATGATTGCAATGACATCATTGAAGGGTACCATTGACATGTAGTAGGATGCTAGGAAGGAGTCCAAGATGCTCAGGAAGATGTACTAGGCCATCGTAGGAGCTAATAAATAAAATATCATGATCATTTAGATGTTAGAAAACCTAGTTCAATTTTTTCCACCAAAGTTTACTAATAGTCTAGTTGTAGTAATAGAGAGGAGCCCCCTATGTTGAGTGGTAGTCGTTGAGAAAACCCCACTTTCTTCAATAACAATGAATTGTAGCAGGAACTTATGCTTTAGAAGGAGTAACAAAGAACATAGGTGCTTCAATCCAAACTAACTACACATAGTGCTAGGATCAAAGCTAGCCAAGCCTACATACTTGCAGAAAGGAATATTAACATTCTTTTCTATGTGCTTACGGGCTCCTCGCATGATGATAACATTCTTGACCTTTAAGGATAATGACTTAGTGTTGAAGTTGAAGATGGTAGAAGTATCGAGGCAATAAAGGTAGTAAACCAAAATGTTAGAGGTAGCACAAGAATGTGAAATTGAGCAAGGGGAGTCAAGCATCTTGGAAAGTTTTGTTAGTATAGTGTAAATGTATTCATACCTTTTTTATATCTCTTCTTATATTGTTTCCTTTGTTAGATGTTGAAGTTATGCTTTAGTTATTATAAGTTGATAGGATTCTTCAAAAGTTAGAAGAAGTCCTGAAAGCTCATGTTAATGATCCTCTATAGTTAGAAGTTATGGTTGTGAATGTTGTTTAGAAAGAAAATTTAGGAAAGAAATAAAAATCAAAAATAGAAAACGGGAATTAATTGGTCTTCATGATAGAGCATGTCATTGAGTAAAGCTCTGTTCTCCAAGCTACTATAGATAGAGGGGTGCCCCTTCATTGAATGTCATTGTAATGTGAAGCCTCAAGAAGAATAGAAGCTTTCTTTTTCTCATTTGTGTGTAAGAGATTGCTTTAGTGCATTGTGTTGAAGTATCTTTAAGTTTCATTCTCTCTCCAATTTTTTTCATTATCTTAATTATTGATGGGATGCAATATCGCATGGGCTGCAATATCGCATCCCTCGCGATATCGCGTCATCCCCCGCGATATCACATACGCGATATCGCGATGCGCCATCATATCTATAAATAAGAGGCAACTCTCCCTTGTTTTCTCATCTAGGCCTAGATAGTAGTGAAACTTTGGCAGTTTTTCCACTCCAGAGATAGATTAATTTCCATGTTCCTGTAGTAGGAGTCCTAAAGTGAACGGATCTTTATTCGAGCAGACATTGTACCTGAACACAAGTTTTTGTACGGCAATAAAGATAAGCTTCTTGGATAAACCTTGCAGTGCATGGAATAGGCTAATTAGGATTTTATTTACTGTTATTTATTATTATTTTTTAATTATTTTATTAGTAAATAAATCTTTCTCAACCCTTCTCTCCTAGTTAAGTGCCTCAGTATGACCACTTCGAGCACGTGCGTTATGCGTGGTGATCCCAGCAACAATTAGCGTTTGGTAGCCACAATTGCATTGGTTCAGGATGTGAACAGTAAGTGGGAATGGATGCTGATGCTAGGTTAATTTAGACTTAGTTAGTTAGTTAGAGTTAGTAATTAGTCTCTCTACCCTTCACCTCAATAGCATAGGAGATAAAACATAAAAAACTATAAAAATCACATACCTCATACTTACTTAACCATACACCATGACAAATACAAGTAAGTCTGGGAAGACAACAAATAATTAACCTTAAGTGTTCCATGAAGCGTGTAGGCACTTAGTCTGCAGAGTTCGACCAGATCGCACATGTTATGCTCGTATTCATATGGTTGAGTGTAGGGGTACCTCGCCACTCATCAATTATGCTTCTCACATTAGTTGAACATCTCATGGTTCTTGGAACATATTTCTCTCAAGAAAATATCTTAATATGAATCTCTCACATGTTCTCATAGCCATTCTCATACTTTTCTCAAAGAATTATGTTAAGGAATTAAAGATTCTCTCATTTGGAATGCTCAAATTTAAGTTCCTAATATTTCTTACATGGTTTATATATGTTTTCATAGGTACCACCACTTAGAGTAATGGTAAGGTGCTTGTTTCTTAAGTCATAAGACCTAGGTTCAAGCATAAGTGTAACCAATCAAAGATGTTAGTCTTTTGTTTATTCACTGCCCCTTCTAGGACCCTACCTTAGTGGGATGAACATTAAGCCTCTAGGTTTTTGCATGTTTTCATATTTCAAGTTTATGTGTATGATTCATTTTATGTTTATGCATGAATTCAAAGGTTTAGTAGAGAGTATCTTAGGGTACCCTAGTAGGCCAACACTAAGTATAGATCCATGTTAGAATATTATTTTAATTTAATTTTAGAATTTTGGATTAATTGTATTTTTTAGATTTAATTTTCCATTAGAATTTACCCTTTTTTTGCAAAACCCTAGCATGTCCTTGTGAGTATAAATACTTAGTAACCCTTTTTATTATAAATCATCCTTTTACTTCACTCACATCTAGGAGATAGAGCTAGAGAGGAAGACCTTGTTGAATAGAAGAGTAGGCTTATTCAAGTGTACATAGTTATTTAGGAACATTGTTAGGTGCTTTCATTTTAGATCTTGTTCTAGGTTTTTCTTGGATCCAATTGTTGACCTTTGATTTCACCTAGGATTCAAAGCCTATTTGGGAGGTCTTAATAATGTGGAGCTTTTTAGTTGTCATTAGAGTAGTTTCTCTAGCAGTTACTCTAGCAGTTATTCTAATTATTAGAGAAATTACTCTAGCAGTTTATTCTAATTATTAGAGTGGCTACTCTAGTGGTTACTTTAGCAGTTACTCTAATTATTAGAGTAGTTGCTCCCAAGCCTATAAATATAGTGCCCAGGTGCACAATTGGAAGAAGTCTTTTAGTAGTTAAGTAGTGAAATTATTGTAGTCTGTTTGAAAGTTAGAGTATTTTCCAAGTGCCCATAGTAGGAGGTCTAAGTATGGATGGATCTTTATTCGAGCATTGTGTACCTAAGCACACCTTGTGTATGGTAATAAAGACGAGCTCTTCGATTCATCCTTGCAGCACTTGAGATTTGTTTTCTTACGCATTTATTTTATTTTATTTTCTTATGCACTTATTTTATTTTATTTTATGCACTTTAGATTTCTGTTATTAGCACAACAATTCATTTTGATCAATTAAGCAAATTTTTAAATTACACAAGCATGACCACTTTGAGCATGCATGTAACACTTGGTAACCCAGTAATGATTAGCATTTGGTAATCCCAGCAGTGTTGCACTGGTTTAGGATGTGTACGAAAAGTGGAAATGGATGCTGGTGTCAAGATTAGTTAGAAATTAGTTAATGAGTAGTTAAGTTAAATTAGTCACTTAGTTACCTCTCTCCTTTCCTACTAGTGCAGGACATAAAAACATAAAAGCTATAAAAATCATATGCCTTAAGCTTACTTAATCATACAATCGTGACATATAGGTAAGCTTGGGAAGACAATAATCAACTAACCCATCCTTGTTCCACAAAGGCGCATGAGCACTTAGTCCTTGGAATTTGACTAGATCATTTGTGAAACACTCGTATTCGTATGGTTGAGCATAGGGGTACCTCACCACTCATCATTGGCAACGTTGCCAAGGACTTAGTTGTTTGTGTGCTAACTAGAACATAGGAAATCATTCACATGATTGGAACGAACCCTTAGGGTTGGTTAAGAAAATAAGAAATAAGAATACATTACACAATGAATAGACAAGTATGTCTCCTTCTTCATATGAAAGTGCCTCATAGCCTAGGTCTAAAACAAGAAACAGTTGGTGGCGTAATACACATGACATTGATCCACCAATCCCTCAACAAGTTTGAGTGGTATATATTCATCCTGATGAGTATATACTAGACTTCGCCTTTATCCTCCATCAAGATGAAAAACTACATTGGTGAGACTTAGAAGGTAACATAATGTTACCTCCTGAGCATTTAGTCCCAAGCATGCTTCTTCATGCTCTCACACGAATTAGCATGCTACACTTACATGCAGAATACATTATGCAAAATCATGACTTGAGAGAATACCACAAAGGCACAACATTGAAGGGACTTGCAATAGGAGAGACATCATAAGTCTTTGAAGGGTAAGTGTATCAAGGATACCCCACATGTCTTAAGCAAAAATGAGGGTGGTGAACCTACCTCAAGTAGTCACCCACACAACGATGTTCCTTTCTTGGCTTTGGCCAAGGGGTTGTATATCAAAACCTTCATTCCACTATTCAAAACCTAGGTTCTGATACCCATAGGCACAAAGGGTTTGAAAAAGGGACACGAACTCATGATAAAGGTGAAAATTCTAATTACAATTGCGATCGGGCTGAGACCACAAAAGAGAAGGTAGCAGACACCATTATGGTGATGGTTCTCCTTCTTCTTCACCTTCATCATCTCCTTCACCCTCTCCTTCAATATCCAGACGTGGTTATAAAGAAAAAGACCATGGGGATAAAGGTAGGTGAAACACCCTAAAAAATGTTGGGTCATCTTGGCTTCATCAAGCTCTTGCAGTCCGTGCAGCACTATGGTAGTTCATCAGGAGGAGAATGTTCTGAGTCCAGGCCGGCCAGTTCAGAAAATTTTCAACTTTGAGCATGGATAGGTTCTGTACCATCCTTATTGCCCACCAAAGTAGCCTAAACAGCCGATAGCCTGCTTAGAAACAGTGTGAAGAATCGGTAGCAGCATTCTGGATGCACAAGAAATAGTTTGGCAAGTTTTCTAAGTCACAAAGCCTACTACGCTACGCTACGCTATGTAGCGTACCAAGCTTCAGAAGAAAATGGCAGAATAAAGTGCTACGCTACACGACATCACACAGCATAACATGGCAACGACTTCACTACCCACTCCCCTCACCTAATTTCGAGTTCTGCAGTGATGTCCCTTTCCATTAGGAAGCAACAGACCATGTTTGCTGCTACGCTACGCTAAGCTACATGGCATAGTAAGGTGTAGCAATCCTGCGGAAGGGACAAAAGGCAATTCAAAAGGCAGAGTCAATGGAGTTTGCAAGATTTACATCACAGGAGATAAGATTTACAAATCGGCAAAGCTTTCTCTACTAAGACAAGTTGCTACGCTACGTAGCGTAGCATAGTGTAGCAAGTATGTGACACATAGCAAAACGCATGACAAAGTGCTACGCCGCACCAAGCATGCTACGTCATATAGCACAACAAGGCATGCAGGTGGTTGGGCAACATCAATGCACTCCACCTAATCGGACCATTGGCACAAGTCTCCAGATGCTGACGGCGCAATTATGACGTAGTAGGATTGTAGTTATTGCATATAGGTTCACATCGTAATGGTCTTGTAGGTCCAATGGTCACAAACGATATGACTGGTGCCAGTAAGACAACAAAGGCCCGAGGCACGTAACATCCAAACGATCCCTTTCGCACGTCCTTAATCCTATAAATACCCTGGCAAACAGCATGCAAAAGGTCTGCAATTTTAAAAGTTGGTAATTTCAAAAGAGTTCACATCCTCCTTGAAGCAAACAGCTTCCAAGTGGTGGGAACTTTGGAATTCTGAAACAAAGACTTCTCCTCTCTCCAGCATAGTAACATCAGAGTCATCTATCTAACATTGTAAATAGTGAGTCTTTCTCAGCTAGCATAAGGTCCCTTCTCCATTCTACCACCTTGGTAGAACCCCGCATTATTTGTATCCAAGTCTGCATCCAAGTGCATAGCTCTTTTTGCTCGACACGCCTTGGTTACTCTTGGGACTTCTGCACTCTGTCACGCTGTGCAACTGATTGTATCCACCCTAACCGAGTGAGTTTGTAGCTTTGGAATGGTGCATATTTCTAACTACACTTTGCTTTATTTCTTACTTGCCACCTTGTTTTGCATTATTTTCTATTTTATCCTCCTTTAAGCATTACTTTGTATTACTATCGCATCCTCCTTTTCAGTTTCTCTCCTGATTTATTTACTTTCAAGAAATATCTCGCATTTCGCATTATCTATGTTGCAAAAGGCTATATTAACACTGATGTAAGTTCTTTTCTGATCGACCAGACCATTCAAGGCACCTTGTGTTCACACACACCCAGCATGGCCATCCCGCGGGTACGGGGTTGGAGCTGTCGTGCTCGCCAACACCAATGTTCTTCCAGTCACTGATGTTTTCGATCACTACAGTTTTCTAGCACTAGAAGGAGGGCCTTTTGGTGCCTTTTCCGTGTGTCACAGTAGTTTTGTAAGCCCTCTACACCCTAATACATGTAAGCGTAAATGCAACACCCTCCTGCGGTTGTTTGAGCTTTGTGCAGTGTAGACCGGTCACCTCGACAGCTCCTCGATAGCCCTACAGAACATAAGACCTCCGATCACTGGCTAACTAGCTTATTTTATGGTTGTCTTGCATACGTTCTGTACCCCATCTCATGTGGTACAAATTGGTTGCTTCGACGGTCCCTCTGGGATCCTATGAGACGCAAAGCCTACTTGATCGCTAGTTAGTTTGCCCGTCTTATAGTTGTCTTGCATCCATTCTGGACCCCACCTCGTGTGGAATAGACTAGATGCTTTGATGGTCCCTTAGGGATCCTGCAAGATGCAAATCCTTCTAGGTTAGCTTGCTTGCTTTACGGTAGCCTTGCAAGCCTTCTACACCCCGATATGCATTAGCGTAGACTCGACACCATCTACGGTTTTTTACGCATCGCATGGTGTAGATCGGTTGCCTCGACGGTCCCTTCGAGACCCTACGGGACATAAAGCCTTTCAATAGTGAGTTATCTTGCCTTCCCTTTTACAATATTCTTGCATGCGCTCTGCACCCTAGCTCACGTAGGCGTAAATGTAACACCCTTCTGCGGTTGTTTGCACCTTGTGTGGTGCAGGTCGGTCGCCTCGATGGTCCCTCCGAGACCCTGCGAGACATAAAGCCTTCTTAATCACTTGTCAACTGAACTTGCCTTATGGTAGTCTTGCACATGCTTTGCACGTCACCGTGCACTGGCATAAACGTGACTCCCTTCATGGTTGTTTATGCTTTGTGTGGTACAGATCGGTCGCCTCGACGGTTCCTTCGAAATCTAGCAAGATCTAAAGCCTCCTTTGGTTGCTTTTTTTTAGCCCTTTTGTTCTTTTTTCACTTCTTGCATTTTTTGCATAATTACTTGCTTAGCAATGGCTTCTGCCACCACCACTATTGACACCTTCAATGCGGAGGTGCCCTTCACAGTTCAAGGCACCACTCGTGTTGAACAACCACTGAACACCGTGATGGAAGCATGTCGATCTCTTAGAATCCAAAACAGGGAACCTAAGGGATTAGCCTAGCAACACAACCGTTATAGTGTCCTTTGCGCAAAGGTGCAAGCTAATCTGCCCTTGGATTTACATGAACTTAAGGAAAAACATAGCTTCGAGTTCACTTATTACAATAGGAAGGAATTTGTTCCTGCCCCCGGCGTTCCTATGCTTTTAACGCAAGTGTATCAAAAGCTATTAGACCAATTGATCCAGTTGGCTAGACTTAGGGATCATCCAAACACTGTTTCTAACCAGGATGATGCCTTTCAAGATGAACAGGAAGAGCTCGATTCCCAGTCTAACGAAGGGGGTCAAGTCAACCCCATTCTTATCCTGCCTACCCAGTCCTTCTAGGCCAACCCACTATCTGTTACCGTCCCCTTTGTCATCACACCTATGCTTCAGCAGCCTATGACCGTGACTGCAATGGGTAGCCATGCCACATACTCGACGTATCATCACCCTTATTCCCCAGTTGCACTCGTAGCAACTACACTACCGTAGACTATTTATCAGCATATTCCTATAGTGTGCAACACGCCTATCACGGCTACCCTACTGCATGTTCATACTGTACCTACTTTGGAACAACACATAACTCCTATGTTGATTCCTACGTATGCATCTGTTCCACCCACTATGGCAGGCCCGGGCCCATCCTCATGGTGGACCCCGTTCACCTCTTCGTCTATTCTACAACCATCGTAGATGTCTCACTACGTTCACCCTTAGGCCTGCCCAACCCTGCAAATAGTACATCCTAGCACGGGGCCATGGTCTATCCCACTGGTAACCCAAACGGCCTATCCGGTGACTCAACCCATTATTACCACTCCAACAATACCACCCACTAGGTGGTGGACAACGCAAATAGCACCTTTAGCAGGGGCAACCCCAACGGCACCGCTAATGGGTCAAATTGCCACCGCTACCATGCCACATGTGGGAGTTGCCTCTGCAGTCCCTCAGCTGTCTACAATGTCGCTGGGTCTAGACTAAGCGTTTCAGGTCATCCGGACCCTAATTGAGGAAGTAAAACGCCTCAAAGCTGTTGGGTCCACCACAGTACAAGTCATGGACTTTTATTAGGGCAACCCCGTCAACCCGATAATCCCTGCTTTGATATTACCACTTGGGATGTCTCTCCCATACTTCACGAAGTACAATGGGGAAGGGGATCCCAATACACATCTCATCACCTTCCAGTCAGAGTCTTTGCTGTTCCAACAGTGGCCGCATACAATCATTCGCGTCTTCGCCATGTCCCTAGTCAGGAAAGCCCTAGATTGGTATTGAGCGTTGCCACGTTCATCCATTTCAACTTTGGAAGAACTCTTGACCTAGTTTGTGACACGCTTCAAGTACAACCTGAAGCTAGAAACCAAGCTAGATCAGCTAATGGATGTGAAACAAGACCCACTAGAATCAGTCCAAAAATTCATTCAACATTGGAGTGCAACCCTTAACAAAATTCGTGAGCCCATCGTAGAGGCTCACTTGTTAGCCGTCTCTAAAGGTGTAGTGAATGATTTCATCAAGTCCAAATTGTATTATCTCGCTCCATGCTCTCTTAGCCAAGCTTTTGCTCAAACGAAAAGCATACAAGACATGGCCGAGGCGAGCAAAGACCCAGCCTACATCACTTACAAGAACAGCTTTGCAAAAAAGGACAAAGGTAAGGCCCCAACAACCATAGTGGCTGCTGTGGCAACCGAGGCTAAGCCCAAACCTAGCAACAGTGGAAGCAAGAATAACAAGAAACTGGCTATACCTACGGCTGACTTTGCGCCCAAACTGGGCCAAGCATCACAACCTGCCACACCTACACCTGAGACATCTGCATATACTAAATCCAACTTCAAGCACAACGATTGTTCGAAATACACCCCACTACCTCTCAAACCTTCAAAACTCCTGAAGTAACTATTGGCAGCGGGATACATCCAACACAAGCAGATGTCGGAGGAAGCAAACATGAGACATCGACGTTATTACGAGCTTTTTAGGAATCCCTCTTTAGCCCTACCCAATGAGCCTCCGGTTCCTAGGGGTTTCAAGCTAGATAGGTTTTGTGACTACCACCAACTATGTGGTCACACCATGGATTATTTCCTATTGTTGCAGGATGACATCCAAAGATTAATTGACCTAGGAAAGCTGGTGCTAGATGAAAGTAACCCAGTATGCCCTGAAAATCAATCTATGTATGTCTACATAGATCCCCTCAACGCCAACAATGCCGATTACGTAATCAACACCATCAATATTGACAATGATCCCACGCCACCCTTCCAGCCATTTGTGATTCGTGTGCCTCAGCGTAGTGCACCAATACCACCAATGGTTGGTCCAAGCTCGTAGCTGCCATTCATCCTGAAAGTCCCACCATGGGCATCTACCTTTGCATCGCTTGTTGGCAGGGCCATGCGACCTCGTCAGTTAACACTTCTAGCTCCATTCATCATCAAGGGGTCAACATCTTCGACAACCCCCATCCCGTGCAATAACACTAAATAGCCTCCTCGTCCCACAAGGCGAGAATCCCACTTGGTGGGAGAGACATCAAAGGGAAATACCATCAAAAGTATCTCCAAGCCTATGCCTTCGCCCCTCGTATTACACCTTCTTCACCAAAGATGAAGGTCGACACGATTACACGACCTACATTACCTTGCTGACAAGGATCTGAACCTAGGTCCGAGGTCTTCTCTCCTCGAGAGATTCATCTTCTAAGATGAATTGAAGAGGAAGAAAGTGTCAAACAGCCTAGTGGGTAAGACTTCTTGAACACCCTCACCCAAGTCAGGTAAGCTCTGAAGTAGAAAAATGCTACATTGAGCTTGTACGACCTAGTCATGACGTCTGTACCTCACCGAGAGGCTCTAGTCCACATGTTAATGGTGATTCCAGTCGACAAGAACATGCTAGCGAAAGAGGGAGCGATCCACTCAATAATGCTTCCCTCTGTACCCGTAGAGCCCTCGACACCTCAATTAATTTTTATTAATGATGTCATTAAGGAAAATCTCGAAGGAGGTCAAGTGACTACATCGCCTCTCTTTATCATAATTCAGGTCGGTCAACACCGAATCCGAAGGGTACATGTTGATGATGGGGCTGGCACGAACGTCATTCCCTTCCCTATTGTGGACAAGTTGGGATTGGTCAACTAGATCAAACCAACAACGACATCATATCTAAGGTTGTTCA
Source organism: Gnetum montanum (assembly GCA_015680685.1). Taxonomy (NCBI): domain Eukaryota; kingdom Viridiplantae; phylum Streptophyta; class Gnetopsida; order Gnetales; family Gnetaceae; genus Gnetum; species Gnetum montanum. The sequence continues at coordinate 244,922 of MNCI01007021.1, read as the reverse complement.
ATGGGGCACGTGTCCTAGTGAAGGGCATGATTCACGTAAACTTCATAGTAGGGGACCAGTTCCCCACAGACGCAGCGTTCATCGTAGTCGAAGAAATGCCTGGGTTTAACCTGATCTTGGGGAGATCATGGTTAGCGCAACTCAGGGCTGTCTCCTCACCTATACACCAAGAAATCCACTTACCGTACACAGGTAGAGAGGTGGTAATCCATGGTGACAAAGTGGCAATGCAAGCAATCAGCAATCTGGGCATGGAATAGGGTTCAAAAGTTACAACCTCTAAGGATGAAGTGCCTGTTCATGCATGCATTAATCATGCAGTGGGAGGATTGGTCCAGTGAACCGACCCTCAGATTGAAAATGCATGGGTTGAGTTGCCCTTCCAAATGAAGGACAATGATATGAATGGGGGCCAAACACCTCGACCTTATGTTTTGATCAATCCATGATGGGTTAAGAAGTAGTTGCGTATAGCATAGCGGTCCTATGACTTCTCACCCAATCGCTATCCTTGTACATTCGTTGTTCCCCTGCCTTGTCAATATGTCGACCGTTCTACATGCTACGCTATGGCCCAAAATGGCCTAAATCTAGCATCGCTGCCTTATTGCTTTGTTAATGAACTACCTCTTTTGGCATTGGCCCGAAACGGCCTAAAAATAGCATTATCG
>MNCI01007021.1:214497-244202 GCA_015680685.1 Gnetum montanum | reverse complement strand
TTCATCGTAGTCGAAGAAATGCCTGGGTTTAACCTGATCTTGGGGAGATCATGGTTAGCGCAACTCAGGGCTGTCTCCTCACCTATACACCAAGAAATCCACTTACCGTACACAGGTAGAGAGGTGGTAATCCATGGTGACAAAGTGGCAATGCAAGCAATCAGCAATCTGGGCATGGAATAGGGTTCAAAAGTTACAACCTCTAAGGATGAAGTGCCTGTTCATGCATGCATTAATCATGCAGTGGGAGGATTGGTCCAGTGAACCGACCCTCAGATTGAAAATGCATGGGTTGAGTTGCCCTTCCAAATGAAGGACAATGATATGAATGGGGGCCAAACACCTCGACCTTATGTTTTGATCAATCCATGATGGGTTAAGAAGTAGTTGCGTATAGCATAGCGGTCCTATGACTTCTCACCCAATCGCTATCCTTGTACATTCGTTGTTCCCCTGCCTTGTCAATATGTCGACCGTTCTACATGCTACGCTATGGCCCAAAATGGCCTAAATCTAGCATCGCTGCCTTATTGCTTTGTTAATGAACTACCTCTTTTGGCATTGGCCCGAAACGGCCTAAAAATAGCATTATCGTTTGTCACTTTAATTTGTCACACAACGGCCCTAAATGGCCCAAAATTAGCAATAGCCCAAGATGGCCTAAAACTAGCATATAAAAGCATGAAAATTTTACATAGTACACAAGTTAACACAAAATCCATTTCCTTTCTGAAGTTTTTCATTTCATTTAAAATTTTCTCCTATTGGCAATGTTGCAAAATCCTAAAAAAAAAGAGGGAAAATCCCATGTTGTCATGGGTTGTTTCCATTTACAACACCTTCACCGTTTGCCTCCGCTTCATCCACTTGTGCATCAACCGCTTCTGCATTTCCTTCTACTGACCCTGCATTCCCTCTCCCCACGGGTCTCGCACCCTCATCCGGAGCCTACACCGCAAGAATGAAGTAGTTAGCTAGGGCAACAAATGTAGTAAACACAAGCTACAACATAACATGAAAGCGACTAACCTGAGAGGAGCCTGCGCCGATCTCAAGGGGTATCTGGTCTAGGCCAAGCCTGAGGCGATGCCAAATCTCCTCTACCAAAATATCCATCCAACGGCCGTCATTGAGTTTAGCATTTGCTGCTGCAACCCTCTCGCTTTCTGCGGTCGTCCATGTTAGAGGTTCTGGGGAAAGGGAAGCGGTTGCAGTCTCTCCTGTAGGAAGGTTCATCCTTAATTTAGGAGATTCTGTGACCTCCAGCTACTCTTTAAACATAGCATAGGCCTCAGAAGCATCGATGGCCTTCATGAACGCTTCATAAGTGAATGCCTCCACAGCAGCATCTTTGTACAGTTTTTGGTGGGTCTCATTCTCCAGCTTGTACATATGTTTATGGTCTCTCTGGGTTTTCCCCCATTCCAAGATCTTAGCGTTGATGTCTTTCATGTTTTGGCACTTCTAGGCCAGCAAGTCCATCTGCCTTTGCTGTTTGACTATCTCGAGGGTGAATTCAATGTTCTGATGAACGACGGTCCAAAACCTAGCGTAGTCGTCTACAACTCTCTTCCAATCGACTAGGTCAGGATTGTGGTTTATGAGAAAAGCATTCCTTGACCTAAGATTCTCCACCTCGGTGGCCAGGTCAATCTCTCTCTATTCAACCCTTTGGACCTGTTTCCACAGGTCCTCATTAGTGTGCCTACATTCCCACAGAGAGTGTGCCAAGTGCAAGACATACTTATAAGCCTTGTCAAATGTGTGAAGAGACATTGTAGTCACATCAAGTGAGAGTGTGGGCACCGCACCAACCTTCATAGGTCGTGCCGGGTTCCACTTAAGCCGAGAGGCTGCTCAATGCACAGAGCGTAGTGATCACGTTAGCATAGCATAATCAACAAACTCGAAGGCTTCAGCATAGCAACATAAGAGTGGTTGACGTCGATACTTATCCACACTAGGGTCCACCTATTGAAGGTGCTTGATCATATCATCAATGAGTCCTTGCATGAATGTAAACTTGTCAGGGACGTTGGCCCATGACTCTGTACAAAGCAGAGGAGGTCCCGCGGTACGAAGCGGAGGAGGTCCCATGGTATGAAGCAGAGGAGGTCTCGCGGTGTTAGTAGTAACACTTGTTACATGATTAAGCATGTCAACAATAGCCAAAGTGGACTATCAGGAGGCAGACATCTCACAAACTCACCAGCGCCCGACTACGTTCTTTCTTCTTACCGAGGCAAGATGACCATGGTGGCCATGGTAGAGGGCCCTGCCAAGTCCATGCAAGTCTCTTCCTCATGCGCTGGTGCCTTTCCTTTAAGAAGACCAGCGTCTTTCTTATTCTGGGAGGGAACCTCTTCGATGGTAGGAAGAGGCTCCCTAATGACAAGAGCCCCTACCTTGGAAACAGGAGCTCCATTATTCTCAACCAGGGCCCTTTCCTCCAAAACTAGGGCCTCCACGTCTTTATTCATCACCCTTGTCCTAAGGGCCAACATTTCCTCGTCGCCTTCTTCTTCATCTTCTTCTTCCTCTGCTAAGCAAAAAGGGGTATATTTGCATCAATTCAAAACAAGATGGTTCAAAACAGGTGCTACGCTACGCCGCACCACCTAGCATAGCATAGCATAGCAAACTATAATGAAATAAGCATTATACAAAAATGCTTACCAATGGGGGGTTACGTCCGCCGGAGCTTGAGCTGCAGTCTCCACCCCTTCTCTTCAAGAGAGCTTTCCCTGGCTAGGGGAGGTCTCTTTCTTCGTAGCTCCTTGGGCATAGTCTTAGCCATGATACGTTCATCCTATATCACGTTACCGGTTATGACAGGAGGCATCTCTTCTACACTGTCGTGGCCCCGAGTGCTACAAACTACCATACCTTTAGTCATTACAGACAATGACTCCCCGACCATTTTTGGAGGATCCTGAGCCTGCATAGTTCGGAGGACCTACTGAATCCAGAGCTTGGGAATCTAGTCACGGTCTAACAGGGACCATACTCCATCCTCCTGGACCACTAGGAACTCTGCGAAGCACTTTAAACAACCTATGTAGAAGGCATAGTGTATGTTAAAGCGAGACTCCGTTTGCTCACAGAGTCCCAAAATCTTAGCCTGCAAACCACTACATAGGAATTCATCCCAGTTGTAATGGGCCCCCTCCTCCATGACTTTCCACATTACCCAAGCCTACTCAAGTCCCAGGACCTTCCCTTGGGTGAGTAGTTGAGGGAATGCACAAGCACAAAAGATCGGGTATATCCCCACGGTAGGGCCATCCTTAATCTTTTCCATGGGGAGCCCTTTTCGCTCCTTGGAGAGCCTCAGCCACTCCTCAATATGCTGCTTCTGCAGGGTCAACTCCTGTTTGCCCTTCAACACTACGGGGGCACCATTGGTAGGAACGTCAAACAGATCCATAAACAGCTGGTTGTCGATGTCAATGACCACCCGCACGCCCTGCACGTACGTACGAAAATGGCCCGCCTTCCCAGAAAAGGAGTTTACCAGGGAAAGCATCTTGGTAGCATAGATGCATAGGTTTGATGTCATAAACAAATTCATAAGCCCCACCCTTCGGACTTTCTTGAGCAAAGATTCTGGGGCCCCTCATTTTAACCAGCTCTGGCTCACCGCTACTTTGCCGTATTTGAAGTAGATGTTTGCTCCATGCCTCTTGGCGGTTACCACCGTCACCTCACGAGGCTTCTTCACCCCTACAAAATTTTTTTTTTTCACAAAACATACTTAGCCTAACAACACATAGAATGAAAAAAATTACAAAAACACTCGAGCATGTGACACCTGCCTTTTGACCCACCAGGTCTATATGGTAATGGGAATAGTGGGAGTTCAACCTTCAAAATTGCTTCAAGCATGACCTTTTTGAAAGGTTCTCTCCACTCCTTGTCTAGCCAACCCTTCATCCTAAATCAATCATAGAAAGGGGCGAGTATGCATAGGTAAGTATGGTATTCTCCCTCGCAATGACCAATCATGACCTCCCACAGGCTCTTGGCAGAAGCAAATTCCTGTAGGGCTAGCTGTGTTGTAGCCAACAGATCTGGTTGATTGTGAGCCCTATCATCATCAATGTAGAACCTGGTGACAAACACACATCATTAGCATTTGGCCAAGTATAACCGGCATCGCACAACGAAGCAAAGCAAAGATGCAAAACTCACCCACCAGCACAACAGACGGTCCCCTGCAAATTCTGAAAGAGCGTTGCCATGTGACATGTGAGGTACAATGTGTTATATGAGTGATAGCACTGGTATTCCGGCATGTCCCAGATCTAGGCTAAATGCCTCAACCCTATTGGTTGTGGGCTAGACCCCCCTCCTTGCCTGCTCATGGTCACCTTGTCGGAAAGGTATCTCAGGATGCCCAGATTCACCACTTGCAACATGGCCTCTATTATGTCAGATACCTACGTCTCATCTAAGGAAGACCAGATAATCACACTAAAGTGGTTGAGAAGGAATTGCAAGAAGTCTTGTGCCCCTTCCCTAAACCAAACCTCTCGATCTTCCACACATATCAGGGGAGGAGGAATGTTGGCCATAGGTCTGCTCATGTGACACAAGACCCCTCCAAGGTCCAAAAAGATCAGCCTAGACCTTGGCCCCACCCTACATAATGCAATTAACAAATTTTGGCGTCACACTCAAACGTAATACACGTGCAACATAGCAATGCCTAGAAGTCCATAAATATAGCATAGCATAACCCTCTGCCCATACATAGTGTAGCAAAGGAGTGAGAGCCTAGCATAGCAAAAACATGCAAATAGCTCAGCAAGTTGCAATATGGCAGTCTGAGATATCAAGATTATTATTTTTATACTCGCAATTCCCTTTTATTATTATTATTTTTACATATCAAGATTCTGCATGTTGCAATATGGCAGTCTGAGATGACACTAAACTCGCAATTTGGCATTGGCATATCGACAGTCACACATTCCATTAGTGACTTTACACTCTTGCACCTTAGCGATCCACCACGACCTTAAACTAGCAAACTTTCGATCTTTACATTACCTCACCTAGCAAGTTGCATCTCAGTGTCGCTTTGCAGATTTGCATTTCACACAATCTCTGATGACCCTTACCCAGGCTTTCATCTTATGATGATAGGTCAAGTAAGAGATGGGAATCCGTTGTGCCCTTTCCACACCTTTAATGTTAGTAGGGCCACAGGGCAAGCTCGCGAGATAGTTGAACCCCAACATGATCGACTGGGGGTCGACTATGATTAACACTATAGTAGCCTTGGAAGCATCCCTAGATTGGCCCAGGCACCTAGTCCAAGCCCTAGATTTAGAGGTCAGGGATGTAACTGAGGATTCTCTTGTCAAGATACCTATGACCACATCAAAGTGGGAGGTAAAGATGTTAAGACTCAGCTCCCTCCTAGACACACAAACACATGAAGGCATAGTTAAAACTCTGCAAGACCACATCAATGTCTTCGCATGGGCATACAATGACATGCTGGGTCTGGATCTGCGGCTAATTCAGCATAACATCATCCTAAGCCCACACGCAAAGGAAGTTTAGAAAAAGGCTCATAAAATTAAGCCAGAAATCGCACTAGCCATGAGGGGTGAGATCACTAAGTTATACCAAGTGGGTTTCATCTGCGTGGTTGACTATTCAAAGTGGGTGTCTAACATCATTATAGTTTCGAAGAAAATAGGAGGAATACGAATCTGTATAGACTTCTAAGACTTGAACAAGGCAATGATCAAAGACAACTTTCCACTCCCAAGCATTGATCAACTCATCGACACCACAACTGGTCATTCTTTACTATCCTTCATGGATGGTTTCTCCAGATACAATCAAATCTACATTAACCCAAAGCACCACCTGTCAACAACCTTCATGACTCCATGGGGAACCTTCTGCTATGCCATGATGCCTTTTGGGCTCAAGAATGTTGGAGCAACCTACCAGTGAGCCATGACCTACATTTTCAGTGACTACATCTTAGAAACATTAAATGATTACGTAGATGACATAAAGGTTAAGCCCAAGGAGGCAACTGATCACCCACACGATCTAGGGGTAGTCCTCAAGTGCTGCCAAATGCATGACTTATGTCTCAATCCTAAGAAGTGCATCTTCGGGGTAAAGACCGAACACATGTTAGGGTTCGTAGTATTGGAGGCTAGAATACGGGTGGACCCCAAAAAAATCAAGGACATCGTCAATCTAGCACCTTCCACAAACCTTAAGGAGTTACGCAGTTTACAAGGTAGGGTACAATTTATTCGAAGGTTCATAGCCAAGTTGACTGACAAGTTACATCCCATACAAGATCTTCTAAAGAAGGGGGTTTACTTTGAATGGACAACCTAGTGCTAACAAGCCTTTGATGACCTAAAGTAGGAGCTCTCGCATCTCCCAAAGGTGCACCCACCACAAAGGGACAAGCCCTTCTTCATATACCTTGCCACCTCCAACGCATCCATAGTAGCACTACTATGTCAGAAGCTGGACGACGGTTCTTAGATACCAGTGTACTACCTAAGCCATGCACTAATAGCATACGAGGTGAAATACAACAAAGTGGAGAGGAATTGCCTAGCCTTAGTATTCACACTAAAAAAGTGGCGACATTACCTGTTTTGTAGCACAACCAACATCATTTGCAAAAGCAACATACTCTGGGCTATCACTAGCAACCTGTATGAAAGTAGCAGGATAGCCTGATGAAAAGAAATAACCATGGAGTCCGACCTATGCTATGTAAGTTAATCATCGACAAAGGGTCAATCCATAGCAACCCAGCTTACGGCCTCACCAGTCGATGACCAGGCCACCATAGACCTAGAATTCCCGAACGAATATGTTAGCAATGTCGCCAGTGTCCCATCACATTTCGAGGCCACCTTACATTTTGACGGTGCCTCAACTGCGCAAGGAGGTAGTGCCCTTGCCACAATCACATTCCCCTCTAGGGAAATGCACCCATCCACTTATCATTTTGTGTTCCCTTGCACCAAAAAGGTGGCAGAATACGAGGGGCTACTCAGGGGCCTCTTAACTGCCCGAGCGCTACGTATACAACATCTAGCAATTTGAGGAGATTCTCAACTAGTCGTGAATCAAATCATCGAAGTCTATGTCTACAAGGCTATGCACCGACAACCCTACTACGACCTAGCAAAAATCCTACTCAAGCAATTTGCAACCATTGATGTGCAACATGTGCCACGTAATGAGAACACCATAGCAGATGCCCTAGCTACCCTCGTGTTAAACATCCCATCACATACTTTGGTAAACCTGCCAATTACGATCACAGAATGTATCGAGCCCATCACTCAGGTGGAACACATGGCCTTTGTCAATGCTACGGATACCCTGGAGTGGTACGGTAACATTAAAGCTTATCTATAGCATGGCAAACCCCCAGGTGGATTGACATCGGCCTAGAGAGATGCAATCCGTAAGCATTCTTGGCAATACATGCTCATGGGAAATGATGCCCTATGCCAATGATCCTACGATGGGATATTGCTGGCATGCGTGGGTGGCGAGCATGCACAAAAGGTAATTAATGAGGTTCATGAAGGGTTGTGCGGTGGACACATAGCACCCAGGGCTATGGTGGCGAAAATTAGACACCTAGGGTACTATTGGTTCTACATGAAATGTGACTGCCTATCGAAAGTCAAGACGTGCGACATGTGCTAGAGATATGCAAATCTCATACATGTAGCACCTACAGACCTCCACCCAACGCAAATCACGTGGCCCTTCCAACGATGGGGACTAGACCTCATAGGGCCTATCACGCCTAAGTCCTCCGCAGGGCATAGCTTCATTATCACTGCCACAGATTATTTTACGAAGTGGGTGGAGGCCATTCCCCTGAGGAAGATGACGTCCTAGAAAATCTACCACTTCATCCTTGATAACATAGTAACTAGGTTTGGGCTTCCGATAACCATTGTGACTGACAATGGCCCACAGTTCAGTAGTACGGAGACCCAGACCTTCTGTAGCAATCTAGGCATTAAACAATCATTTTCTTTTCCTTATTATCCATAGGTGAATGAGCAGGTAGAGGCTATAAATAAGTCCATCATCAACTTGCTGAAGCAGATGCTTAACAATAGCAAGAGGCAGTGGCATGAGCAAATACTCTATGTCATCTGGGCCTACCGAATGATGTGCCGACCTGCAACAAGTAAGACCCCTTATAGTCTTGCTTATGGGTCTGAAGCAGTGTTGCCTCTTGAGTTGCAGGTACCCTCACTCCGGATGATCTTATTTGACATCGTGAAAGAAGCCCAAAACAACGAATCGCGAACCATCGACCTTGTCTTGGTGGAGGAAGAACATGTGCAGACACTAAGACGCATTGAGCACTATCAAAACAAACAACAACAAAAGCACCGTGCAGATCTGCATTGATGACCAGTGCAGAAGGGAGACCTCATCCTCAAGGCTATCCATGAGCAGGTGAGTAAATTCTCAGCCAACTAGGAAGGTCCTTACGTGGTCACTAAAGCCTTTGGAAATGGAGCCTTTAAATAGGTGGACATGGACGGCCATGAGTTTGCCAACCCGGTGAACTACATGTACCTCAAGCTGTACTACATCTAAAGCGCAATGACAACAACAAGCACCGTCTGCTCCAATGATAAACTAGCAGTCACACTACACAACATCCGCAATGATGATAAACTAGCGGCATCAAGCAGCGTCCACCATGATGTTAAACTGGCAGCAACTGTTCACTACAACATAAAAATGACACTATTAGTCCACTATGACTATAAACTAGCATTGCACATCTGCTATGACGTAAAATTGGCATGTACAGTTTACTAGGACCTTAAACCAGCACAGCGGTCTGTTGGGACCTTAAACCAGCACACGGTCTACCAAGACCTTAAACTGGGTTTGCATCGCATCCCCAGCATGCACCAGGACCAGATACACACCAAACGAGCGGGCGCAATGCTAACAAATGGGTGGGATTTCGTAGCTCTGGAACGTCGTTCATGACACACTGAGAATGCTGTCTGGAACATATGTGACGCTGCCATCCTTGGCATCATGCTAACTCTTCGAAGACGCCATATGGCTTCATGCTAACCCTCCGAACCTACCGTCGCCATGGCCCATCGCTTTGACTATAGTTCTTGGGTTACCTCCCGAATTTGGAGTTTCGGCAGTATTATGGCCCAGCCACAATATTGTTACTTTGGCTCCCTGCCAACACCTAGGCTTGCATGATGTTAGCTATGTGGCAGCTAATCCCATGACTGAACCAAAAATGCAAACCCCTAGCAGGGATTCCAGTGCATCCGCACCCAGCTCCTCTACATCCCCATTGCCAAGACTGCTGATGGCCTCCCTGCTTTGGGCATCTCACACCAGCAATGGTGCCTGAGAGTAACAACAATGCCAGCAGCCAGCAAGACCTTGTCCCTATAGACACATCCCGCTATAGCAACAAAGGCTACAACATCGCGAAGCGAGTGCCTCGACTAACATGGGTATTTGAAAGTGTAAACTTTAGCATGTGCGTAACATAGCTCGTCATGTGAAAGGTTTATATAGGCAAGTGAGAACCCTCCATGGATGCAATGCAACTCATCCTACGGAGGGGACACCTACCTACAAGAGGTTGAAGAACAGCGCCAGCCAAAGATGAAAATGAAAACAAGCCCCTCATAGCACTCCAATGAGGGACTCGGCTAAACATCATCTTTTCTCTCTACCTTATCCTCTATAAAACCAATGCAACACTCTCAAGCATGGCCAAGCGACGTCTCAACACTCACCAAGCGACAACCTTAGCATTTTGCCTGCTGCAGTGTTTCGTATTCTTTGCCGATGTCCATCGAGCCTATTCTCTAGACATCGACAAAGAGGGACCAATGAAACACCCTAAAAAATGTGGGATCATCATGGCTTCACCAGGTTCTTGCAATTTGCGCAGCACTATGGTAGTTCATCGGGTGGAGAACGTTTTGAGTCCAAGCCAGCCAGTTCGGCAAATTTTCTACTTTGAGCATGGATAGGTTCTATACCATCCTGCCCGCCCACCAAAGTAGCCTAAACAGCTGGTAGCCTACTCAGAAACAGTGTGTGGAATCGACAGCAGCATTCTGGATGTGCAAGAAATAGTTCAGCAAGTTTTCTAAGTCACAAAGCCTGCTACGCTATCTAGCGTAGCAAGCTTCAAAAGACAATGGCAGAATGAAGTGCTATGCTACACAACGTCATATAGCGTAGCATGGCAATGACTTCACTACCCACTCCCCTCGCCTAATTTCAAGTTCTGCAATGATGTCCCTTTTCGTCAAGAAGTGGCAGACCATGTCTGCTACTACGCTACACTGATCTACATGGCGTAGCAATCCTGCGGAAGGGATAGAAGGTAGTTCGAAAGGCGGAGTCAACAAAGTTTGCAAGATTTACATTGCAGGAGACAAGATTTGAAAATTGGCAAAGCTTTTGCAACTAAGGCAAGTTGCTATGCTACGTAGCATAGCATAGCGTAGCAAGTATGTGACACATAGCAAAATGTGCGACAAAGTGCTACGCCGTGCCAAGCATGCTACGTCACAGAGCACAACAAGGCATGTAGGTGGTTGGGTGACATCAATGCACTCCATCTACTTGGACTATTGGCACATGTCTCCAAATGCTGACGGTGCAATTACAACGTAGTAGGATTGTAGTTATTGCATACAGGTTCACATTGCAATGGTCTTGTAGGTCCAACGATCACAAACGATACGAGTGGTGCCAGCAAGACAACATAGGCCCAAGGCATGTAACATCCAAACCACCCCTTTCACACGCCCTTAGTCCTATAAATACCCTTGCAAATAGCATGCAAAAGGTTCATAATTTTAAAATTTGGTAATTTCAAAAGAGTTTGCATCCTCCTTGAAGCAAAACGCTTCCAAGTAGTGGGAACTTTGGAATTCTGAAACAAAGGCTTCTCCTCTCTCTAGCATTGTAACATCAGAGTCATCTATCTAACATTGTAAATAGTGAGTCTTTCTCAACTGGCGTAAGCTCCCTTCTCCGTTCTACCACCTTGGTAGAACCCCACATTATTTGTATCCAAGTCCGCATCCAAGTGCATAGCTCTTTTTGCTCGACACGCCTTGGTTACTCTCAAGACTTCTACACTCTATCACGCTGTGTAGCTGATTGTATCCACCCTGATCAAGCGAGTTTGTAGCTTCGGAGCGGTGCATATTTCTAACTACACTTTGCTTTATTTCTTACTTGCCACCTCATTTTGCATTATTTTCTATTTTATCCACCTTTAGGCATTACTTTGTATTATTGTCGCATCCTCCTTTTCAGTTTCTCTCTTACTTTATTTACTTTCAAGCATTATTTGGCATTTTGCATTATCTACGTTGCAAAAGGCTATATTGATGCTAATGTAAGTCCCTGTCTGATTGACCAGACCGTTTAGGGTGCCCCGTGTCTGGACACACCCATCACGGCCCTCCCGCGGGTATGAGGTTGGAGCTGTCGCGCCCGTCGACCTCGGTGTTCTTCCAGCTGCCAACGTTTTCAGTCGCTACAGTAGGTAAAGTGGAAGTCATAGATGAAACAACCAGGAAAGGGGACGAGGGCACTCTAGAGAATCACAACATAAAATAAGAAAGAGTAGGGAACAATGTAGGCATCATAAATGCCATGGATGAGATGATCACGATGAACCCCTACTCGCTACTCGAATTATGTTAGACATAATTGATGCTGTTAGAATTCCAACAAGGCATCAGAAAGATAGTAGGATCAAAAGATTAGATATGAACAATATCTCACAATTTGAAGGGGGATAGGATGCTAATCCTTAAAATCACTTATAGGCATTCCATGATGCATGTGCCTTACAAATATAGAGAACGAATGGCAAAAACTTAAGTTGTTTCCATGGACATTAGTTAAAGAAGCAAAAAGTTGGTACTAGTCCTTAGAACCAGAATCCATTCGTAGGTGGAGTACTATGTTAGAACTATTTAATGACACGTACCAAATGTACTCCCGAGTTTCTAACTTGTGAAAGTAAATCCAAGGCTAAAAACAAGAAGGACATGAACCCTTGGATGTTTCCATGGGCCAATACTATGCACTGTTACATTATTTTCCTGGCCATGGTTATTCACAAAGGGATCAACTATGCCATCTTGTGGATGGGCTTAGGCATGAAATGAGAATAACCCTTGGCACTTATGCCCAAGGAAGACTATCTAAGCTTAGGTCTCATCAAATTCAAATACTATTATAGCAAGTTGCTAAGGAAGAAGGTAAGCTTCAGAAGAGAGAAAGTGTGGTAGAGTATAACTAAGATCCTTCCCTTCAGAAGGAGGGAGTAATATTTTGTGAGGATGAAGAAGAGTCACCACTCGAAGAGCTGGTGAATAGGAAAACTTTGCCTATCCAAAAGATGACATTAGAATTTTTGGCAAAGGTAAATCAAATATGATATTCCCTAGACAATAGATTTCAAACTGTTCTTAAAATAGTAGAGGAGTCTAGAGAGCAAGGTAGTAAGAAAAGAAAAAAGAAAGAGGCTGAACATGCACGTAGCGAGGGTAAGGGAAAAGATGCCATCATTGAAGAGGTTGTGGATTCAGAAACAGACAATGATAGTGAATGTGAGATATGTCAATATGACCATCCTAAGGGATGTTGCCCTGTAATCTCACATCTGCAGGAGTCTGGGGTGTATGCACTCAACCCACGATTAAACAAAAGGCAAACACCCCAAAGGTTACCTTATCCTCAAGGTAACCCAAGGCAATTCCACCAACCCTTAACATAGTATCCTAGTGGAACTCCACCAAAACAGATTAAGCAATATCAACAATGGTAGCACCCACAATCATGGGGAATGCCACCACCAAGGCAACAGTATCCTTACCGGTAACCTGACCCATATGGATATTACATGCAGCAACCAATCTTCCCACATGACTCTAATAGGCACGTCACTCCTCAACCTCACTACCAAGCCCGTGAGTATTATGAGACTCCCTCTGCTAGGGGTGATATACCACAAGCATATCATCCTTCTCATCCGGCTGCATCTCTTCCACCAATGGCTCCACTACCACCTACTCTAGCTATGCAAGGTGAAATCCCTACCTAGCCGTAGCAACGTAACACCACAAGGGCTATTAACTCTCAACCTACTGTTGGTTCTAATAACCACATGAAGAAAAGACCTTCTTTAGAACTAATAGTCCAACCAAGCCCTTGCAATCACAAGTGGCTGATTCCTTAGATTCTTCAGTATCAATTAAAACTTCAGAGCCTCCTTCAACCCAATCACCACACTTAATGCATATGGTCATGCTAACACATGTCGTCACTGATTGGATCAAGGTTGGCCACCTTCCTAGGAAATTCTCTAATCCTGGGAGTCCTTTGATATACTTACAAATCACTAGAAATGTCTTGTGCAAGGCTCTTTTGGATTCATGTTTTGGCGTCAACTTGATTTCTCAAGAAATGTATAAGGCCATGAACCTATGTCCATTGAGAAAGAGTAAGATCCATCTAGAGTTGGCCGACCAGTCCATCACTGTCCCATTGGGACTGGTGGAAGACATTGTTACCACTATTTGTGGGTGGTTGTACCCAGCTGACTTCCTAGTGATTCAACTAAAGAACGATAAGGGGGACTTCCCAATCATAATGGGAAGAGCATGGCTAAGCACCATCAACACATGCCTAGGAATCCGCAATCTTTCCCTAGAAATATCAAAGAAAAATATATTTAAAAAGATCAAGAAGAAGAAATTTTCATGCATTGCATACAGTGATAGAGGGTGTAATTGCGTGCAGAGGTCATAGTTTATGGAAATTTTAGCATTTCCTGCATGTAATCAATGTGCATAAGTGATTAACATACAAAGATGCCTATATGTAGCAGCCACACGATAGAAAGACACCCAGTGGCTAACAAGTGATCAAGAAAGTAGTTCACTCATATGCATGGAACCAAATGAGGGTTTGACTTGTGCTTACATCGATAGCATAGACGCATTAGAGCAAGTCCACTATCAACTTCCAAGTATTAACCTTGAAAATATCAATTGGGGAAAGTTGAAAATCCCTAAGAAATTTAAGCAGGAGCCCCTTGAGATGAAATCATTGCCCACCAGTATGGAATACATGTTCCTTAAAAATAGAAAATTAGTAATTATCAATGCTAAGCTTGCTCCTCAATAGAAAGAAGAACTACTGAAGGTAATCAATAGATGGTTAAAAGCCTTCACTTGGTCATATCCCGAATTAACTAGAATAGATCCTAAGATATGCCAACATAGGATTTACACCAACCCCTCCATGAAGCCTTGAAGACAACCGCAGAGGCATTTGAACCCAAATTTGAAGTAAGTAGTCAAGGAAGAAATCAAACAGCTTCTCAAAGCTGGGTTCATATACCCCATTGTTGATAGCGAATGGGTTAACCCCTTAGTTATTGTGCCTAAAAAGGGATGCAAATGGAGGGTGTGCATAGATTTTAGGCTATTGGATATGGCAACATTCAAAGATCACTTTCCATTGCCATTTGTTGACCAAGTCTTAGACATCATCGCAAGGCATCGCTACTATAGTTTTCTGGATGGATATAGCGGATATAATCAAATACAAATAGCCCTAGAAGACCAAGCCAAGACTACGTTCACCAGTCCTTGGGAAATTTTTGCATACAAATAGATGTTTTTTGGCTTATGTAATGCCCTTGCAACATTTCAACAACTAGTTCTAAGCATCTTCCAATTACAGATAGGAAATGGTGTAGAAGTCTTTATGGACGATTTATCCACGTATGGAGTAAACTTTGATCAAGCCTTGGACTGGTTAGAGTAAGTGTTAAAAATATGTGTAGAAATCAATTTGAGGCTCAACTGGCAGAAAAGCCATTTGATAGTCCAAGAGGGCGTAGTACTAGAACACAAAATCTCACACACAAGGATAGAGGTAGACCCTAGGAAAATCAAAGTTATCCAAGGAATTACTTGTCAATCAGGAACTATCAAAGATATTCAATCATTCCTTGGACATACTAGCTACTATAGGATATTTATTAAGAACTTTTCAAAGGTTGCCAAACCATTGATGGAATTAATGAAAAAGGACATACCTTTCGAGTGGATCAAGGAACGCGAATTAGCTTTTCAATCTCTGAAATAGAAGCTAGTAGAAACACTCATTCTACAAGCTCCTAACTGGTCCAAACCATTCCATCTCATGACTGACATGTCCAACTATTCCTTAGAAGCCATACTTACATAGTTAGATAACTAGAAGCATTCTTATTACATCCACTATGCAAGTAGAAGTATCACTGATGCACAACTTAACTACACTACCACAGAGAAAGAATTAATGGTTGTAGTGTTTGCACTAGAAAAGTTTAGACACTATGTATTGGGATATAAAGTATATATACATATAGATCATAGTGCAATAAGGTTCCTTATGAATAAGCCAATGTTAAGCCCTCATATCATATGATGGCTTGTAATCTTACAAGAGTTCAATCTTACGATGATCGATCGTAAAGGCACCAAGCACGTAGTTGCTGATCAGTTATCTCGATTGTGATGGGACAACAAAGAGGATGAGTATCCAATTTCTGATTATTTTCCTAATGAATTTCTCTTTGCTAGTGTAGTGAATGATCAATCACCCATGGAGACAAACTGGTACGGTAGCATTCTTACCTATCTACTCACCCAACAAATACCACAAGAGTTAAACCTTAAGAAGAAACAACAATGTCTTCACCGAGCCAAGTACTTTATGGAAATTAATGGGCAACTTTACAAAGTGTGGCCCAATGGCTTGGCTCAATGGTGTGTTCCTAATATAGATCAATTGTGAGTTCTCTAAGATGCTCATGAGGGTCTTTGTGGCGGTCATTACGTTGGGAGACAAATGACCATCATGATCTTGCTTGCAGGATATTATTGGCCTACATTGTTTCAAGATGCCCATCATTTTATCTAATCTTGTGAGCATTGTCAACATGATGGGGGAATGGCTACTAGAATAGAGGGTCCGCAACAATGGATCTAACCATTAGAACCCTTCGACATTTGGGGAATTGATTTTATGGGGCCGATTACACCAATGTTCAATGGAAAATCTTATATTATTGTTGTCGTTAATTACCTAACAAAATGGGCTAAAGTAGCTACTGTTAAAGATTGTACATCATCTATAGTTGCATGATTTGTTCAACAACAAATCATAAATAGGTTTGGTGTGCTACATGCACTTATTTCAGACAATGGTACACACTTCACAAGTGCAAATTTTTGAAAATTAATGCAATACTTAGGGGTTGATCATAAATTGACTACACCATACCACCCTTAAGAGAATGGTCAAGCAAAAGTCACCAACAGGGAGATTACAAAGATATCGACAAGAACCATTAGCAAGTTTAGGTGAGACTAGAGTACTAAACTGAACAATGCTCTTTGGGCATACCGCTCCACATGGAAACTCCCTATAGGCTACTCTCCCTATGAGTTAGTGTATGGTAAATTACCAATGCTTCCCATTCAAACTAAGCTTTGTACACTATCCACGACATGTGACCTCAACCTTGACCTTGATCTAGCATAGAAACAATGGTTAGTAACCCTTAACTTGCTAGATGAAAATCGATTAGCTACCTTCTCATCTAATAAATTGCATAAGGCCTTCAATAAACAACATCATGACCTAAGAATTAGGAAAGTTAAATATCAGCCAGGAGATAAGGTTCTCTATTGGAATCCCATACATGTGCCACAATGTACTAAATTTTAAACATTATGGAAAGGAACTTATATTATTTATGAAACTTTTTCTTTAGGGACCATGACAATATACAAACCTGAGAGCCTAGATAAGAAACTTTTGGTTAATGTAAAATAAACCAAACCTTTCCAGGAGCTTAGGATAGCTAGTACACATGCTACCTCTCTTGATGGACAACCCTACTCACTATTTTGGATCTCCTCCTTCCAACTTAGTTGTGGGGGAGATGGCCACCTATGCTAACTGTTCTAGGCCCTTAGTTCTTTTTGAAATTTTGTTTTACACATTCTTTCAACTTTTCTTATTTTTTTACACCATCGTTCATGTTTTTACTATTTCTTTCTTTGCTTGATTTACTTTTATTCATCATCTAATAAGTGTTGATGATGGTGGATTGAATTATATCATATTGATTGATAATGTTTGGTTTTTATCTTTGAATTATGATGCCAATATTAAGGTATAGTTCTTTTGGTAAAACAGGCAATGAGTCCACGTCCTCCACTTATCCATACAACTCTATGATCTGCTTTAGCTTGGAACTGTATAGTTTCCTTTTTCTAAGTAAACTTGTTAATGATTGGTGGTTGGGTATTTTTTAAACCAAGGAAAGACTCAAAGGATGAAAAGGGTGTGAATTCAAGGGGATTTGATGCATTGGTGCTAGCCATTCTCTTAGGTGCTTGGATGCTTTTTCTTGGGTTTTCCACCATTCTGACATTGTTCAAATATCAGGAAGCTAAGTGAATAAAAATAAGTCTTTGCATGGTGTGGTTCTCACACAAAAACATAAAAAAAAGAGAGAAGAAATAGAAAAAGGTGAGAATTCAAATCACATCTCTTAGACATATAAAGCAATATGGGCTACAAGCACTAGTTATGGCACTGGAAAGACATGTTACCGATGTCTAAAGGTTCCCTTTAACTAAGGTCCTTTCTTGCTTCCTACTTCTCCATCTCACTATCCTTGGGATGGTGATCACTCTTTGTTGAAGCATTCTTGTTGCCTCAAGAGGATGGATTGGCCAAGTGTATTGATGTGAGGTTACTGAATGTGGTTGGTCTGAGTCTGGATTTGGGATGAGTTCTACTTAGTTATCTTAACCATGAAATACACAAGGGGCTTTACACAACCTTGTTCTTGGGATTCCATTCCATTCTCTCCTCTCCATCTTTCTTCCCATTTTCCACCTCATTTTCAATTTTATCATTAGTCTGTTCTGAGTTGATGCATTGCTTTTCTTTGGTGAATTCTTTTGGATAAGTTTTTAACTCTTGCTTCCAAATGACATTCCTAGAGCCTACGAACTCTTTGATTTGTGGGTTTGTCAGGGCATAAAGGGCATGAGCCTACTTTGGGGAGGACCCACTGGCATTTCTTTTTGGTGCAATTATTAACTTCTTTCCCTTAAACATTTTCTACAATCAATCATTTCTTGTTTCATTCCCATCCATGACATCCATTTTATTGGTGTTGTCATTGATATTTTTTATCTTTCTTATTCCTCATGTTTTTCCATCTTATAGCTACCAAAGGTTTACTCTTAGTCATGGGGGCCTTGGCATAATTTTTTTGATTTTCTCCATTTTACTATTCACCTAACCCCTCCACCTTGGGTAGTCACCTATGATAAATCTCCGAACTAGTTTCTACCATAACCACAACTCAGCCAATGTGCTTCATATTGAGGCAAGGTATCAACTACATTTTGGTTTATCTATCCTTGCTCATTTGTGACTATGTTGTGTGTGCAGATCGTGATCTTACAAACAATGGACTATGCTTGGAGGAAGCACTCAAGATGGACCAGAACTAGAGCATTTACAAAAGGAGCAATTTTGGTGGCATGGCTATGGATAAACAATGGAAGCTACAATCTCGGCATTGGTAGCACCATGCTCCATCTTCTCTCTCTCTCTCTCTCTCTCTTTCTCTTCAAGCTACCAAATAAAGGCTTGGATGTCATTTATGTATGAGTGTTCACCACAATGGTCATGAACACTAATGTTGCAATATGCTGATTGATCCGTTCACTGGGCACATTGAGTCTATCATCCCATTCCACCATCAATTTTCAGTTAGTCAATAATCCCATACCTTCCCAATATTTTGTAAGGAACTTGAGGATGAGTTTTCATTCAGTGGTGGGGGTATGATGAGAGCAGTTACTCTAATAGTTATTTTAATTATTAGAGCAGTTACTCTAGTAGTTTATTTTAATTATTAGAGTAGTTACTCTAGTGGTTTATTTTAATTATTAGAGTGGTTACTCTAGTGGTTACTTTAGTAGTTATTCTAATTATTAGAGCAGTTACTCTAATTATTAGAGTAGTTGCTCCCAAGCCTATAAATACAATGCCCAGGCACATAATTGGAAGAAGTCTTTTAGCAATCAAGCAGCAAAACTCTTGTAGTCTGTTTGAAAGTTAGAGTATTTTCCAAGTGCTTGTAGTAGGAGGTATAAGTGTGGATAAATCTTTATTTCAGCATTGTGTACCTAAGCATAGCTTGTGTATGGCAACAAATATGAGCTCTTCGATTCATCCTTGCAACACTTGAGATTTGTTTTCTTACACATTTCTTTTATTTTATTTTATTTTATGCACTTTACATTTTTGTTATTAGCACAAAAATTCATGATCAATTAAGCAAATTGTTAAATTACACAAGCATGACCACTTCGAGCATGCGTGTAATGCTTGGTAACCCAGTAACGATTAGCATTTGGTAATCCCAGCAATGTTGCACTGGTTTAGGATGTGTACGAAAAGTGGGAACGGATGCTGGTGTCAAGATTAGTTAGAACTTAGTTAATGAGTAGTTAAGTTAAATTAGTCACTTAGTTACCTCTCTCCTTCCCTACTAGCACAAGACATAAAAACATAAAATTTATAAAAATCATATGCCTCAAGCTTACTTAACCATACAATCGTGACATATAGGTAATCTTGGGAAGACAATGATCAACCAACCCATGATTGTTTCACAAGGGCGCATAAGAACTTAGTCCTTGGAATTTGACCAGATCATGCGTGAAATGCTCGTATTCATATGGTTGAGCGTAGGGGTACCTCACCACTCATCAAGTTGTAATTTTATCAATTAGGAAGGAAAATTTATTACAATGCTCATCTTTTGTGTTTTTGGAATATTTGGTTATGTACAAATTGAGTTTGATTTGGTTTGGTTTGCTGAAATACGATTTGGCAAAATGTTTTAGGGATTTTCTCTACCAAATCTAATTTGTTAATATGTGTTTCGATAATTTGAGTTTAGAATATTAATTTTATCATAATCTGGATGTTGCATTTTGAAATTTTCTTTGTTTGGATTTTTTTTTATTTCATTTTCTTTTCCTAAATTTCTAGGATGTAGAACTAGGGTTTTAATTTTTTTTCACATTCTTGAGGCATGACATGATAGAAACAAGTGATCCAAGATATAATGTTTTTTCATTCCATGCATCATAACCTCCATTTTGTGAAATATGATGACTAGATGTTCCATAATAGAATTAGATAGATCTCATCTATAAATCTATATTAAATAAGATGAGATCCTATTCATGTAATTCTTATCCAATTCCATGTTTCATTCATCCTATATTAAGAATATCCTTAAATAATATGATAAGGATCATCTCCATGATGTCTGAGATTCATGCTTATCTCTCCAAATCTATTCTTGAGAGATCAAGACCTATATAATTGTAGTAGCACATATTCATTTATGAGATAGAAGGATTATACAAGAGATATAGAAGTAAGAGAGTTTCACAAGGATGTGCTTGTTCTAACAAAGTTCTTTATTTCCTTTAAGCTTAAATCTAGATCTAGGGCCCTTTAGATTCTTCATTTGGTATCAGAGCAGGTTAACTCAAATTCTTGATAATAGATCTCTCTAGAATGGCCCAAAATCATGGAATCGTGTCTCTCCAAGTTCTTACATTCAATGGAGAGAATGATGAATATTGGATAATCAAGATGCAGAAATTTTTGATCTTACAAGATTTGTGGGATCTTGTTGAAAATGGATTCCAAGATGTTGATCAAGCAACATTTCAAGTCTTGATGGAAGATGAAAAGAATGAAGTTAAGAAACTTCGTAAGAAAAATTCAAAAGCATTATTCATCATTCAATATGGGTTAGATTTGATAATCTTCCCCAAAATTATCATACATTGAACTAGCAAAGTTGCATGCGATGCATTGGATATTGCATACAAAAGTTCATGTTGTCAAGTTACAAGTATTAAGGAAATATTTTGAATCTTTGCACATGCTAGATTTGGAGAATATTGATTAATACATCAGTCGATTTCAACAAGTTCAAAATGGACTTGAATCTTATGGAGAAATGCTTGAGGAAAGGTGTGCTATTGAAAAGATCCTTTGAAGTGTAACTCAACAATATGATCCTATCATCATGGCTATTGAAGAAGCAAGAGATCTTGATAAGATGACCATGGTTGAGCTTGTAGGAAGCTTAAGGACATATGAGGAGAGAATTGATGATCATAAGGATTCAACAACAAATGCATTTCAAGCACAATTTCAAAGGACATCCAATCAACATCAAAATCAACATCAAATATCATTAAGTGGATCCTCATTCAGAGGATGTGGACACGGTCACAGTAGATCCAGAGGTCGTGGTTGTGGAAGATCGAATCAATCAAAGGAAGGTAAGCATTGTGATTTATGTGGTATCAACACCCACAATACTCTTGAATGTTAGTCAAGGAAGAAGTATGAAAAGAGGGGCCAAGAAAAAATTGTAGAACATGAAGATCAACAAAAATGTGAGAAATTATTTTACATTGAAAAGAAGGATGATCAACTCTTGATCTTTACAAAGGTACTAGATGCTAGCAACAACAACAATATTTGGTATGTTGATAGTGGATGTAGCAATCACATGATAGGGAATAAGAAATTATTCTCAAGCTTGGAAAAATATGATGGAAAGGTAACTATAGGTAATGGGAAGAAGTTAACCATTGCTAGGATTGGATCACTTGCCTTCACAACAACTTAAGGTAACAAATATGTTTATTTCCCAAATCTATTTTGTTCCAGATCTTTCAAAGAATTTATTAAGTGTGGGTAAATTATGTCACAATGGGTATCATGTTGAATTTGAAAAAGTTGTTTGTAAAATTTCTAAGGTTGATGATGATAAAGGTATTTTCATTATCCTTATAAGCAAGGATCAGATGTACAAGTTGCAAATGTAAAAGAATGTTCATTGTCTCACTACCATTGAAGACATAGCATGGTTATGACATGCTCAGTTAGGACATGTGAACTTTAGATCAATGGACTACATGCAAAAAGGAGAAATTGTAAGAGGTATATCAAATTTTTCTTTGTCAAATAATCATGATTGTGGCATATGTTCACTAGGAAAAATTACAAGGTTACCATTTCCTAGAAAAAAACATAGATCTTAAGAAAAATTAGATCTACTTCATATGGATTTATGTGGTCCCATGCAAACATTGAGCCTAGGTAAAAACCAATAAATGTTAATCATAGTGGATGATTTTTCAATATTTTATTGGGCGTATTTTATAAAATTAAAAGATCAAACATTGGGATTTTTTAAAGAATTCAAGGTGGAAGTAGAAAATCAAAGTGGCAATACAATTAAGAAAATCTGAATAGATCATGGTGGTGAATTTTTATCAAATGAATTTGATGAATTTTGCAAGAAAAGTGGGATTATTCATCAAACTACCACATCATTTACACCTCAACAAAATGGCATTATTGAGAAGAAAAATAGAACAGTGGTTGAAATGGCAAGGTGTCTACTTCAAATGTTAGGTTTAGAGAATAAGTGTTGGGTAGAAGCTTATGCAACATCAGTTTATCTTTTAAATATGGTGCCATCAAGATTAATTCAAAAACACCATATGAATTATGGCATGGTTATCCACCCAATATTTCTCATTTAAAAAATTTTGGTTCACCTTGCTATGTGCTAATCCATGCATAAAATCAGCAAAAATTAGATGTGAAAGCTATGTCTTGCATTTTTCTTGGTTATGCCAAAAATATAAAAGTCTAAAAATGTTATGATGAAAAAAAATAAAAGGGTGATAGAGTCACATGACATCAATTTTAGTGAACTTGAAGCCAAACAATGTGGATGACAACGTATGGGACTGATGCCAAACCAAATACCATACAAAAGTATTTTTGATGGCAATGTGAGATGGTAAAATCAACCATGTACAAAGAAAAATATAATTTTTGAACAGTGTGAATAACATAGGTTTAAACTTGGAGATGGAATGGCAGAAAACAACACATCTTTTGCTTGTTATCAACGTGATTTAGCAAGCCATGGTAAATACATTACCAACAGTAGCAGCAATCACAACAGATCTAATATTTCTGATTTTTTGGCAGCAGCAATATAATAATTTTTGTTCATCTCTCCAATTTTTCCAACCATAATCATCATTGCAAATTACAGAAGCTGTAAATACACCCTACTCTTCCTTCCATTTTTTGGCAGATGTGTCCGCTATTTCATAGCCATGCTCCAAATTTGTTGACCAGGTATTCTCTGATCCTCATTTGCAACACTGGCATGGACATAAAAGTATTATTTTTTCTAATTTTTCTACCACATCATCAATGTCATCATCTCTTACTACATTCCCACATAGTGAAGGCCAAATATACACACCTACTCATTGGCCACCTATAATCCATTATTTTATAGCCGGCAATGCAGGGATCCCAGCTGCCCAAACATAACGTTTTCCACCTTGGCCTCTATACCTAAATTTGGACATAGATTGTACCATGGCTAATCATTTTTTCCTAATTTTCTAAAATCAATCACACCTAAAACTATTTTCAACACTACTTCATGATGGGATAAAAGTCATAATGTTTCTCACACCAATGCTATGCAACAATGGCATCAGATATCATTTCCTCTTATAGGCCAAATCTCTGTACCAACAAAATCACAAATCATTCCCTCTATGACACATTCTACGTCAACAATGTCCACTCCATGGTAGATTTCATTCACATCTTGATCGGCTACCTATCATCTAGCCTCATAAATGGTGGATATGAATTTCAAGAGGTGCATGACCTATAGTCACTTCAAGGAGAATAATGTATAGACTAATAATGCTCTCTTTACCATTGTGAATGATGAATTCTTTGTGCTACTTACATCGATGCAGGGGGGAGGGGAGCAGTGATGGTTTATTGGAACCATCCATAGTCAACAAAGCTATGTATGATACTCATTGGATTACTACCATGGAGAAAGAGTTGCAACAAATTCAAAAAAAACAATACTTGGAGCCTAGTTCCTCCTCCACCTAGTAAGCTAATAATTGGTTTAAAATTAATACTTCAAATTAAGAAAAATCAGTATGGTGAAATAGAAAAATTCAAAGCTCTCCTAGTCACCAAAGGATATCTCCAACAGCAAGGTAGAGACTTTGATGATAACTTTGCTCCTATTTCATGAATGGAATCTGTGAGAATCTTTCTTGCCATTGTTGCAAAAGCTGGCTATGCAGTTTATCAACTGGATGTGGCTTCTGCATTCCTCAATGGATTTCTTAATGAAGAAGTTTATGTGGAACAACCACTAGGCTTCATAGATGAAGAAAAATGAAATAATGTTTACAAGCTCCATAAAGCATTATACAAGCTCAAGAAAGCTCCACGTGCATGGTACACACATATTCATGCATTTTTCATACAAGAAGGCTTCACCAATCTTCAGTCCTAAATAACTATATACAAAAATATTGGGGAGTCAACCTTGAAGATCAAAAGTCAACTTCTAGTTTTATTTTTTCTTTGGTCCATCACTTATCTCCTAGGGATCAAAAAAGTAATCTATAGTTGCATTCTTAACAACAGAAGTAGAATACATAGCTACATTAAATGTTGGTACTCAAGCTATATGGATCCACTCCATTTTCACTGAAATGGGATATATACTTGAACCTCCCATTTATAATATTTGTTTATTTGATGTTTGGTTATTATTTAATGTTGTATATTTTGGATGGTTGGGTACTAACTCTTTGGATGTAGCAATCCCTTATGCATGAAAGTTTAGCTACTAAATGCCTAATTCCAAAACCCTTAAAGAGGAATTGCAATTTACTTTCTCTACTTAGCCTTTGGACTGACTTTCCCTTTTGTTATTGCCTCTCACATAAAAGATATTATTGTAGTGATGAGATGGATATGTTGATGCTTAGAATATATTTTTATGCATTTCCTAGTTTTCATGTTAATTTAGTAGTTTGATGTAAATTCTAAATTGCAATGTTCAGTTGATATTTTTGATACTATGTAATGCCCTTTAGTTGGTAATGTTGACTTTGTACTTGTTTGGCTTTGGTGAAAACCTAAATTTAGTACAATTATTTAATTTGGTAGTGTTAGCATTTATTTTTAGTTTTTTCTTAATGTTTTTATTAAGCTAGAGCCCAATTCCTTGATATTATTTGAGTATATTTAACATGTTATTTATTCTATTATTATTATATTTTTTATATTATGATTTTTGTCTTGAGTAATAGGGCATCAAACTTTTATTATTTAATGGACAAGTTAGGTTTGATACAAAAGGAACTATTAATATTATACATTTATTTTTTTCATTTATTGTTTATAGTTTTTTTGCCCCTTGAAACTTGTTTTTATGAATGCCAACTACTTTACCTATTACATTTTCTTGACATCTATTTATTTTTAATAAGTTGCATTTTATTTTTATAAGTAATACCTTTTTTGCCTAAGCCTAGCTAGTGGGGTGTTACATATTGGTATCAGAGCTAAAGGTTTAATAAGTATTCTTGAATTTGTATTGTAGGGATGCTACAAAGAAGAGAAATTGAGACATTGAACAAGGAAAATCCCAAATAATAAAACTATAAAGTTTTATAAAATGACTTGATGCAAGATATTTTCACCTATTCAAGAAGCTAGAATTAGTCAAATATAACAAATGGTTGATAAAACAATGATAATTCAACCAATAGTGGTAGAAGACCCATTGGGCAAGTGCTCACTAAATAACTTAGGTGATTGAACATACCAAATTTTTATGGGGTAGAGGACCCTATAGCAAACTTGGATTGGTTATGTAAAGTAAAAGAAGCTTTCTAACTTATGGTTTGTGCTATAGTGAAACAAACTTGATTGCCTACCTATGAACTTAAAGCTATAGCTAATCATTGATAGCAAATAACTAGGGTTGTTAGAGGATGTAAAAAACATGAAATTAAAATGGATTGGCTTTTTCAACATATTTAGGAAGAGGTATGAGTCCAAAGAATTTAGGAGGACCAAGGCTAAGGA
Source organism: Gnetum montanum (assembly GCA_015680685.1). Lineage (NCBI taxonomy): Eukaryota > Viridiplantae > Streptophyta > Gnetopsida > Gnetales > Gnetaceae > Gnetum > Gnetum montanum. The sequence continues at coordinate 218,006 of MNCI01007021.1, read as the reverse complement.
GTTATTTAACTTATAGTAAGGTGACCTCATTGTTTACAAGTATAATGCTAAGTTTCTTTAGCTAGTGTAGTTTGCACCTCTCCTTTAGGATGATGAAAAAGAGATGACTAAACACTTCATTAATGAATTAATTAAATCCATTAATATATACTTTGTTCCTCTTGGTTGGATTGGGTAGCATGAAGAATTGAGACCTTGGTAAGAGGAAAAGTCAACCTATGAACAAGCTTGGAAGATCTAAGCATGCTAGAAATTTTGGAGGAAGGAAGCACCTTAATGATAACAACAAGTTCTTTGCTTGTAAAGAGTTAGGTCTCCATAGGCATGAATGCCCAAATTGCTAAGAGTGTAGCAAGGCTAGACACATACAATGGGAGTGCCCAATTAGGACAATAAGAAATAATATTGAAGGATCCCTAACCATTAATCAATAGAGTAGAAATGAAAAACATCATAAGAATATGAGATGTTGAGGAAGGATCTATGTCTTGATAAACTAATCCATTAACAAGGAATCCAACATAGTCATGGATACCATAAGTACATCTATGGATATCTATTGAAGGATCCCTAACCATTAATCAATAGAGTAGAAATGAAAAACATCATAAGAATACGAGATGTTGAGGAAGGATCTATGCCTTGATAGACTAATCCATTAACAAGGAATCCAACATAGTCATGGATACCATAAGTACATCTATGGATATCTATTCTTGATATTGTTTGATCATGGAACTAGTCATTTTTTTTGGATCCTAGGGTGATGAATCAACTGCATCTTAAGCCTACACCCATGCAGTCTTCCCTAGTGGTTTAGATAGCTAACTCAGTATTATGGTTACTAAGATGATGCTCTTAATTGAAGTGGTGATACAAGGATATTAGTGGGACAACGACCTCATGAGAATGAGATGTGGAATATACAATGTGATTTTTGGGATGGATTGGCTATCTAAGTATGAAGGCTTTATGGATTATGGAAACAAGACCCTCCCACTTCTATCTCCTAGTGAAATAGAAATCATGATCCAAATAAGCAACAAACATATTAAGCTCAACTTAGTAACAACTAAAATTTTCAAATAGTTATATAAACAAGGTTACAATTATTACATGATTCTAGTACAAGATGGATTTAAGGAAGATTTAGAATAGATTCTAGTAATGCAACCAATTTCCAATTTCCAAGGAAACTCATAGGATGTATCCTATGGAACTTAAAATGTAGATTCAAGAGTTGATGGATAAGGATATGATTCAATCAAGTGTCTCAACTTGGAGGGAAATAATAGTTTTTATTAGAAGAAATATTGAAGTTTGTGGTTGTACATTAACTAGAGGTATTTGAACTAGTTGACAGTTAGGAACTGGTATCTTCTAGCCAAGATTGATAATATATTTGACCAACTAAGAGAAGTAAGGTATTCTCTAAGATTGAAATTGAAGTCTAGTTATTACTCTAAGAGAGAGAGAGAGAGAGAGAGAGAGAGAGAGAGAGGTATCCAAGATAGCTTTTAGAATATAATACATAAATTATGAGTTTTTAATCATACCCTTTTTACTTACTAATTTCCTAGTAGTTTTCATCCATGCTTTGATGAATAATGTGCTAAGTCCTTAGACCAATTTATTATTGTCTTTAGTGATGAAATTTTGTTTACTCTAAGGATAGAGGATAGTGATATAGATCTTTAAATAATAATGATTATTTACATATGTTTATAAGTGTGTCTTCTAGAAGAAAGAGATTCAATTTCTAGATCATGTGGTATTAGAAATAGGTATAGCAGTGAACCCTTCGAAGATATCAATGATTAAGGATTGGTCCATTCCAACTACAATGAACAAATTTAGAAGCTTTTTGGATTTGATAGGATACTATAGGAGGTTTTTGGAGGATTTCTCTAACATTTCCTCATCTCTACATAAGTTGTTCAAGAAGTACCATGTTTTCTCTTGGACTGATGCTTGTCAAAGGCTTTTGAGAAGTTAAATAAGAGATTAATAACAACACTTATACTATCTCATCAACTCTTGGAAAGCCTTATGATGTTTATATAGAAGATTTTGGAAGTGGATTAGGAGGAGTTTCCATATAGAAAGGTGAAGTTGTGACTTATGCTTTAAGACAGTTGAAACCTTGTGAGACAAGGTACCTCACTGATAATCTAGAACTTGGTACTATAATCTTTGCTCTTAAGATTTGTAGAAATTACTTGTATCATGAATAAATTTCTCTCTAGATAGATCCTAAGAGTATATAATATGTTCTAAACCAACTATAGTTGAAGATGAGATAGAAGAGGTGGATTATGTTACAAGTTAATTTTAACTTCATAGTTTGGTATCTTCATAATAAGGGTAGCATAGTAGTTGATGCACTAAGTAGGATAGTTGGGAAGTTTTATAGTATTAATATATTTCCTAACCTAAGAGATGAGATAACCTCTCAAAAAATCTTAGATCCTTTGTGTCAAGAATAGGTTGTAATCCTTTTAGTAGAAGACTATATCCTCTTAGTTGAGAATTCTAGCTTGTTTAGATTTAAGAAAAGAATTTATGTCTTCTTGATGAGGCTCATTTAAGTAAGCATCAGATGAATTCAAGTAGTGATAAGATATATTAGAGCATCATAAGGCATTATTGGTGGCTTGACATGAAGAGAAATATTAGAGAAAGTATGCTTGAGTGCTTCGTATATCAAAAAATTAAGGCAAAAAATTAGAGTCCTAGTAGATATTTTCACTCATATACCATTCTATAATAAATATGGAAAATCATTGGTATGGACTTCATCATTGGATTACCTTATACTAAGAGTGGAAAGGATTCAATCATAATGGTTATTAATATATTGGTCAAATCTTCTTACTTCTTATCTATGAAAGTAGCAGCTAATGTTAAAGAGATTACTTAGTTTTTCTTAGTAGAGATTATTATAATGCCTAATGTTTCAAATAAGAATTTTTAGTCTTTTCAAAAGATTTGTGTATTACATTAAATCTCATTTTAGCTTATCATCCTTACATAAATGGGTAAACTGAGAGGACATATCAGATTTTGGAAGATATGCTTTAAATTTGTGCATTGGTATACAAAGATAGTTGAGACAAAGTTATTCCATTAATATATTTTTCTTATAATAATAGTTATCAAGCTAGTTTAAAAGAAGCACCCTATCAAGTGTTGTGCAATAGGCCTTATTGCACACATTTTTGTCAGGATACTATAGAGAATAAATAAAAAAACACATATCAAAATTGTTAGATAAAATTTTGGTAGTGTAATATAGATTTTTCAAGTATGCTAACAACAAAAGAAGACATCTAGACTTCAACATTAGAGATCAAATATTTCTTAAGATTTTACCTGTGAAAAGAATTATGAGGTTTGGTAAGAGAGGAAAATTAGCACCATACTACATTGGTCCCTTTTCAATATTAAGGAAAATTGAAGAAGTTTATTATTAGGTTGACCTTCTATAGAATTTGCAATCTATTCATGAT
>MNCI01007021.1:7254-208402 GCA_015680685.1 Gnetum montanum | reverse complement strand
TACACAACTTGTGTTCAGGTTACAAAGTTGCTCGAATAAAGAGTCATTCACTCTAGGACTCCTACTACGGGCACATGGGAAAAATTCTAACTCTAGAGTGTTCAAACTACCAAAGCTTCGCTACTTCTAGCCAGGATTGGGAAATGAGGGGAGTGCCACCTCTTATTTATAGATATGGCGGCGGACCGCGATCTCGTGAGGAAAGACGCGATATCGCGGCACTATGCATGTCGCGTCTCATCAAAGATCTTCCAGAAGGAAGATTTTGAAGTGGAAGGGGAAGGGGAAGGATAACATCCTGATCTTAGAGACATATTTCCATTGATTAATAAGGAATTTTAATTATTTTATTTTAATTTACCTTATTTTATTTTGGTTTAGTTTGTCTTTAGTTTTTACTAAATTAAGCATATTTTCACTAATCCCTTTGTTGGAGTTTTAAGTAAGCATGTATTAGTTACTAGATGGATTATTGGCACATGGGGTCTTACATTGAGTATGTGATATGCTATGCATTATGTGTTTAGCATGTTATATAAATATTTCAAAAATAATTAATTTAATATTAAGTTTAGTAAGGTAGCTTGGGATACTATTTCTAATTAGAAATGTTGGGTTTATGCTTTGACCTTGGTTAGTAAGTTAAACATATTTATTAGATGGTACCACAAGGTGCCCTAGTAGACTAGCACTTGGTATAGATCCATGTTAGAATATTATTTTAATTTTATATTTATAACTTATAGTTAATTATTTTTTTATTTTTTATTTAGTTACCCATTACTTTTATTTTATTTTTTTGCAAAACCCTAACATGCCTTTGTGAGTATAAACACTTACCAATCCTTTACATTAGAAATTATCCTTTTGTTTCATTTTGGTATATAAGATAGAGCTAGGGAGGAAGATCCTACCAAATAGGAGAGTAGCCTTATTTAAACTTGTGTAGTCATCTAGAAAGCTTGTAAGTGCTTTTCTTTTAGATCTCATTCTAGGTTTTTGCTTGAATTCAATTATTGATCTTTGACTTTAACTAGGGTTTGAAACCTATTTCAGGAATCTCAATCACACAATGATTTTTAGATGTAGTGTTGTCATTTGGTATGAAAATTTATTGTAGTACTTACCTATTAAGTTTTTGAGGTATTTTTTTTGTTTGAATTCAATTTGGTTTGGTTTGGTTAGTACAATAATTGTTTAGTGAAATGTTTTAGGATTTTTCTCTGCTAGATCTAATTTATTAATATATGTTTCCATCATTTGAGTTTAGACTACTAATTTTATCATGATTTGGGTATTTCATTTTGAAATTTTCTTTGTTTGGATTTTTTTTTTATTCTATTTACTTTTGGCAAAGTTTTGGGACATAGAGCTAGGGTTTTTCTTAAAACTATTTTTCATATTTTTGAGGCTTGAGATGATGACAAATGCTAATGACCTAGAAGAAAAATTTACTTAGCACATTGAGTTAGTTTAATGACATCTAATTTTTCCTATTCTATGCATTGTGACCCTTGTTTTGGGTCATGACAACCATTGTGACTGGTGTTTTGGATCACAATGAAGGTTATGGTGCATTTTGATGCGATCGTTCAACACCCTTTGTAATTTGTAGTCAATTTTGTAAAGTGACCCTATCTTTCATGGCTTTCAAGAAGCCTCAAAATGGTAAAAAATATAGCTTATTAAGGAATTTTATAAGAAATAAATTTGGAAGCCTCAAATAATTAATTTTGGATATTTAATTTTCATAGAATACCTCCTTTGGTTTTGGAATATGATGTTTAGCTCCTTCAATGATCTAATGATTTATTAGATGTCTTGAAACATAATATTATTAGTGATTTGAATACTTGTCAGATAGATAAATCTTCTTTTGGTATAAAGTTATGTTTTAACATTAATATGCATTATGATTCCTACCATCGAGAGTTTGGATTTTTTAATATTTATTTATTAATATTTATTTATTATTTGAAGCATCTTTTAATGAGGTTTGGATTTGGTTTATGGAGCTAGCATAGAGAAAGTTGATTAGTTTGTTTTACAGAAATCTTAAGACATACTGCAATTCTTTAGTATTTGTAGTAGTAAAGTCCATGTTACATTACTCTTTAAACAATACTACATGAAGGGGGAAGTAAGTAGAAGGCTTTGGACTTCTTACCTTGGTATGAAACAAAAATCAAGATAGTATTTATTACTAACATTCGTATTGGATTTAAGAAGCAATAAATAAGTTCAGCTAGCACATTTTAAATTTGGAGTTGGTATTTTAAAAAATCTTATTCTATATAATGAGTACACATCCCCACTTTAGCATCTTAAAATTAAGAGGGTACTAGCTTTCACAAATTAGGATTTTAGTGGTGGTGGAATCCTTTTTAGTTTATTTTATAATTTTTATTTGATACTTGATTATTATTTAATGTTGTATATTTTGGCACTATCTCTTTGGATACACCAATCCCTATGCATGATAGTCCAATCACTTGATGCTTGATTTCAAAATACTCAAGGGAGTATTTATAGTTTATTTTTCCTACTTAGTATTTGGATTGAATTTCCCTTTTGTTCTTGCCTCCTAGTTGAAATAGATAAGTTTGGTAATGAGATAGATGGAAAATTTGATTATTAGAATAGAATTTTATTTATTTCCCAATTTTTATTTTAAGTTGGTAGTTTATTGTAGATTCTAAGCTATAATGTTTCATTGGTATTTTTAGTACTATGTAATGTTCTTTGGCTAGTAGTATGGATTTTGTACTTTATTGTCTTTAGTGTAGGTTAAAATTTTTTATATTTATTTAATTTTGGAGAATTGGTATTTATCCTTAGTTTTTTCTTAATAATTTTATTACTTAGGGCTCAATTCCTTGATACCCTTTGATTATATATTTTATGGTATTTATTCTGCTATTATTGTACTTTAGATATTGTGATTTTTGACTTGTGTTATACAACATTGATGAGTCATCGTTGGTTGGCTGCGTTGACAAGGCCTCGTCAATGCAGTTGACCATGTCAATGAGGCCTCATTGATGTAGTGTCTATCCATCACCTATAAATGTGTGCCTACTAGTTGCATTTATGGGAAATCCAGATTTCAGTAGTAGTGAAGCTCTTGCATTTTTTCCATTCAAAAGTTAGAATTTTTTCCTAGGTGACCATAATAGGAGTCATTGAGTGTATGGATCTTTATTCAAGCATTTTTGTACTTGAGCACAACAATGTGTGCAGCAATAAAGTCGAGCTTTCTGATAAACCTTGCAGCACTTTGGATAGATTAGCTATTTTATTTATGCATTTAATGTTTTCAATTATTTATTAAATTCTTTCAATTAGTTATCAAATATTTTCTAGTTATTACATTAATGAGACAATTAAGCGAGGCAGATTACACATATAAGTATGAATGCTTTGAGCATAACACGTATTCGCTTGGTAATGCCAGCAACATTATCTCTTGGTACACCCAGTAGCATAACGTTTGGTTGCCTAGTAGTGGATACATCGGTTCAGGACATGTACAGAAAGTGGAAACAGATACTTATGTTAGTATTAATTAAATAATTAGCTAATTAGTAATCTAGATTAGTTAATTAAACTCTTTTTATCTACATTTTGAGCACTAAAGTATAAAATACAAAATGATGAAAATCAGATGCCTAAGTTACACTTAACCATATCAACATACATCGCAAGTGTAATTGGGAGGATAACAATTGACCTTAAAGCTAGATTCACTTCCTAAAGGGCTAGTTCACTAAAAATGATAAAGTCTGAAAAATTCAATTAGATCGTGCATGGACACTTTTTGATTTGTATGGTTGGGTGTAGGGGTACCTCACCACCCATCATTAGCAGCATTGTCGAGGGCCTTGTTTGTGGAACATGCACTATTTAGGTCTAAGTGGATAACACTAATATCATTGTATGAACCTAAAGGTCAATAAAATTTCCACTATACATAAATTATAAAAGCACATTGACAATTTCATTTTTTTTCATTTTACAAAATATCTTCTTCTTCTTATAAGCCTAAAGATACTAAATCACCGATCCCATAGGAATGCAAGATGGTATACACTCATCTAGATGATTTTATATTGAATTTCATCTTCATCCTACATCAGGATGAATAGATGCAATGGCATGATATGGAGGGTAATGTCATTTTTCCCTCCAATAGATCTGTGCCCGGAATGCTATTTAAAACCCTTAAGAAGTTGGGCATAGCATATCTTCACAAAGAGTACATTGTGGATGAATATGACACTTAAAACTATTGTCCCATTAAAACACAATGTAAGCAAGATAAAAATTAGAAGAAACTCGATAAAACCATAATGCACTAGTTATGGGACTCGAAAGACATACACCAATGCTTGAAGGTCTCCTCTAACTAGGGTCATCTTCCTCTCACTTCCTACTTCTCTTTCCTCTTTGTGGAATGGTGGTTATCTTACGAGGACATCTTTTGTCTTGAGTGGATGGATTAATCTTAGAGTGGCAATGCAAAGTCACTAAAATTAGAAGGATTTGGTCTGGACTAAGGATGAAACTTCTTGGGTCATTTTATTCACAATTTCACAAGGGACTTCCTATGACCTCAATTTGGAACTCCATTCCACCTTCCCTATCATCCATCCATGCTGCCATAACTCATCTCACTGCTAGGTTCTATGTTATTCTCTATTTCTTAGTCTGATGTATTGGGATTCTTGAGTGAATTTTTTTGGAATAGTCCTTAACTTGTCATGATCATTAAATCAACTATGAGGTCCATGGACTCCTTAGTGGAGGTTATGCAAGGGCAAAAAGGGCATGAGCCTACTATGGGGAGGACCCACTTGCATAGCTTTTAACTTGATTAGTTAAGGTTCCTTACCTTTAACATCACTACAATCTTATATTTCACATTTTCCATTATGTAAGCCACTTAATACTCCTTAATCTTTCATTGCATTCATCCATTAAATTAATTTTTTTCCATTTTTTCAAATTTATGAACTTCAATTCCTTCTTCTCATGCTTTGATACTATTCTTGGTCTTCTAAACTTTTATTTGATCCCAATTTCATCGAAAAATTTCTTTTATTTTGATAGTTTGACCAACTTCAATGGAATTAAATGATGGTCAACAGTTGTGTCAATGAGGCCTCATTGACATAGCCAACCATGTCGACGAGGCCTTATTGACGTTGTGCAAAAATACTATATATACCACCAAATATTTTGGAACTTTTTGCAATTTTCTCATAACACATAGGGAATTTTTTCAATTTTTTAGAGCCTAAAACCTTCTAGAGTCCATAACTTTCAAATTGTTTTTCCAAATCACTCCATTTTTTGATCCTACACATACCAGAGGTAAGATCTTTATCGTGGGGGCGACAAACCTTAAGTTTCTAATGCAATTTTCAAAACAATTTTCTAACTCCCCCAAGGGTTAGTAACCTTAATCATATATAAACATCAGCTTTTTCCAAGTTAACCCTTCAAACAATCTTTTGGATGATTTACCAATGATAAGACATAAATAAAAATAACAATTGAGTTAATTAAATCAACCATAATCACAACTTAGGCAAGTGTAACTACCCTAAAAAGTTAAGGTATCCTAATTATTTTCAAGTTACACAATGATTGCTAATCCATGGTTCTATTGTGATTACAGATGGCACCTAAACAAAAACGTCTGCAGGAAGGAGAACTCTCACAACCATAGGAGAAGCGACCTAGAGCTAGAAGGGGCCAACAAGAACAAGGCCAAGAACAACAAGAGGAAACCAATGCAATGAGACCTCTTTGTGAGAAGCCCAAAGTAGAATTTTTTTGATAGATTCCAAAAGAAGAAGTGCCTACAAAACAATCTCAATGAGGAGAAGCACCTAGACCTGTGCCAAGGCTTGAGGTCACTTTGACTTAACTCTACCTAGACATCATCAAGTCCCAAGAGATCCAAGGATCAGTTCTTCAAGAGATGAAATTTAGGCCATTTTTGGACAAAGCTCTAGAGGATCTCAAGACACAATTGCAAGCCTCTCCCATGTGGCCAGTCATCACATCCAATGAGAAGTGATACATGGGAGAGACCTATCTCTTCTAGAATAGTTGAAGGCTAGGGTCCATTGTAAAAATCAAGGACATTCAAGTGTACTACTTATTAGAGGCCATCACATAGGCACTAGGGTTGCTAGACATTAGAACACAGTTGGTAGAGATATCAACAAAAGGTGATCTTGAGACAAAAAGGGAGTGGACCCAGCAATGCTAAGGGGTGGACTATAAGGAGTATGGTGTGCTCACAATGGCAGAGTGGATTTATTTCAATATTGTAGCCTATCACCTCAATCCAATGATGAGGCCAAGCAAGGTGGCTACTTTCTCCACTTGAGCATGCACTACTCTAAGCAAAACATTTCCCATTATACTTCCATATCTAATTTATTTGAAGATCAAGAAGCATTTCAAGAAGAATGAATGTGGAAGGTAGACCCTACCCTTTCCATGCCTTATCGCAAAACTTTGCAAAAGGATAGACATCATTTGCTATTCTAATGATACTCTTAGGCATGCTCCCTTGGCCTCATGGGTAGAAATCATCAAAGATAAGATGCCAATACCCACTCAAGAAGAGGAGCTTCCACCACCAACACCCACTCAAGAAACCATACCAGAGGCCCATGCAACCCTTAAACATTTGCAAAAAATCGTAGAGTAGCTCTTAAGCAAACAAGAGAAAAAAGCATGAACAAGTGGGGCAAATCCATCTGTGTATTAACCAGCAATGAGTCACCTTAATGAGGTGGCCCAAACAATTAGCCAGATGGAGAGGGGTGGTTCTATTTTCTCTTCCTAGAGAACACAGCCACCTTCAAGGTTGGATCCCAATGCTCAAGAGGTGACGGTGTCCTTAGAAACACATCATCTATTCCAAAAAATCTATGGGAATGCTACCACTTTCTCAGTGAAGTTGGAGGAAGGTGAAGAGGCAACTATCTTGGTGATGTAGCACCAAGGGTAGGAAACAATACCAGAAGTGGTAGCTAACCATGTAGCTAAAGCACTGAATGCACCCATGATGTCTATACTAGACATATTTACACTCCAAGATGTGTATACATCTTTAGGCATGGTCAATAGGAAATTGAATGTAGCCCAACACGAACAACTACTAGAATGATTGGTAAAAATTGGACAACCAACTCCTAATATCTTTGATCTTTTGGAGAACATCACTACAACCCAGTTGAAGCTGCTTAATGCAAGGGGTAGATGCATCATTTTGGAGGGACAATTAGAAATGGCCCAAGAGCAAAATCAATGCTTGCCTATGGAGGTTTTTGAACTTCATGCCTAACTTGCAGAACAAGCAATCCTTACCTCAACAATGACAAGAGATGAAGCTATCAAATAGCTTTAAGAATGATTTCAAAAGGCTAAGGAGGAAGCAGTAATGACCATCCTCAAACAGTCCATGGCAAAAGTGAAAATACACTCAATCAAAATGGACTTGAATTAGATGCGTCAAGAAAATGAAGCATTGACCATGAAAAATCATTGCTTGTGAAATGTTGATTCTCAAAGAGATCAAATGCAAGAATTCATTCATCAACAGTAGGAGTAGCTTGCTAGTGTCAACACTAAACTGAGGAAATTAGCTATAGAGAATCATAATCTATCAATGGAGGAGGTATGCACCTTGTGAAAAAATTTTGCCATCGAAATCGTCGCCTAAGAACGAAGTTCTTAAGTTTGAGAAAGTGAAAAATTACTACAGGGACCAAGTTGGCTTACAAAAAGAAATTAATGAAAAAAAATATAGATGGAAAAGGCTAAAGTAAATGAAGCCCTCTAGCAACTCCAACACAGAAGAGAGATGTGGCAGCCCATCCTTGATAGGATTGATACCTACAACAAAGTAGAGATCTGGTTGAAGGAGTTGTAGATTGAAGAAATGACAAAGTATATGGAATTGTCCAATCTTCATTATGCAAACCTAATAATGCTGATAGCCAAAAAACCATAGTCAAAATTAGAGAAACAAGTGGCTAGCTCATATCTACTATACAAGGCCAAGTTCAAACACCACAAGGACACAAGGAAAAAGCTTGAGACTGCTAATGATGAACTAGAAGTTCTCAAAGGATGATTCATAGATCAAAAATCCATCATTAAGGACCTAGCTAGATAGATGAATGACTACCAGAAGTTGAAGAACATAATGTGAGTGTTCGACATTGAACGCAAATAGTGTGCTACTTGATTCATCAATGTCAAGGAGTTATTTCCAGCAATCCTGTGTCCTTGGGATGTGCCCATTCCAACCCACATTGGGAAAGCTACATGGACAGTGCATGATCCCAAGAGTAAGGAGAAGAAAATGAAAGAAATGCTGGATGTTTTCCACCTCCCACCTAAACTTTCAGCAGCAGCAGGACAACCATAGCTGCCTCAAGCATCACCAGTGCATGAAACCAGTGCAAGTTCCTTGGAGCCTTAAGAACCACCATTGCTTGGGACCATTTGATCTTCTCCAAAAAGTTTCACATCATCAAAGAATGTGTTATCCAATTTTTGAAGATTTGTATCATGGTGTTCAATTTTATGTCCAGAACACACACCATCATTTTTTTGTAATGTGTTGATCCATACACCCAGGCACTCCATTTTTTGTCAAGTAAGTCAAGTTTTTTTTGTTGAAAGAAAAGTCAATCAATAATCCCATACCTTTCCAATTTTTTAAAAGAACTCAAGGATGAGTTTTCATTTAGTCATGGGGGTATGATGAGTCATCTTTGGTTGGCTACATTGACAAGGCCTTGTCAATGCAGTCAACCACATCGATGAGGCCTCATTGATGCATCTCATCCTGCATCAATGCGGCCTCATCGACGTAGTGTCTGTCTATCACTTTTAAATACATGCCTACCATTTGCATTTATGGGAAATCCAGATTTTATTCATAGCAAAGCTCTTACTTTTTTTCCATTCAAAAGTTAAAATTTTTTCCCTCAATGCCTATAGCAAGAGTCATTGAGTGTATAGATCTTTATTCGAGCATTGTTGTACTTGAGCATGATAGTGTGTGTGGCAATAAAGACAAGCTTTCTGATAAACCTTATAGCACTTTGGATAGATTAGCTATTTCATTTATGCATTGAATGTTTTTAATTATTTATTAAATGCTTTTAATTTGTTATCAAATATTTTCTAGTTATTACGTTAATGAGATAATTAAGTGAGGTAGATTACACACATAAGTATGACCACTTCGATCATAGCACGTATTCGCTTGGTAATCCCAGTAGCATTATCGCTTGGTATACCTAGTAGCATAGCATTTGGTTGCCCAATAGTGGATACGTGGGTTCAAAACGTGTACGGAAAGTGGGAATAGATACTTATGTTATAATTAGTTAAATGATTAGCTAATTAGTAATTTAGATTAGTTAATTAAACTCCTTTTATCTACATTTCAAGCACCAACATATAAAATACAAAATGATAAAAATCATATGCCTTAGTTACGCTTAACCATACCAATGTACATACAAGGGGTAGTGCACTGGAAATGATAAAGTCCATGGAATTCGACCAGATCGCATGTGACCACTTTGTGATTTGTATGGTTGGGCATATGGGTACCTCGCTACTCATCAAACATCAAACTATTATTTCTTAGTCTACATGTTAGATTTTGCATGTAAGGAGCTATTAATACATTTTCTTGATCTATTATTTATAATTTTGATGCCTCTTTCGATTTGCTTATGTATATGTTTATTGCTTCACTTATTGCATTTTCTTAACACCCATTGATTTTTAACAACTTTTTTTAAATTTTTATAAGTAATAACCTTTTAGCCTAAGCCTAGTTAGTAGGATGCTATAATTGGTTCACTCTTGTCATTACTACAATCATCCAAATTAAAGATCTTACTACTTATATACAATTGATGAATTGGTGTTTTGTTTAAGAGCTCTAGAAGAACTAAAATTGTTAAGTGTAGGTAAAAATTAAGAGAATGCACATGTTGCTTAAAATCCATCAAGGGAAAGAGGCTAATGCAAAAAAGACAAAGAATGAGGAAGGAGTCTGTACTTCAAGATAGGCTCATTATCATTTCAAGACTAAAGATAACCATCAAGAGGCAACTCAAGAGAAGGTAGAGGCTAAAAAAGATGTAGAAGTGGACAAAAAAGGTAGAGGTTTCTTTCATTAAAGAAAAAAAAATTACATGATGGATCCTAATACATCCTTTCATTTAATGTTTTCAACAAAAAAAGACATTACGAGGACAAGTGTTGGCAAAATATGGATCTTCAAACTTGACCATTTGAGATAATTTTTTCAAACAAGGGTAATGTGGTTTTCAATGTGGTGCTTAAGAAGAAGGAAAGCCTTCTTAAAACTTACATGATAATTTAAATTTGCAACATTTTATATGACTATCACATAACTAAGAAAATAGAAATGTAACATCTTTATTCTAGATTCCCTTATTGTGTTGGTATGTTTCGTAACTTGAACCTTATACATGTAGTGTCTAGCTTATTTTTTGTATCTTGCCTTAGTATTGTGATGTGATTTGTCTTGTATGATTCCTTTCTATTATATTTTCACAATATTAATATTTTTGTTATTCCATATTAAGATTATATTAGATTATTTTATAAAGCATATGTGCACTAGTCTTGCTAGAGTTTGGGCTAGACAAGTATCATGAATTGGATGGGTCATGGTACATGGAGGTTATACATCAAGCTCGTTCTGTTATGGTTGATTATATTTATGATTGCTTACTTTTATTATGTGGTTAAATTAAAATTTTAATTTTTGGATAGGAGTTGTAGAAATAGAAGTATTTCTTATAAATAACATTGTTGAGATCTAAACCATAAACCTTATGTAGGATAAAATCCAAATATCTTTCTCATGACTTATCAAAAAATAATATGAATTTGATTTTGAAAATAGATGATGTTAGGAATAGGAAAAACATAGTTTAATTTTAGAAAATTGCTACATGTCATTTTATCCTTTAATTACACATTAGGATTATGCAATGAAACAACCCTATCTTAACCTTGTTATTATACATACCTTGTTCCTCTTCCATTAGAGATCATCTAATTACCTTGTCAACATTTGGAGGAGAGAGCTAGTGATTGAGATTTTTAAAAAGTAAGAAAAGAAGCCTAAGCCAAGCCTATGCAACCCTTCTTGAATCTATGTAAGTATTATTTGATTTTTTTAAGGTTCTGGTTACTCCATTACCTTGAACTATATTGTGATTATCTTCCTTTTGAAGAAGAATAGGATCTTAGTATGTGGACCTCAGTAACATTAGGGTTTTAGAGGTCATCAAATCTTAAGTAGAAAAACTTATTGTAATCAATTTCCTTTTGGATTCAAATTCTTAGTGTTTGTGCACATAGATTAATACGTTTTATGTTAGCTTGATAAATTAATTATATAGAGTTACATTTGAGTGGGATGAATGTTTGATTTGAATTTTTAATAGCATGATCTATTAATGTTATAAATTTTATTTTATTCTAATATTTTTTTGATAAATATTTAATTTGTTTTCCAATTTCAACATTTAAACCTTAGTATTTATCTTTCTAATCTTTTGATTACAACTATTGAGACACATATTTTGATTTTTTTGGTGATTAGATAGGCATGTTATGAGTTATTTTACTTAGTTATGACTTGCATGGCCAACCCATGGTGTATGTTGATTCTTCACAACTTCTATCGAGGGATAGTGATGAATTGATAGTAAGTCATGATATAGGTTGTGATATTTTCAAATAAAGCCTAAACCTCTAGTTTGAGTAGGACTATAATATCACTATTAATTATCTATTAGATTATATAAATAACTATGAGAAATACTATGAATCCTTAGGGTTCTATATTTAACCTTAATTTAATAAACTAGAAAATAATCATTTAAATAATTAGAATTAATGAATCTATAACTAAAGAAGTATTTTGTTTGAGTGAGGAGGCAACTACTTTTGTGAAAAGGGTTTTAGACTATGTTTCTCTTAACACATTTGATTTAGGTTTTTTATTAGCCTTAATCTATGTCTACTTAGGAAAGGGGGGAGGTGGGGCAAGGTGTTGGGGTTCAAGGTAAGGAGGTATTTGGGGCTAGGGGGTGGGGAAGGGGGATGGCAAGGGTGGTGGTGGAGGTGGGGGAGTGGAAGGTGAGGGAAAGTTGGTAGGGAAGGGGAAGGATGTGGAGGATGAAGGAGGGGAGAGGGATTTTTCCTTAGCCTAGGCCCTCCTATGGGTATTTAGGCATGATGATGCTAGGTATGCAAATAATGTTGGGGGAAAATACTCTCCACATTGAGGTTAATGATGAACTATGTAATAATACTAAGGTTAAATTTGATTTCTATATTCTTGGTTTCTTTATCTTTATAGAACCACAATCAAGATTAAATGAAATTAAAGAGTGGATCTAGCTAAAGGGGAAGATTGTGGTGAAAGTCATCAAATTTCATGCAAGACTCCTTTGATTTGATTTTAAAATGATAGAAGACTACAATGGTGTTTTGGCTATTAGTTCTTGATTCTTAGTGTGAGGGGTTTGATGCTCATAAAATGCAAGTTGGAGCGTTAGTTTGATCTTAGCATGTTCCAAAGAGTCCTCATTTGGATATGTATTCTAAACTATCCATGAAGTTACAGGAGGAAGATTTGTTGAAGTAGTTCATAGGGGAATTTGGAGAACTAGTAAACATAGATAATGTCACAACAAGTCACACATGATGCTTGCCAAATTTTGAATCTAGATGCCTCTACAACAAGCATACAAGATCACCTAGGTTAGATTTAATAGCAAATGGGGAATTTTAAGTACAAAGTATGGAACTTATGAAAATATTAGGAATAAGGATGGATCTTTCATTCCAAGGCATAAAGCATGCAACTAGTATAGAAAGCATGATCACAATATCTCAATGTGTAAATTGAGACAACGGGAAATGTAATAATTACAACCAACAGTGTTAGCATGGAAGAAAATAAGATGGCCAATGTGTCCTATACTTTCTATGGAAAATATAGACATGTTTTCTATGTTTGCAAAACTGAGAGAAAGAAGGAGGTTAAACCAAAAGATAAGGAAATAAAATTGGGGAAGCTATTGCTACTATGAAGGATGTGATGGTTGAACTAGTCTTGAAGGTGTGGGCTATGTCATTTTATGGTGTTACAATTGATTCATTTTCTCTTATGAAATCCTTCCAGCAAGTTGGCTTAGAGGGGATTTTACAATCTTCAAGTAGATGAAGAAGTAGGAAAAAAACAAAATTTTCAAGTTAACTCTACCTCACTTTTAATAAAAGATAGGATGTTATCTTTCTTGCACTTTCATGAGGCCAAGGATGCATGTATCGCAGTTAATGAAAGTAATACAAATAAATTAGAGGTTAAAAATGATACTTTTATCTCTACAAAGGTTGGTATAATTTACAAGTAGGAAAAAGTGGAAGAAAATATGGTCACTACATATGACATAGATGTTATACAAAAGTTGGATAGATAGAAAGGAGGTTTAATGGATATGAAGGAAAAATTAGAAGCTAAAGTTAAATAGACTAGAAGAACAGATTTCATAAGGATGGTTAAGCACTCTAATTCATGATTATCCTCTAATGTATCTATAAGGGTTTTAGAACCTCCTACAAATCCAAATTTCTCAAAGACCTTATTTTATGACATAAACTAAATTATGCTTTTTTATAGGAAACTAAGCCCCAAGCACTGGTGGTTGACTTTGTCTACATAGGATGGCATCATGTTTCTTCATTTACTCTAGGATGAAAATAAGATCTCACTATTTTAGCTAATATTTCATTTGAAACCATAAATACTCAATCAAATTTTATTATTATTAAAGATATGTAGAATAATATGATCTTGGAAAATTTTTATGGGTAGTAGGATCTAAGGAAATGTATCTTGACATAGAAGAATCTTCTTTCAAATTTCACTCAACAAGATCCCTTCATCCTAGTTGGAGACTTCAATAAAGTTGAGCTTCAAATGGAAAAAGGAAGGATTTTATATTGAAATCAAAGAGGCATGGAAATTTATCAATAAATATTACTAGAGTTTAACTATAAGGACACTGAACTTTATGGTGCAAGTTTTATTTAATCTAACTATCACTCAAGAAGTGCTCTTATGCAAGTAAGAATTGATAAAGAAAATGTTATGACTTAGCTATGTAGAATAATCTTATCCCTATTAGAGCCTTACTAATATATGCCTATGATCATCACTCCTATCTTGGGTAGAGGATTGACCCAAGAATAGACACTTCAAATTCAACAAATAATTCCCATGAAAGGAAGGTCTAAAGGTGATCATTGCTAACCTATGGAAGGAATATTAGATGAGCTATAACTCAGGATATTAGATGTAGTGGAGGTTGTAAGGGCTTAAAAAGATAATCAAAAAATGAGATGCCTAGAATAGGTTTTGATTCTATGATTAGAAATAATATATTAGGAATAAACTATAGGAACTTCAATAGGGTGAAATTGAACCCCATCCATCAAAGAGAGCTTAATTTGTTTGGCAAGACTTTAATAGATTTATAAGGATGAAGAGAGCTATTGAGAATATAGGGATTGAACTAATTGACTTAAAGATGATAATCATCTAATGTATTTTTTCTTCTAGATGAACAAAAAAAGAGATAAGGGAGGGACCATTTTCCAAATAATGTACAATGGGGTTATTACTTTTGATTTGGATGTCATAAGAAATATATTAATCCAATGATTTCAAAATAGATGGGAGCCTAGACAAATGGAGCCTATTTACAGTCCTATCTAAAGATATTTCTAGGTGGAGAATAATAGAAATCTTAGAAAATGAGTCACTAAGGATTAATTTTGAGAGGTGATTATTTCCATGCAAGAGAATAAGGCTTCTAGACCTGATGGATGATTAATGGAATTCCTTAAAAATTATTTTCATATTCTTAGTGATAATATCCTAGATATGACAAAAGATATGTTTAAGAAAATCAATAATAACAAACTAGTACTTATTTTGAGGAAGAATAGGGTAATAACACAAGAGGATTAAGGGCCTATTACTATTTGCAATTTCATCTATTACTATTTGCAAAAAATTTTATTAGAATACTCACACATATCATATTTAATATTATCTCCAAGAAGCAGGTAGTATTTGTTAAATGTGGATACATACAATACCAAATCATTCTTAATCACAAATTCATGAATGCTTGTCAATGGTAAAGTTTTCTAGCTATGTTCATTAAATTGAATAGTGTCAAAGTGTATGAATTCATTGATTGGAAAATGACGTAGAGAATATTAATTAAAGTGAAATTTCATAGGTGATTAGTCAACCTTAGCCTAGACATGCAAAAGATTGTTAGGTATTGTATTCAGGAACGTAACGATTCAATTAGATTCTTTAAAGGTGCAAGTGGGTTAAGACAAGGAGATCCCCTTTTACCTATCTTGTTTATTATTTTTATGGATGTCATGCAATATTTTCTTACTTTGATCCCTAGTAAAATTAATGCACTATGCAGATGACACTATGATCATAACTAAAGCTAATAATAAGGAGGTGAAATTTGTTTATAAAGATCTTCTTATTTGGCTTAGAATTAGGAAAAATCCAATGTTTATTGGATCACAAGCTAGTGTAAGAACTTCATACGATGGTGGTGCAATTAAGGAATTGTAATTACTAGAACTTGTGAAATTTCAACAAAATTACCAACCATGTATTCCTTGTTGAGTTGGCATTCAAGCACATCTAGATAGGTCATTTGCTTGAGAAATGTAAATTTTCTTAATGGAAAATTTTGCATTGCATGGTCCCATCAAATAATTTTATCTCAACCCATGGTCTTAATATTAATTTGAAGTATGAAATTTACTCTACTTTGTGCAAAGACATGTCATGTACTACATGCTTGTCCCTATGCTTTGTCCATATATAGCAAACTTAAAATTAAAAAAGTTTACACTATCTTTCTCTTTCATAATTCATATGTTGTTCTATCCCCTTTGATTCTCATCACTGCTTGGACACTTTGGAAGCATTATTGTACAGTTAAAGTTTAGATCATTTGGCTAGACTTTGCTAATCTTCATGCTTCTAAGGTTATTCACCTCCTTTATAAAATTCAATCCATGGAAGAAAATTATGGTTAAGCTTGATGGTATGTTCAAGTATTTGGATGAAGCAACATTGTCGTAGAAGATTTGCCATCTTCAAAGGGATGAATTATTCTCAATGATTAAGGAAGCTTCCACAATCAATATTTAGGAGTTCTTCTCTAATTAGAAGTAATGGGACACCATTTTCAGAGGTGTTAGAATTAGTCTTATAGATGATGTGGTTGTAGAATTGTTATAGATTAAGGAGGAGTATGAGGCTTACGCTTTTGGATTTCATACCCTAGGAAAGGTAGAAACTTTTTTTCCATGGGACATTTCCAAACTAAAGTTTGTTCACATTCCTAGATTAGCTTTATCATCCACCTAGAGTCTTACAATGGACATGGT
The DNA here is from genome assembly GCA_015680685.1 of Gnetum montanum. Taxonomy (NCBI): domain Eukaryota; kingdom Viridiplantae; phylum Streptophyta; class Gnetopsida; order Gnetales; family Gnetaceae; genus Gnetum; species Gnetum montanum. Next base: position 191,806 of record MNCI01007021.1, on the reverse strand, counting down.
AAAACATTTCTTCATTCAAATAGGTATGATTTTGAAATTATCTGGGGATCATTTTCTCTTCATGGATGTTATGAAGGTCAATATTTTGATCAATCTATTACATGTTTTCCTAGGGTAATTGGGATAGAACAATGCATCTAAGCATTTTGGTATAGTATTGGTAGTTTGATGGGAGGCTTCATCTAGGAGACATTCTTCTGATATGCCATGTGATCATTCTTAGATGAGAGGGACTTTCTCTTTCTTTATTGGTTCTATGCATAGGGCTTCTATGAACATAACTTTTTAACATTATATGAGATGAAAGTTAGGATCTTTCCAAGTCTATTCAAAGAAGATGGATGAATTTGTGCCCAACTACACTACTACATAGCATGCTTTGAATGTGCAGGGTGTTGTTGGACTTCACTTAACTTCATGTGCTTGTTTGGTTTAGGCTCCTTACTCATGAACTTATTCTTGTACCACCCCTATCTCTTATGATCTCTCCACCCCTTCTTCCTCTAATCATTCACCTCAATTTGTCTTGTCTTGAACATTGTCTTCCAAGCCACATGCCTTTTCTTAATACTTGGTCATTCCTTACTCCTTCATTCTTAATCATAATCTCACTCAAAATGTTATTAATCCATGCATTCATCCCCCTCTCTATTGTTTCCTCCTCACTCATCTTTATGTTTAATGCCTTATTCATCCTCAAGCCTATTATTCCCTCTCCCACCACATCAATTACCCATGACACTAATTCATGCTCTTTTAACCCCTTATATATCATCATCATTACATCTACATTCAACTTTGTTTTTATTAATTCTTTGATTTTTTGTGGATCTTAGTGATTTTTCTACAAGGCTATCTCCTCCACATTCTTGTAACCTATAATTTTTTTATTCCTTCTAATGTGTGTTTACCTTCTTCTCTCTTCCTTCTTTAAACTCACATGCATTTTGATCTTAAGGCTACACCTTCTAGTCTTATCCTTGATAATTTAGCTCATGAGCTAGTTTTTGTAACCTTTGCTACTCATGTTGAGTCCATTGAATCAATAGTTGAGAATAATGAAAGTGAAAATAATAAAAAATGGTTCTTATGAAGTATCAATCAATGTTATGAGGGGTCGTAACATTTTTTCCTACCTTTTTCTTGGTATATATCATCTCTCATCTTTGATCAAATTCAAGGATGTAGTGGATGCCATCATGAAGACATGCTAGAAGGGATCTCTTTAATATCAACTTTTGAACACTACCCTAGAGATCATTATGAATGTGATTATCCAAATACACTTTTATCTGTAGCATGATGTTTGGTTCACCAACTACTACAAGTTATGAGATGATAAAACTTCTATTAGGATGGTACTCGTTTGAATTTTGAAACTATTATAGTAGCCTACAAGGAAACAATAGATAGAATGCAAGGGCCAACATAGGGTAAGCAATGGAAGCATAAAAAGGATAAGGCTAAATTGTCCTTCTAGAAATAGTCATGGTAATTAGCTTCACTATAACGTCTTGTCCATTATTAAGGAAAAAATTGTACTATAATCATGTAATTAACCTTTGAAAGAATGTATGCCTTATTATGAGGAGTTACGATTATTCACAATGCCTCATGGGAATGGATTTGACCTATGGAATTTAAGGCTAGGCTTAGAGGTCATGCTAGCTTGGAGTTTCGGAGCCAGGATTGGCAAGTGATGAGAGCCAGGTGAAGCAAGATAAGAAGGGACTAATCATCCCTTCAAATAAATAGCCTAACCATGGTGGTAGTGCCAAATTTCCTCCAAAGGTCTTATATGACACAAGAAGAAAACCTAGAGGGGTTCTACAGTGTACCATTTAACACCAATAAGGGGATAGGTTCAAGGAGATGGGTTAGGGGATAATGGATGGAAAGGATAATTGTGGGATGCAATGCCATGATAGCCTATTTCCATAGTGATGAGTGGCGAGGTATCCCTACACTCAACCATACGAATACATGCATGAACGCACGATCCAATTGAACTCTGCAGATGGATTAGTTGTGGTATCTAGATAGTTATACATTGATCGCAGTTCACTGTCTTCCCACCTAGACTAGTATTTGCTTGGTCACGTATGGTTTAGTCTAAAGTGAGGTAAAAGATGGAATCCTAACTAATCCTACTCCTAAAGATGATAGGGAACAATCTTAATTAAGCTCATGGATAATAAAAAGTGAAATCTAAACTAGCCTAAGTGCGATAAGCATCCATCCTTAATCATCTGTGTGCATCTTAGTCCTCGTGTACTACTTCTAGGATTACCAAACGCACATTACTTGAGCACTCCTATATACGCTACTAGGTTACCAAGTAGTTACACTTAAATTTTCGTGATTAAGTCATACTCATTCCACATTTAACAATGGGAATAGTAAATTACACTAAAGAAATATTAATTAAGAAAACAATAAATAATAATAACAATTAAAAAATTTAAAACTAAGTGAATGCTGCAATGATGGGGTAATCTCAATCTTTATTGTTAATCATGTGCATGTCCAAGTACATCACACTCGAATCAAGGTTCCATACAATTACAATCAACATGCTACGAGCATGCACTGGGGAAAAGAACTGAAATGAATTAAAAACTAGCAAAAAGACTCTACTCTAATACTTACTGACTCCCCTATTCCTATGCACCTAAATGTGGTATTTATAGGCCTACATAGGAATCATGATACCATGTGTTCGATATCATTACCTAAGCTGTGATATCACGTACCCAATATCGAGGATTTGATATCAGGGTCTAGTAAAACATGATTAATCATACCCCCATGACTAAATAACAACTCGTCCTCAAGTCAAACAAAATGACAATGAGTTTGATTGATTACATAGTGGATAGGTATGGGATTATTGACTAACTAGGAATTACTCATGCCACAGTGTGGAATTGAACAAAACAAAATTGAAACACAAACATAGAATTTACAAAACAAAATTTGTTGGAACTCATGTGGTTCCTAGTAGTGGTGGATCCTCCATGGGTCTCTTCCCTTTCTCTTGTGCTCTAGGATTTGGAAATAGATGTCTCTAAATGAGTGCCTGGAGCTTTTCTTCTTCAATTCAATGATCCTGTGCCATCCATGCTAATGCTCCAATGTTTGATGGAGTCAGCACCTCCCATGGGCACGATAGTTGCGAGAACATCTAATTGGCCTTGACATACCAAGCTGCAAATAGTTGTCATTCCTCTTCATAGGCTCTAGCTTTGTCCTTACATTCTTAATAGTCTATAATCCATCAAACCAACTCTGTTGTAACATCCTTATATCCTTGGTAGCTAGTTTTAAACACCTTTAATATAGAATTTTCCACTTCTAATTTCTACAGCATCTTCTTATGTTCAGCAAATTTTGTTTTATACTTTGCATAGGTGGTTGCTACCTTATTTTTCAATTCTGTTCTTGGGCATCCTCTTGTCAACATGGCCAAGTTGACATACCACAAGTTTTCCAACTCCATCTACTCTATGAGGTCTTGTATCTGCAGGTCCCAGCTTTTCAATTCAGCTTGGTGGACGAAGGCATAAGTATCCAATACGGTCTACCAATCAGTGTTCTGAGCACTAAGTGTGTTAATGTTGCCTTTGGCCATATGGATTTCTTTCTCAATCACTTGCTTGTACATCCCCACTTGATCTTTGAAATGCTCTTTGAGCCTCTCATGTCACTTAGCCTCATTCTGCCACGTGCTTATTTCAATCATCATCTTTTGACGAATCATGCGTACCTCCTCCATTGAGAGGGTTCTATTTTCTCTGGCCAAGTGATTCATATCCTAGTTGGCCCTTATTAATTATTCTCATAATTTCTAAAAATTTTCTTTGAGAACATTCCTTTATTTTTCTACTGTGATCAATCAGATATTTTCAGTGGTAAGGTATTTATTTTCTTCTTATGAGGCCTTGAGTGCTTTGGCATGTGCATACATTTGAGCTTGTGCCTTAGAAGCATCCCAATTAGCCTTCTCTTTTTTCTCAGTCATTTTTTTATTCTCCTTTAGTAATTTATTTAGCTACTCTATCTAGAAGGATTCTAGCTAGTCTATAAGGATAAATTGGGATGGATCCCACTGTGCAGCTTGTAGGGTGATAAGGTTTTCTTGGAGTCTTTCTAATTCCTCCTTTGCATGCTCAACCCTAACCTCTACAATGACCAGCTTCACTTTTATGGAGATGAGGACTGGCTGAGTTGCTATGACATCTTGAAGGATGTCAAACAGGGATGTCATCACTTGTCCTGTCTGCAACAACCAATCTAGAACATCCTTATGCTTCGCAAGAGTCATCGAGGGAATAGCCAAAGTTTGAGCATTTCGTGCTCCTGTAAAATCTCCTAGTGGCACAATAGGGATATTAAATGATTCTTTTATATGATCTGTGACTACTTTTGCTACTCATGCTGCATCTTGGTGTTGCATGACCACTGTTGTGGCACCTTCACTAGTTTCTAATTGCACTTGAAAAGATGCAACGTTCCCAGAGATCTGTTGTGACTAATGTGATTTTCCTCCTTCTGTTTGAATAGACACCTCACCTCATGCATGATCAATTGAGATCATGGATCGTATAGCATCATCGATGACCTTGAAGAGATTGGCTTCATCATGGCTTCCCCAACTAACCATTTTAGTGATGGCCCTGAGATGGCTCATCGACGATCAATAATCCTGTGGCGGTGGTGGTGGCTGGTCTTGCTAGCCTGTAAGTTGTACGCTAGGAACTACTTCCTATTTCTACTCAGGCTCCAATGTCTCACTATCACTTTTCCTTGGGGCTAGTGGCTTTAGTAATTCAGTGGATGAAGCATTCTGGGCCTTTCTAGGGACGTCATTGATGTACCCCAGAATTTCAACACATCAGCATAGCTTCCTGATGAGATAGGAGAAGGGTAATGTGAACTTCCCTATCTTACATTCTTCAAACTACCTTAAAATATTTGTAAGATATAGATGAGGTAGGTTGCCATTAACCTTGCCCATCAAGATGGCACTTTCTCTAGCCGCATATGTAAAAATTCTGTTTAAACCTTTTGTTGGAAAAATGTGATACATGCCAATTTTGAAGTAGATTCTCTCTTCAAGCTTAAGCTCTCCATATGCTTTATCTTCCTTGTTATACATCCTTTTCAACCATATCTTTCATGCATTAGCATCAGAACGAGTGGACAAGTGAGTAACCTTTGGCCTTGTATTCAGAAGGTTTAGAACTTCCAAAATGGCTTACCACCAAAATCAACGGTGGTACCTTCTTCTTTGTTGTGCCAAAATTAGTATGTCTCTCCTAGGTACCAATCTCCACTTTCAAACAGGATAGGCCATAGTGGAGACCTTTTAAGTTGGTCCCTAACTACTTCAGGAGCAAACTCAGTGAAAGGTCCAAAGTTGAGTTCCACAATCACAACTACTGACGTGGACCTTTCATGAATTTCCTAAACACATTCCGGAGACAACGTGAGATGTTGTTCCTATTCAGGTGCTTCACCATCTCCACCTTTAGCATGTTCCAATTTCACAGTAATAAGAGGTTCTTGATGGATGCTAAATGATTGTGCCTCCTACTCTATATGTTCCTCAAGAGATGCATGGCCTCTACCTCTCCTTGGTCATTTGGATGCACCCTGAGAGGGTCCTCCTTGTTTTCCTCTTTTAGGGGTCATCTGCAATCACATGAGATTAACTATTAGTAAGGCTATTTATAAAATTTTATTTATACCTTACTTCTTGCCTTTAATAAATTCATTTCTAATCTAGTGTGATTCAGAGTTAGAAAATTTTATGAAAATTTTCCCTAAAAGTTTTGATATTGGACCAAACTTGATTAGGTGAATCCAAAAAAAAAACATTTCATGGTATGGGCGAGGAGATAAGATTAATTTGGCAAATGTTTTTAGCATTCTTAAGGTCATTTATCCTTTATGATATCCTTCAAGCAATGATGAATTCTAAAAAAACTATGCGCAACTTGGAGTGTACCCTTCCCCCCTGACTAAGTCAAACACTCTGAGTTTAAATAGGTTTGATTAGAACAAAAATTGGAGCATTAATGAGCAAGATATGGAAGTTGGAATGATAGGTGCTCAGGGCGTCAAAATTTGTAAAAGAACATTTCAACAACTCCCCTTACATAAACAGTGAAAAATGATGTTGATGTGCATGGTGGGGTCGCTATATATAGTTTTTATAAACACGATATTGTGTACCTGATAGCATGGACCCAATATTGAATACCCAATATCATGTTCTATTGAAAATAGGGTACTCGAAAAAATTGATGAATTTTCAAATTTCCAAGGCCAAAAATGAAGGATTTGAGGTTAATTCAAAAAGGTCTAGGGTAACATTGAAGAGACCTAAAGGCACTAGAAGTGTAATGCAGTGGAATTTGACAATGAAATGCATGAATAGGATGAGGAAAAAGGACTTATTGTGGTGCATAGGAATGTTGGTATTTAAAATAATTATAAAGGGAAATATTATTGTAGTAATGCAATACTTGGAGGGTATAAGATGATGTGGTGATGTGTAAAGAGTGCAAATTACAAAAGTTACAAAAGTGGGTCCTCCCCAAAGTAGGTTCCTACCTATCTTGCCCTTACGTAACCACACCTAAAGATGTTCGTAGGCACTAAAAGGGTTAAATGCAATACACACTAGTTACACAAAACACACACACATGTGAATACCATTGTTATGAGGTATGAGTTCTATGCCACACAACACACAAGTCAAAAATACATGGGCAGTGAGATAAGACGAATCATAGAAGGGATTGCAAAGATCAGGACATGAGGTAACTAACCTAGGGCACAATGAATCCTAAGTGTAGGGCATGATTAATGTGTCATTAGCCCATCGCTCCAAAATCAGGACCAAGTCCATTCCTTTGATCAATGACATCTCATTGTTTCATCCAATGATGGACAACTAGAAAAGCACCATGACAACAAGGCATACAATCACTTGCCATTTTGTCCAAGGGAGGAGTCATTTGGAATTTCTCTATAGCCCAATTTTCTTAATCTTTGTCTTTTTGTTTTTTCTTTGTTCTTTTTTTCTCTCTCTTTTTTTTTCTTTTCTAGCCGCTTTAGCACTTTATCTTTCCAAAAGTGATCTAGAAAAGCCACCAACCTTCAGGCATGGATGCATGTCTTTCTAAAGGGACCCCCAAAATAGCATTGAGTTTCCTTATTGAGTGCCTTTATTACTCTTACTTCCATTTTTTGTTAGATCTACAAGGATCTTAGTACAACCAAGCTACATGATAGGACCTAAAACACCCCAAAATTTGAAGACATTCTTGCTTCACCAAGTCTTTGAAGTTCGCACAGTGTCACGGCAGTTCTTCAGGAGATGGATGCTCTGATGTTTAGACTGTCTAGTTCAGCAAGTTTTCTACCCCAGGTGTCAACAGGCTAAACGAACTCTCCAACCTACCCACCTGAGTAGTTCACCCAGCTGATAGCGCACTTAGGAGCAATGCGTGGAATTGTTGGCGGTGCTTAGAATGTGCACAATAGTTCGACAAGTTTTCTAAGTCGAGGAGTTTGCTACGCTATGCTGCGCTATGTAGCATAGTAGGCTTTAGAAAATGATTGCAGAATGAAGTGCTTTCGCAATTTTTCTAAGTCAAGGAGTTTTGCTATGCTACGCTACACTATGTAGCATAGCAGACTTCAAAAGACGTTTGCGGAAGCGAAGTGCTACTCTATGCTATGCTATGCAGCGTAGCGTAGCATAGCAAAAGCTAGGCAGTCAAACCTCTTGCCCAACTTCAAGTCCTTCAGTAATGTCTCCTTTTCCCAGAAAGTGGCAAACTTGGCAAAAAGCAAACCATGTTGGCGTAGTGCAGCATAGCAATTCTACGGAAGTGATAGAGGGAAACTCAAAGGGCAAGATTAGCTAGTTCGTAAGTTTCACAGTGCAAAAGGAAGAATTTGCAAATTGGCGATGTTTTTTGAAACTAAGGCTAGCTTCTACACTATGCTACACTACGTAGCATAGCATAGTATAGCAAATATGCCATAAACAGTCAGCATGCTTCAAAGGTTTCCAATGCATGCAACAGGACACAACACAAATTTTTGCTTCGAACCGGCAGCTACGCTGCATAGCGTAGCATAGCGTAACAAGATGCTACGCTATGCCAAACATGCTATGCTACAAAGCATAGAAAAGTGTGGCAAGCAGTTACACTACATCAATGCACTTCACCTAATTTCATCGTTTCTCTGACAGTGCAATTACAGCGTGGCAGGCTTGTAATTACAGCATGGTAGACTCGCCCAACGGTCATGTAGGCACATGCAGCATAGATAGGTCAGCATAAGCCCAGGGCACATGGCATCCAAACCACATCTTTCATGCATCCTTGGTCCTATAAAAACCCCAATGAGCAATGCTCGACAGGTCCAGTCGGATTTTTTTGACAATTTGGTCAACTGGCAATTTTGTTGGCTGACAAGTAAAAAAGTTAGCACTATAACCTTGAGCATTGTAAGCTTCCTATTTGACATTGTAAATAGTTAGCACTCTTAGTTGGAATTTTTTTCTGCTCTTTTCTACCACCTTGTTAGCATTTTGCATTGTTAACTCCTGAGTCCGTGTTCAAGCACACAGCCGTCTTGCTCTACACGTCTTGGTTACTCTCAGGATCTCTGCACTTCTCAATGCCATGCAACCGATTGTATCCACCTTGACAGAGTGAAGTCATAGCTTTGAAGTGGTGCATTTTCCTAACTACATTTTACTTTGCTTCCCCACTTGTCGCATTTTATACAGTTTTCCGTTCTTTTTGCATTTGACATTTGAACATCGTTACTCTATGTTTCAAGTTTCATTTTCAAACTATCTGTTTATGAAAGGTTATATTAACACTGACTAAGTCCCTGTCTGATCGACCAGACCATTCAAGGCACCCCATTTCTATTTTTATCTAGCACGGCCCTCACATGGATACGGGATTAAGACTACTGCAGCTGATGACCTGTTAGTGTTTTCCAGCCATCGACATTTTTGGTCACTATAGTTTTCTAGTGTTAGAAGGAGGGCCTTTTAGTGTCCTTTCTATGTTTTATGATAGTCTTGTAAGTGTTCTGAACCCTGATATGCATTAGCATAAATTTGACACTCATTCATGGTTATTAACACATCGCACAGTGTAGATTGGTTGCCTCGATGGTTCCTCTGGGATCCTACAAGACATAAAGCCTCTGATCGCTAGTTGAATTATTTGCTTTTTTTCTTTACGATAGTCTTGCACGTGTTCTATACCCTATCATGCACTAGCATAAATGTGACACCCTTTTGTAGTTGTTTACGCATCGTGTGGTACAGATCAGTCGCCTCGATGGTTCCCTTGGAATTCGGCAAGACATAAAGCCTTTTTTTATTATTCTCTGATTTCCTTACTTTTCACATTTTCAAAACTATTTAGCTTAGTAACAATGACTTCTGCAACCACCATTGCTAACACCTTCAACATTGAATTTCCCATCATGGTTCAAGGCATCACAGGTGCCGAACAACTGCTCAACCTGATGCTAGAAACACATCGATCCCTCAGGATCCAAAATCGGGGACCTAAGGGCTTGGCCCAACAACATGAGCGCTATAACTTCCTCTTTGCAAAGGTGCAAGCAAACCCGCCCTTGGATGTGAACAAATTCAAAGACAAACGTAGCTTCGAGTTTGCTTACTGCAATGGGAAGGAGGTTTTTCCCACTTCCAGTGCTTCCATACCTTTGACACAGACGAATCAATGGCTTCTAGACCAGCTAATCTAGTTGGCTAGACTTAGGGAGTAGCAAGACAAAGTGTCTAACCATGATAAGACCTTCCAAGACGGACAAGAGAAGCTCAATTCTCAATCCGATGGGGGAGGTCAAACAAACCCCGTCACAGTCCCTCCTACCTAGTCTTTTTGGGCCAACCCGTTATCTGTCACTGCTCCCTTTATGATCATGCCTACGCTCCCGTAGCCTACAATCACAATGGCAATGGGTAGCCATGTTACCTTCCCTACGTATCTATGCCCTTATTTTCCTATTTCATTTGCAGCAACTATGCCTCCGCAAACTGTTCATCCATTCATTCCTACAGTGCATCACATGCCAATCACGGCTACCCTGTCGCATGTTCATACTGTACCTACTTTACAATCGTACGCAAATTCCATTTCCATTCCTACATTCACATCAGTCCCACCAACCATGATGGGCCTGGGCCCATCCACATGGTGAATCCCATTCACTTCTTCGCCTATTCCACAACCATTGCAGATGTCTCATTATGTTCACCCTCAGACCTACCAAACCCCAAAAATGGTACAACCTAACACAAGGCTATGGTTTGTTCCACCGGTGATACAAGCAATCTATCTGATAGCCCAACCCATAATTGCTGCTCCAATAGCACCACCTACTGGGTGGTGGACAACGCAAGCAGCATCGCTCACGGGGGCCACCCCAATGGTACCACTGGTGGATCATGCCACCACCCCTACCTTGGTAGTTCCCCAACCATCCACAACATTGCAAGGTTTGGCCCAAGCATTCCATCTTATCCAAACCCTTATTGAGGAAATAAAACACCTCAAGGCTGTTGGGTCTGACACAGTAAAAGTCATGAACTTTTACCAGGATGACCCTATCAGCCTTGCAATCCCCACGCTGACATACCCCCAGGGATGTCCCTCCCCTACTTCACGAAGTACAATGGGGAGGAAGATCCCAATGCACATCTTGTTACCTTTAGGTTTGAATCCCTTCTATTACAACAATGGCCGCACATGATTATTCATGTCTTTGCTATGTCCCTAGCCGGGAAAGCCTTGGATTGGTACTGTACGCTACCATGTTCCTCCATATCAACCCTGGAGGAGCTTCTAACCCAATTCGTGATGTGCTTCAAGTATAACTTGAAGGCATAAACCACATTGGACCAATTGATGAGCATGAAGCAAAATCCTCTAGAACCGATCCAGAAGTTCATCTAGCATTGGAGCGTAACCCTTAACAAAATCTGCAAGCCCATCGCGGAGGCCCACTTGCTAGCTATATTTAAGGGTGCAGTGAATGACTTTATCAAGTCTAAACTGTACTACCTCACTCCTCGCACTCTTAGTCAAGCCTTTGCTCAGACCTAGAGTATATAAGACACGGCCGAGGTAAGCAAAGACCCGACCTACATTGCCTACAAAAACACCTTCACGAAGAAGGACAAGGGTAAGGCCCCAACAACCATAGTGGCCGCTGTAACAACCGAGGCCAAGCCCAAACCTAGTAACAATGGTAACAAGAACAACAAGAAACTAGCCATACCCATAGCTAACCCCATGCCCAAGCAGGGTAATGCACCGCAACCTCTAGTACCCACACTTGAGACATCTGCACAACCCAAACCAAAATTTGAGCATAAAGATTGCTCAAAGTATACCCCACTACCTCTCCAGTGTTCAGAACTTCTGAAGCAGCTACTAGCAGTGGGGCACATCCAACACAAGCAAATGTTGGAAGAAGAAATTAGGAGACATCAGTGCTACTATGAGCTCCTTAGGAACCCCTCTTTGGCCTTGCCCAATGAGCCCCTAGTTCCTAAGGGTTTCAAGCCAGATAGGTTTTGTGACTACCACCAACAATGTGGTCACAACACGGATTACTGTCTGGCGTTGAAGGATGACATCCAAAGGATGATTGATCAAGGGAAACTAATGTTGGATGAAACAACCCAGTAAGCTCTGAGAATCAATTTCTGCATGTCTACACAGACCCCCTCAACGCCAACAATGCTGGTTATGTTATCAACACCATCGACATTGACTGTGATCCTATGCCACCCTAGTAGCCATTCATGGTCTGTGTGCCTCAGCATAGTGCACCAGCACCACTAGTGGTTGGCCGAAGCTTACAATAGCCGTTTGTCCTGAGAGTCCCTCCATGAGCATCCACCTACACGCCACCTATTAGCAGAACCATGCCACCCCACCCGTTAACACCGTTAGCCCCTTTCATCATCAGGGGGCCAACTCATTCGACAGCCCATGTCCCATGCAAAATAGCTGAACAACCTTCTTGTCCTAAAAAATAAGAAGTGTGTTTCACTAGTGAGACTTTGAGAGGAAGTACTGCCCCTAGTATTTCCAAGCCTACGTCTTCACCCCCTACATCTATGCCCTCATCACCAAAGAGGGACATTACTATAATCGCACAATCCACAATGCCCTGTCAAAAAGGGTCTGAACCCAGATCTGAAGTCACCCCTCCTCAGGAAATCCACCTTCTATAATGAATAAAAGAGGAGGAAAGCGTTAAACAGGGGGGTGGCCAAGACCTCTTGGATGCCCTCACTCAGGTCAAGCAAGCTCTAAAACAAAAAAAAAAACTACATTAAGCTTGTATGATCTAATCATGACATCTGTCCCACACCGTGAGGCTCTGATCTGCATGTTGATAGTGATTCTAGTCAATGAAGACATGCCAGCAGAAGAGGAAGCGATCCACTTAGTCATGCTCCCCTCTGCACCTATAGAGCCAGAACCGTCTCAACTAACTTTCTGCAACGATGCCATTAGGGAAGATCTCGAAAGGGGCTAGGTGACTACAGCACCCCTTTTCATCACAATTCAGGTTGGCCAACATTGAATCTGAAGGATACACGTTGATGATGGGGCTGCCACAAACGTCATCCCCTTCCCTATCATGGACAAGTTAGGCTTGGTCGACCAGATCAAACCCACAATGACGTCATGCCTGAGGTGGTTCAATGGGGCACAGGTCATGGTTAAGGGCACGATCCACGGAGACTTCATGGTAGGAGATCAATTCCCCATGAACGCAATGTTAATTGTGGTCGAGGAGATACCCTGGTTTAACCTAATCTTGGGGAGATCATGGTTAGCACAACTTAGAACTATCTCTTCACCCATTCACCAGGAAATTCACCGACCATACGCAGGTAGGGAGGTGATGATCCATGGTGACGAGGTAGCAACGTAAGTAGTCAATAACATAAACATAGAGTAGGGCTCAGAGGTCGTAACCTCTGAGGATGAAGCACCTACTTACGCACACACTAACCATCCAAGCAGGGGATAATGATGCAAACGAAGGCCCTGGCAAAGCACCTTGGCCTTACGCTCCACTCAACCCATGATGGATCAAGAAGTAGCTACGCATAGCGTAGCAACCCCGCTGCTTCCTACCCAGTCGCCATCCTTTGTACATTACCATCTTTCGTTGTTTGCATCCATTTGTCTACGAAGGTTACTAGTTAGCCATTATTCAAGTTGTTAAATGTATCATCTCTTTGGCATGCTACGTAGAGGCCCGAAATGGCCTAAAACTATGCCTTCCCACGACCCAAAATGACCTAAAACTAGGTACAGCCTGAAATGGCCTAAAACTAGCAGGCACCCGAAATGGCCTAAAACTATGCTATGCTATAGCCCGAAATGGCTTAAAACTAGCTATAGTTTGAAATGGCTTAAAACTAGCACATAAAAGCATGAAAATTTTACCAAAAATGTAGCACGTAGACAATGCACAAGTTAGCGCAGAATCAATTTCTTTTCTGAAATTCTCTTTTCTTTATTCAAAACTATTGTCTTTAAAGCAATGTTTGCAAAAATTTTACAAAAATTCAAAATTTTAAAAAAAGAAATCCCATGCTATCATGGGTTGTCTCTGTCCACATCATCTTCATCACTCGTTTCTGCATCACCTCCTTTTGCATCGCCTTCCCCTACGTTATCCTCTGTCGACTCTGTATTCCTTCCCTCTATGGGCCCTACACCCTCATCCGAAGCCTACATTGTAGAGATGAAGTGGTCAGCTAAAGCAACGCATGCAAGCTACAATAGAGCATAAGCATTAATACCGTAGAAAGCAACTAACCTGAGAAGGACCTGTGTCTGTCTCAAAGGGTATCCAGTCTAAACCGAGCCCGAGGTGACGGCAGAGCTCCTCTGCCATGATGTCCACCCAACACCTATTTCTTGGTTCAGCGTTTGTAGCAGCTCTCTCCCTTTCGATGGTTGTCCACCTCAGTAGTCCCGAAGAAAAGGAGGCGATTGCAGTCCCTCCTGTGGGAAGGTCCACTTTCCACTTAGGAGATTCCATAACCTTTACCTGCTCTTTGAACTTGGCATAGGCCTCATAAGTTTCAATAACATTTACAAATTATTTATACATAAACGCCTCCACAGCAGCATCCCTGTACAATTTACAATGGGTGGCATGTTCTAGTTTATACATATGCTTATGGTTTTTCTGGGACTACCCCCATTCGTAAACCTTGGCACTGCAATCTTTCACATCCTGACATTTCTGGGCTAACAAGTCCATTTGCATCTACTATTCTATTATTTCACGGGTGGCTTCAACATTTTGACAAGCGACTATCCAAAATCTAGCATAATCTATCACAACCATGCACCACTCATCATTATTAGTGTCACAACCTATGAGTAATTTGTTCCTCAACTTGAGATCCTCCATCTCGGTGCTCAGGTTGGCCTTCTCTTGCTCAACTTTTTTGACCTATTTCCACAGATCCTTGTTGATGCGCTTATACTTCCATAAGGAGTGTGCCGAGTGCAAAGTGCATTTGCAAGCCTCATCATATGCACGATGATACACCTCGGTCACTTTAGGCGAGAATGTAGGCACGGCATCAACTTTCATAGGTCGTGTCAGGTCTCATTTGAGTCGAGAGGCTGCCATGACACAAAGAGCATATCAGTTGCATTAGCATAGCAAGATTAGAAAGCTCAAGAAATTCTAGCATAGCAACATGAAAGCACCTATCACTACTACTTACCCACTTCAAGGTCCACTTGCTGAAGGCAGCTGATCATGTCATCAACGATTCCCTGCATAAACATAAACTTATCAGGGATCTCGGCCCATGATTTCATACGAATTGGAGGGGGTCCTACAGCATCAACAGTGGCACCTGTTATATAACTAAATGTGTCAATGATAGCTGAAATGGGCTATGATAAGGCAGACATATTGCCAAACTCACCAACATCTAATTGCGGTCTCCCTTCCTACTGATACAAAACGATGGCAGTAGCCTTGGTAGAAGTCCCTGCCAAGTCTATATGGGCCTCTTCTTCATGCACTGGTGCCTTTCCTTTTGAGAGACCAGCGTCCTTTTTATTCAATGGAGACTCCTCTTCATCTCCAAAAATGCCCTCCTCATTAGCAGGAGGATTTTTCCTAATGACGAGAACCCCTACCTTAGCGACAAGAGCTCCTTTCTTCTTGATTGGGGTCCTTTGTTCCGAGACTGGGGCCTTTGTATTTTCAATCATCACTCCTATCTTAGGGGCCGACACCTCTTCGTCGCCTTCTTCTTCTTCCTCTTCTTCTTCTAGCAGTGAAGAAATATGTTTGCATTAGCTCAAAATAGGTTAGCTCAAAGTAGGTGCTACGCTACGCTACACTGTCTAGCGTAGCACAGCGTAGCAGGAATTAACAAAGTAGGTGAAGGAATAAACTTGAACAAAATCGTTTACATATGGAGGGTTGCATCCTCTATAGTTTAAGCCATAGTCTCCACCCCTCCTCTTCCTCCATGCGAAGGATTTCCTTAGCTAGAGGAGGCCTCTTCTACTACAACTTACTCACCATAGTCTTGGCTATGAGACATTTCCCCCATAACATGCTACCAGCTATAGCAGGGGGCATCTCTCCTATGCTGTCTTCGCCACAAAAGTTACAGGCCACCCAATCCTTAGTCATCACAGAGAACAACTCCCTGATTATTTCTAGAGGATCTTGGGCTTGGGTGGTCTGGAGGATCTGGCAGATCCACGGTCTGGAAATCTAGTTGCGATTTCGCATGACCTAGGCTCCATTCTCTTAAACCACTAGAAACTCCACAAAATGCTTTAGTTAGGCTATGTAAAAGGCATAATGTATATTGGAACATGACTCTGGTTTCTTATGGAGCCCCAAGATTTCATTCTACAAGCCTTTACATAAAAACCTGACCCAGTTGTAGTGGGCCCCCTCTTCCATGACCTCATGCATTACCCAGGCCTGTCCAATCCCTAGAACATTCCCTTGGAAAAGTAGCTGAGGGAATGCGCAAGCACGGAAGATATGGTAAACCTCCCTGGTGGGTCCTACTTTGAGCTTCTCCATGGGGATCCCCTTCTGCTCCTTGGCAATCCCTAACCACTCCTAGACATCCTTCTTCTAAAAGCTTAGCTCCCTCTTCGACTTTGACCCTATGAGGATGCCATCAGTAGGGACACCGAAGAGGTCCACGAATAGCTAGTCATTGATTTCAATGACCATCCATATGCCCTATATGCACATGTAAAAGTGGCCCACCTTGTTGGAAAAGGAGTTGACCAAGGAGAGCATCTCGATGGCAGGAACGCTTGGATTTAGAGCCAGGAATAGATCCATAAGCCCAGCCTTTTGGATATTCTGGACCAAGGAGTCTGAAGCTGCACCACTTATCCAACATTGGCTCATATCTACTTCTTCGTACTTGAAATAAATGTTTGCCTCCTATGTCTCAGCAATTACCACCGTTGCCTCCTAGGGCTTTTTCGCCCCTACAAAAATTTGCACAAAAAATATTTAACATAAAAACATAGAAAACCCAAAGGTTGCAAAGACAGTTAACCATGCAACACTTAGTATTTAGCCTACCAGGTCTGTATGGTAACGGGAATGGTGGAAGACTAATTAGGACTTGTTTAATAGTGATCGGTTTGAAGAGCATCCACCCCTCATCCAGCTAACCAAACTCCTTACATTGGCCATAGGAAATGGGATATAGGTTTGGGTAGGTGTGGTATTCACCCTCGCATTGACCAATCACACCTACACATAGGTTCTCAGCAGAAGAGAACTTCTGCAAGGCTATCCATGCTGTAGTCAGTAGATCCATTCAGTCGTAAAGCCCTTCCTTGTTGATGTAACACCTAGTAACAAAAACATACTGTTAGCATTTGGCCAATATGGCAAGCATCGAACAACACAGCAGAACAAGGCTGCAAAACTCACCCACTAGCATAGTAGATAGTTCTTGGTGGGTTTTGGAAGCATGTTGCCATATAATGTGCAACAAACAATGTGTTGTAAGGATGGTAGCAGCTATACTCAGGCATATCCCAGATCCAGGCTAAATGCCTTAACCCTATGGGGCATTGATTGGATCCTTCTCCATGCCTGCTAATGATTACCCCATCCATCAAAAATCTTAATATGCTCTAGCTTACTCCAAGAAATATGGCTTCTGTTTTGACGGCTGTCTCTTCCTCCTCTAGGTATGACCAAATAATCACACTGAACTGTTGGAGGAGGTATTGTAGGAACTCTTGTGCTCCTTTCCTGAACCAGACCCCCTACTCCCCCACATGTATATGGGGAGGAGGAGCATTGTCCACAGGTTTTCCTACATAACACAGGACCCCTGCAATATCCAAGATAATTAGAATTGTCCTTAGTCCCATCCTGCATAACACAATCAGTAAGTATTAGCATCCTGTCCAAGTGTAATGCGCACACAACATAGCAATACCTAGAATTTCATGCATATAGCATAGCATAACCCTCTTCTCACACATAATGCAGTAAGAACATGAAAGCGCTAGCGTAGCAAAATTAGTCTAGCATAGCAACAGAGCGATTAACCCTAATAGGGCGATTAACAATACGCCCTAGCGAAACACGTGTCACACTGTCGCATCACGCATGGCCAAACCCTCTTGAGGGTCCTACGCTATGCCATTCAAAAGCCAAGTAACTTAAACTGTCCAAACCCCCGTGGTTATGACAACTACAGCGATGGTGGTTTAGGCGACCTTACATGCAACAATAGCATAGATTTTATGCATCCGCCGTGGCCAAAACAACAACAGCAGTGATACAAAGGCCAAAACAACGTGATCATAGAAAACATGAATAGCTAAAACTGAATCACAAAATGAAGGCAGAAAACACAAAAAAAATGATAACAGAATCATGAGGAAATAGAGGAAGCATAGTATGCTACCGAGTCAACGACGTGTCCTCCCGCACCGCAACGCATGCTTGTGTCATGCACCCTAGGGTTTCCTTTACCTCCTCGACCTATGCAAGCACCAAGTGAGTACATTCCTTCTTTGGAGCCATCGTCCTGCTTGCAAACTTTTCCTCGTCGCTATGCAAAAAAGATGCCTTACACTCTATTAGCATAATCGCTCTGCACTCTGAAATCACTTTGTGCTCCGAAAATGGGCTCTGTGCTCTTGCGGTGAGAATGACAAGATTACCAAGGTTTAATCCCTATTTATGGCCATAATGGTAAAAAAGGGAAACTTGCTACTCTCTCTCTCCATTTAATGCAGAGTGCACCATGCAACGTAGCATGCTTGCCACAACATCATAGCACTGTTGGCATTAAAACCTTGACATGCTTCAAGTTAACTGTTTGCTTTCCCAAAAATCAAAAAAAAATATTTTTTTTATTTTTTTTGTTTCTTACCTGTCCGAAAATACCTTAAACTAGCAACCCAAGCGTAGTTGTAACTTTCACGGTCAAAAAAGACCTTAAACTAGAAACCCCAGTGTAGTAACTTTCGTGGTCTGAAAAGACCTTAAACTAGCAACCCTAGGATAGTTGTAACTTTCGTGGTCCGAAAAGACCTTAAATTAGCATCCTTTGCATAGAGTTCCACTCTAGTTAATGGTCCAGAAAGACCTTTAACTAGCAATCCTAGCATAGTAGCAACTTTAACGGTCTAAAAAGACCTTAAACTAGCAATTTTGACCTGTTACGCGTTCGCAATCCACAATCACGTTAAACTAACACTTTCACATTTTTGCATTGGCAGTTTTGTAGTTTCGCATTCTCATATCGACAGTTTTACATTTTTCCTTTTAGCATTTCTGCGTCTCCATGCCATAATGGTCTTCCATGACTTTAAACTGGAAAAATTTTAATCTTTACATCATACTTCGCTAATTACATCTCATCACTGCTTTGCAAGTTTTCGTTATACTTGATTACTACCAATAGGTGCCTCTTAACTAGGATTTTGTCTCATTTTGACAAGTAGAGAAAAAGATGAAAATCCATCACAACCTCTCCATGCCCTTAGCTTTAGCAGGTCCACATGGCAAGCTCGCAAGAAAATTAAACCCAGACCTAATTGACTGGGGGTCAACCACGGCTAGCACCATAGCATCCTTAGAAACATCCCCAAACTAGCCCGAGCATTTGGTTTGAACCTTAGATTTAGAGGCCAGGGATGTAACTGAGAATCCTCTTATCGAGACACTTCTGACCATGTCCAAGGGGGAAGTAAAAACGTTAAAACTTAGCTCCCTCCTAAATGAGCAGATGCATGAAAATGTAGCCAAGATTCTGCAAGACAACATCAAAGTCTTTGCATGGTCATACAATGAAATGCTGGGTTTAGACCTGTGGTTGATACAGCACAACATTGTCCTAGACCTATGCATGAAGGCAATCAAGCATAAAGCTCATAAGGTTAAACCAAAAATTTCACTAGCCATAAGAGATGAAATAACCAAGCTATACCAGTTGGTTTCATCCGTGCAGTTGATTACTCGGAATGGGTGTCCAACATCGTTGTGGTTTCTAAGAAAATGGGAGGGATACAAATCTATATAAACTTCTAGGATCTGAACAAAGCAACAATCAAAGATGATTTCCCACTACCAAGCATTGATCAACTCATCGACATTATAGCCGGTCATGCCCTGTTATCCTTCATGGATGGTTTCTCCGGCTACAACCAAATTCGCATCAACCTAGAGCATCAGCTAACAACAACCTTCATGATCCCATGGGGGACCTTTTGTTACACCATGATGCCTTTTGGGCTTAAGAATGCCAAAGCAACCTACCAGTGAGCCATGACTTACATCTTCAGTGAATACATCCTAGAGATGCTAAATGACTACATGGATTATATAGTAGTCAAGTCTAAGGAGGCAGCTGATCACCCACACGATCTAGGGGTAGTCCTTAAGTGTTGTCAAATTCATGATTTGCTCCTTAATCCTAATAAGTGTGTCTTTGGGGTGAAAATCATATGCATGTTAGGGTTGTTAGTATCGAAGGCCAGAATACAGGTGGACCCTAACAAAGTTAAGGCCATCGTCAACCTAGCACCTCCTACAAACCTTAAGGAGTTACGTGGGTTGCAAGGTAGGGTACAATTCATCTGAAGGTTTATAGAAAAGTTGACTGACAAGTTACACCCCATGCAACATCTTCTAAAGAAAGGGATTAACTTTGAATGGATAACCCAGTGTCAACAAGCCTTCAATGACTTGAAGAAAGAGCTTTCGCACCTCCCAACTGTGCATCTGTCACAGAGGGACAAGCCTTTCTTCATCTACCTTGCCACCTTTGACACATCTATCACAGCACTGTTATGTCAGAAATGAGATGATAGATCTGAGATACTAGTGTATTATTTGAGTCATGCACTAATAGCGCATGAGGTGAAATACAACAAGGTGGAGAGGAATTGCCTCGCCTTAGTGTTTGCGTGAAAAAAGTGGAGGCATTACCTGTTTTGTAGTACAATTAACATCATTTGCAAAAGCAACATCCTTCGGGCTATTACTAACAACCTCTATGAAAGTAGCAAGATAGCCCGATGGAAAGTAATAACCATAGAGTTCGACTTACACTATGTGAGCCAATCATCAATGAAGGGTCAAGCCATAGCGACCCAACTTATAGCCTCACCCGTTGACGACCAGGCATCCATAGATCCTAAATTCCCAAACGAGCATGTTGGCACTATCAATGTCGTCCCATCGCATCTGGAAGCTACTTTACACTTCAACAGCGCCTCAACCACGTGAGGAGGTAGTGCAGCTACCGTCATTACGTTCCCCTCTGGAGAAATGCACCTGTTTTCTTATCATTTTGTGTTCCCCTACACCAAAAATGTGGTAGAGTATGAGGGGCTACTCAGAGGCCTCTTAGCTGCCCAAACACTATGCATACAACACCTAGCGATTCGCAGGGATTTACAACTAGTTGTGAATCATATCATCGAGTTCTATGCTTGTAAAGCTACACACCTACAACCCTACTACAATCTAGCAAAAAGCCTACTAAAGCAATTTGCAACCACAGATGTGCAACACGTGCCATGCAACAAGAACACCATGGCAGATGCCTTAGCCACCCTAGCACTAAATATTCCACCACACTTGTGTGCAAGTCTACCAACTTCAATTATTGAATGTACTGAGCATATCACTCAGGTGGAACACGTGGCCTCTATCAATGCTGCAGATACCCAAGAGTGGTATGCTAACATTAAAGCCTACTTGCAACACGGTGAACCCTCAATCGAACTGACATATGCCCAAAGAGATGTGATACGTAAGCGTGCCTGGAAATATATGCTCATGGGAAATGACACCCTATGTAGATGTTCCTATGATAGGATATTGTTGGCATGCATGGGTGAGGAGCAGGTGCAGAAGGTAATTAATGAAGTACATGAGGGACTATGTGGTGGACACATAGCACCTAGGGCTATGACTACAAAAATCATATGCCTAGGGTACTATCGGCTCCATATGGAGCATGACTATTTGTAAAAATTCAAGACATGTGACATGTGCCAGAGATACGCAAATCTCATACACATCTCACCGATGGACCTACATCCAATGAAAATCACATGGCCTTTTTAGCGATGGGGACTAGACCTCATAGCACCTATCATGCCTAAGTCCTCTACAGGGCACATAGCTTCATTATCACCGCAACTTAGTATTTTACTAAGTGGGTGGAAGCTATTCCCCTAAGGAAGACAATGTCTCAGCAGATCTACCACTTCATCCTGGACAACATCGTGACAAGGTTTGGGCTTCCGATGACTATTGCAATTGACAATGGACCATAGTTCAGTAGTATGGAAACTCGAACCTTCTACAACAATCTAGGCATCAGGCAATCATTCTCCTCCCCATATTACCCACAGGCAAATGGGTAGGCAGAGGCTATAAATAAGTCCATCATCAACTTGCTGAAGCGAATGCTTAACAATAGCAAGAGGCAGTGGCACGAGCAAATCCTCTACGTTCTATGGGCCTACAGAACAACATGCAAGACCGCGATGAGTAAGACCCCTTATAGTCTTGTTTATGGATCTGAAGCTATTTTGCCTCTTGAGTTGTAGGTACCATCACTTCGAATGATCCTATCTAATGTCATGAGCAAAGCCCAGAACAATGAGTCAAGAATTATCGACCTCAACTCAATAGAGGAAGAGCGTGCACAAATGCTGAATTGCATAGAGCATTACCAAAGCAAGAAATACCAAAAACATCATGCAAACCCACATCAATGGCCAATACAGAAAGGACACCTGGTTCTCAAGGCTGTCTATGAACATGTGAGAAAATTATCAACCAACTAGGAAGGCCCATACATGGTCACTAAAGCCTTTGGGAATGGAGCCTTCAAGCTGGCGGACATGGACGACAACGAGCTCGCAAACCCGGTGAATCACTTGTACCTCAAGTCGTACTACATTTGAAGCATGAACACTGTAAGCTTGTCCTTGCATCATGATGTCAAACTGGCATAACAGGATGTCCGCCACAATATTAAACTGGCACAGCTCATCTGCTACGATGTAAAACTGGCAAAGTTGACAATCGTCCACTATGACATTAAACTGGCACAGCTCATCCGCTATGATGTTAAACTAGCACATACAGCCTGTTGGGACCTTAAACTAGCACATGGTCTACCAAGACCTAAAACCAAGCTCGTGGCACGTCCCCAACATGCATCTACACCAAGTACGCGTCAAGTGAGCATGCGCACATCAAGCAAGCATGTGCACATCAAGTGAGCATGCACACGTCAAGCATGTGTGCACACATTAGGTGAGCGTGCACTCATCAAGCGAGCACGCACAGTGTTGATATGGGGGGGGAGAAGTTGTAGTTCTAGAATGCAGTTTGCAATGCAATGAGGGCACACTCTAGAACATATGCAACTTTGTCATTCTTGGCATCTTTCTGATCCCCTAGAGATGTCGTATGACATCTCACTGACTTCCTGGACCTACCGTCGCCATGGCCCATTACCCTGGAAGTAGCTCCTTAGTTAGTGCCTACTGTTGGAGTTCTGGTAGTATTATGGCCCAACCACAATATTGTTACCCTCTAACTCCCTGCTGATGCCTAGGCTCACACGATGTTTAGCTATGTGGTAGCTGATCCCATAGCTGAACTAAGAATGCATGCCTTCGACAAGGATTCTTGAGCATCCACACTCATAGCAACTCCCTGCTTCTTCGATGCCAGCTCCTCCACACTGATGCTGCCAAAGCCACTACTGGCCTTCCTAGTTTGGACACCATACACCAGCAAAGGTGTCCAAGAGCTTCAACAGTGTCTGCAGCAAGCAAGACCTCTACCTTTGTTTTGCATCGTGGCTATTTCTTCTAGTTAGCTCTCTGTCGCATTTGCAGGGTGCGGCCGAAGGTACGTCTCACCACAACAATGAATGCTACATCATTCTAAGGGGTTTTCTTGACTAGCTTAGCTACATTGGAGTGCACATCCTGTTCCTCCACTTCATTTTCCTCATCTCACTCCACATACCCACGATCCACACTCCCCTCTCTTTCATGAGCTTTTTTGGACATCTGTCAATCTCTCCTGTTTGCTCAATCGCAAAACCCATGACATGCGTAATGCAAATCGCTGCATGGAAAGCATCTGTAGATAGGTTAAAGCCCCCAAGTGGATGTAACACAACTCATCCGTGTAAAGAAACACCTATCCTGTAGCTAGGTTGTTCACAAATGTAAGTGGCAAAACAGCAAAGGAAAAAAGCGTAAGAGAGCGTAAGTCGTTTTACAATCACCCTCTCCAAGCGTTCCAACAAGAGGTCAAAGGTCAGCGAAAGTAAAGATGAAAACATGAATAACTCTCTCATGAGCACTCTGATGAGGGACTCTGCTAAGCCTCATCTTTATCATTTTCTTGAACCTCCTTCCTCCCTGCTTTGCCCTTTCCACTTGCAAAAAACTAATGCAACACTCTCAAGCATAACTAAGAGATGTCTTGACGATCACCGAACAACAATGTTAGCACTTTGTCTTTCGTGGTGTTTCATATTCTTTGTCAACGTCCCTCGGGCCCATCCTCCAAACGTTGATAAAGAGGGGCCAATGAAACACCCCAAAATTTGAAGACATTCTTGCTTCACCAGGTCTTTGCAGTTCGCACAGCATCACAAAAGTTCTTCAGTAGATGGATGCTCTGATGCTCACACTATCCAGTTCAGCAAGTTTTCTACCCCAGGTGTCAATAGGCTAAATAGATTCTCCAGCCTGCCCACCTGAGTAGTTCACCCAATCGACAGCGCACTTAGGAGCAATGCATGGAATTGTTGGCAATGCTCAGAATGTGCAAAATAGTTTGACAAGTTTTTTAAGTCAAGGAGTTTGCTACACTACGCTGCACTATGTAGCATAGCAGGCTTCAAAAAATGATTGCAGAACAAAGTGCTTCAGTAGTTTTTCTAAGTCAAGGCATTTTATTATGCTACACTATGCTATGTAGCATAGCAAACTTCAGAAGACATTTGCGGAAGCAGTGTGCTACACTATGCTATGCTACGCAACGTAGCACAACATAGCAAAAGCTAGGCAGTCAGACCTCTCGCCTGACTTCAAGTCCTCATGCAATGTCTCCTTCCACCAGAAAGCGGCAAACTTGGCAAAAAGCAAACCATGTTGGCTGCTATGCTACGCTGAGATACATGGTGTAGCACGGTGTAGAAATTCTAGAGACGTGACAAAGGGCAACTCAAAGGGCAGGATCAGCTTGTTCCTAAGTTTCATAGTGCAAAAGGAAAAATTTGCAGATTGGCGATGTTTTTTGTAACTAAGGCTAGCTGTTACGCTATGCTATGCTACATAGCATAGCATAGCGTAGAAAATGTACAATAAATACTCAATGCACTTCAAAGGTTTCCAATGCATGCAGTAGGACATAATGCAATTTTTTGCTTCGAACTGGCAGCTACACTGTGTAGCGTAGCATAGCGTAACAAGATGCTACGCTACGCCATGCTACGCTACAAAGCATAGCAGAGCATGGCAAGTAGTTATGCTACATCAATGCACTTCACCTAATTGCACTGTTACTCTGATAGTGCAATTACAGCATGGCAGACTCGCCCAACGGTCATGCAGGCACATGTAGCATAGACAGGTCAGCATAAGCCCACAGCACGTGGCGTCCAAACCGCATCTTTCGTGCACCCTTGGTCCTATAAATATCTCAATGAGCAACACTCGAAGGGTCCGATTAGGTCTTTTTTGACAATTTGGTCAGCTGGCAATTTTGTTGGCTGACAAGAAAAAAAGTTAGCACTGTAACCTTGAGCATTGTAAGCTTCCTGTTTGACATTGTAAATAGTTAGCACTCTTAGTTGGCATTTTGTTCTACTCTTTTCTACCACCTTAGTAGAATTTTGCATTGTTAACTCCTGAGTCTATGTTCAAGCACACAACCATCTTGCTCTACACGTCTTGGTTACTCTTGGGATCTCTGCACTTATCAGCACCGTGCAACCGATTGTATCAACCTTAACAAAGCAAATTCGTAGCTTGGAAGTAGTGCATTTTTCTAACTACATTTTACTTTTCTTCCCCACTTGTTGTCATATTTTATATAGTTTTCCATTCTTTTTGCATTTGACATTTGAACATCATTACTCTATGTTTCAAGTTTCATTTTCAAACTATCTATTTACGAAAGGTTATATTAACATCGACTAAGTCCCTGTCTGATCGACCAGACCATTCAGGGCACCTCATTTCTATTTTTATCTAGCACGGCCCTCATGCAAATACGGGGTTAAGACTTCCATGGTTGATGACCCATCGATGTTTTCCAGTCGTCGATGTTTTTGATCGCTACAGTTTTCTGGTGCTAGAAGGAGGGCCTTTTAGTAGCCTTTCCATGTTTTACAGTAGTCCTATAAGCGTTCTACATCCTAATATGCATTAGCGTAAATTTGACACTCATTTGCGATTATTTACGCATCACGTGGTGCAAATCGGTTGCCTCGACGATTCCTATGGAACCCTACAAGACATAAAGCCTTTCATCACCAGTTCACTTTTTGGGTTTTTTGCTTTACAGTAGTCTTGCACACGTTCTGTACCCTATCGTGCACTAGCGTAAATGTGACACCCTTTTGCAATTTTTTACGCATCATGTGGTACAGATCAGTCACCTCGACGATTCCCTTGGAATCTAGCAAGACATAAAGCCTTTGTTTTATTATTCTCTGATTTCCTTACTTTTCATGTTTGCAAAACTGTTTAGCTTAGTAACAATGACTTTCGCAACCACCATTGCTAACACCTTCAATGTTGAAGTTCCCATCATGGTTCAAGGCATCATAGGTGCCAAACAACTACTCAACCCAATGTTGGAAACATGTCGATCCCTTAGGATCCAAAAACATCGATCTCTCTCTTTTTGCATTGCTAGGCGAATTGTGCACCTGTATCCACCTAAAAGCAACCGCATTGCAGCTGTAGGATAGGTGTTTCCTCCTTGGGATGAGTTGTGTTACATCCATGTGGAGCTTTGACTAGCCTACAAAGGCTCCCCATGGGATGAGTTATGTTACGTCTGTCATAGGTTTAGCGGCTAAGTGTTGGAATGGGTTTCATATGCATTGGAGAAGCTTGCAAGGGATGTGCAAAGTTGCAAGATCAAGAGGTAGAGGTTAGGTTTGGTTGAGAGGATAGGAGGATAGGAGGGGTGTGCACTATCAAGTAGCTAGGAAAGCTAAAGTGGACACATCAAAAAAATGTAGTGTCTTGCCATTGTGGTGAAGCACACCCTTAAGTGATGCCACCCTAGCTTCATCCTACAAACGTAACATAGAGAAAACAAGAAAAGCAACCACTAGGTGAGATGACGGTGAAGTCATGTCTACCTGGGACATTGCAAGGGCTATGAGTGCTATGTCAGGTGCGTGTAATGTCCAAAGCAAGAAGGCTAGTGCAGGCGTCGGTGATGGCAAGCTGGAAAGCTCTAGCAGCCACACCGAAAGTGAGCACTCAAGAGGCTAGGAGCAATGATGATGCAAGTGCTTAGGCATTCTTACCAAAGGCAAAAGCCAAGAAATTCAGCTGTAGGGTGAAGAGCCATGCTACTGAATGCTCTTCTACACTTTGACAATGGTGAGGGCTAGAGGATGGTAGCACTATGGCTAGGCCACAGTACTATTGGGACTCCAGTAGGAGGTGCTGATGACAAGAGCTATGACCAGGATGATTGGTGATGGTGGTGGTAGCTTTAGAAGGTTAGCAACATGCCAGGGATGATGACATTGCAAATATTTTAGAGGGTTTTCCCTTGACAATGTGAGCTTCATTCTGGAATTGCAACGTCCCACCCCATCCTCCCTGAGAGGGATGGGTAGGCAATGGGAAATTAAAAGTATTTTCTCTTGCTTGTTTGTAGGATCATGTATGTTGAATTGTAGATGCTGAATCGCAAACACATTTTTAGTTCTTAGTAGACTATTGGCTGTGCTAGTTTAAGGTCTTAGCAGATCATGATCCCAATTTAAGATCTGGGTAGACCATGTTGTGCTAGTTTAAGGTTCTAGCATATCGCTATGCTAGTTTAACATTGTAGCAAATGTTGGATGGCCAGTTTAAGGTCATAGCGGACCATGCTGTGGGTGCTAGTTTCATGTCATAGCCCAAGGACATTCTATGCTAGTTTAACATCATAGTGGATGATATGTTCTAGTTTAATGTCATAGCAGATAATCTATGCTAGTTTAACATCATAGTGGACATTGGATGGCCAATTTCAGGTCATAGTGAACCATCTGTGTCATTTTAACATCATAGCAGACGATCTATGCTAGTTTAACATCGTAGTAAACATTTTGCACTAGTTTAATGTTCTAGCAAATGATCTACTTACCTTGCTTTCATTGTTGATATGATACTACATGTTAAGTATAATATGGTTTTAGGTATAAGTGGTTGATAGGATTGGCAAACTCATTACTATCTAAATCAGCAAGCTTGAAGGCTCCATTTTCAAATGCCTTAGTGACCAAGAAAGGCTCTTCCTAGTTAGTTGAGAACTTGTTCGCGGGCTTGCGAATGGCCTTGACAACTAGGTTCCCTTTCTTGATTGGGTGCTGGTGCAGATTGTAGTGATCCTTTTGCTATTTCTTCTCTTGATACCACTCAATGCGATCAAGCATTTGGATGCGCTCTTCCTCCATAGAGTCGAGATCAATGGTTATCGACTCATTTTTCTAAGCCTCATCCATGAATTTTGAGAGGATCATGCAAAGTGACAAGACCTGCAATTCAAGAGGCAACATTACTTTAGATCCATATACAAGACTATATGGTGTTTTACCTATTGTAGTTTCCGTAGGCCCAAAGTGCATAGACAAGTTGTTCATGCCATCTTCACTTGCTATTGTTAAGTGTCTTCTTCAGGAGGTTGACAATGAACTTATTTGTAGCCTCTACTTGGCCATTTGCCTAAGGGTAGTATGATGATGAAAAGGAGTGTTTAATGCTAAGGTTTTTTCAGAAGGCTTTGGTTTCTATGCTACTAAATTGTGGCCTGTTGTCTGTGACTATAGTCATGGGGAGACCGAATCAGGTTACTATATTATCAAGAATAAATTTGCAAACCTACTGAGATATTGTCTTCCTAAGTGGGATAGCTTCTACCCACTTCATGAAATACTCAATTACGATAATAATGAAGTTGTTTCCTACAGAAGACTTAGGCATTATAGGTCCTATGATGTCCAACCCCCAACATTGAAATGGCCATGTGATTTGTGTAGTATGCAATTAAGTCGATGACACATGTATTAGATTCCCATGTCATTGACACACATCACATGCCTTGACCTTGGAGACATGATCGCACTCCATATAAGGCTAGTAGTAGCCTAGATGTCTAATTTTTGCTGTCATTTCCCTAGGAGATATATGTCCCCCACATAGTCCCTCATGGACTTGGTCGACAATCTTTGTGCTTCACTACCGCTAACTCAAGCTAATGGAATTCCATCATAAGATCTAAGACATAAGGCATTGTCACCTACGAGGATGTACTACCATGATCTTTTTCACACTGTGTCCTTTTCGGCAGGTGTTAACTTTTTTGGGGGGTTCCCCCTGTTGGAGGTATGCTTTGATGTTGTCGTACCATTCCTGGGCATGAGGTGTACTTATGGATGCAATACTTGTTGTGTGGATTATAGGATCAGTGTAATCCATTATGGAGTGGGCAAAGTAGACAACATATTCATTGTTACACTTAAGGCTCAGGTGGCCAATGCGTCAGCTATGGCATTTTCATTATGGGGGACATGTTGGACATCTATGGTTGCAAATTGTTTTAGTAAGAACTTTGCCAAATCACAGTAAGGTTGTAGGTGTTGTGCTTCACAGGTATAAACCTTTGTGACTTGGTTAATAACCAACTGTGAATCACCTCAAATTTCTATATTTCAAATGCCTAATTCCTGAGCTACTAGAATGTCTCTAAGGAGACCTTCATATTCTTCTACGTTGTTTGTAGAAAGAAACGCAAAGTGATATGCAAATGGTCAGATCTCTCCAAAGGGAAATATAATAGTAGCAGTGGCACTACTGCCTTGTGTGATCAAAGTGCCATCAAAGTGTAAAATGGACTTGAAGTCCGTAGGTATGGGGCTTATACTACTAACATGCTTATCTAGGAATTTTCCATCCATTGTTTCTTGATCGTCTATACGTGAAGCTATGAGTTGTGTGGCTATTGCTTAACCCTTTGTGGATGATTGCACTATGTAATGTAGGTCAAACTCCATGGTTATCACTTTTCATCTGGTTATTCTACTACTTTAATATATTTTGGTTGTAATGGCTCTAAGTATGTTACTCTTGCAAATGATGTTGACCTAACTATGAAAGAGGTAGTGTCTCCATTTTTAAGCACAAAAACCAAGGCAAGATATTTTTTCTCCACCTCATTGTATTTTTCCTCTTGCTCTATTAGCACATGACTTAAGTACTAAATAGGAATCTCATAACCATCATCTCTCTTTTAACAAAGCAAGGAAGTAATGAACGTATCCGAGGTTGTAAGGTAGATGTAGAAAGGCTTATCTCTTTGTGGAGGATAGATAGTTGAGAGATGAACCAGCTTCTTTTTCAAGTTTTTGAATGCTTCTTGGCATTGGTTTATCCACTCAAAGTTCACTCCTTTTTTGAGTAGGTGTTGCATTGGATGTAACTTATCAGTCAACCTGGTAATAAATCTATGTATAAATTGTATTCTACCTTTCAATCTGTGTAACTCTTTAAGGTTTACTAGTGGTGCTAAGTTGATAATAGCCTTGAACTTATTGGGGTCTATGCGTATTCTTGTTTCTGATACTACAAAGCCTAACATGTAATTAGTTTTAATGTCGAAGACACACTTTTTGGAATTAAGGAAAAGTTCATACCTATGGCAACATTGAAGGACAAGGTTCAAGTCATTTGCATGGTCATGAGCCTTCTTGGACTTAACCGCTATATCATCAATGTAGTCATTTAGCTGTTCTAGAAGATAGTCACTAAATATGTAGGTCATCACATGTTGGTATGTTACCCTAGTGTTTTTTAGTCCAAAGGGCATCATTGTATAAAAAAATGTCCCCCAAAGGGTTATGAAAGTAGTAGTAAGTTGGTGTTCCAGGTTTATGTGAATTTGGTTGTACCTCAAGAACCCATCCATGAAGGATAACAAGGCATGACCAGTCGTAGTATTGACAAGTTGGTCAATACTAAGCAATGGGAAATCATCTTTGATGGTTATCTTGTTTAAATCCTAGAATTCTATCCAAATGTGTATACCCCCAATTTTATTGGGGAAAACCATGATGTCTAACACCCAATTTGTATAATTAACTGCCTAGATGAACCCAGCTTGGTAAAGTTTAGTGATTTCATCGCAAACAAATAATGCGATTTCTGGCTTAATTTTATGAGCTTTTTGCTTAACTAGCTTGACATGTGGATCTAAGATAATGTTGTGTTGTATTATGTGCAGGTCTAACCTCCGCATATCCTCATAAGACCACGTGAACACCTTAACATTATCCTTAAGGACTCTAGAGATACTCTGCTGGATTTGTGGCTCCAGTAAAGAGGTAAGCTTCAATGTCCTTTCCTCACCTTTACATGTTGTTATGGGGATTTCTATCAGTGGATCCTCAGTTATGTCACCTGCTTCTAAATCTAAAGCTTAGACCAAATGTTCTGGCTAGTCTAATGATGTTTCTAAGGATGCTACATTGGTGTCACAAGGAGGTAGTTCAAAGTCCAAAAGCTCTGTGTTCATGTGTCTCATGAGTCTGCCATGGGGTCCAGTCAAGGGTAAAGGCGAACGAAGATTCTCATGTGTGCTCATTTTCCAAAAAAATCCTGTAAAATAACCAAAAAAACATCAAATGGTACCTGTCTAATAAAGAAAAATGAAGCAAAATGCATAAAATGGGAAAAATAATGCTATAAAAAGTAACTATGTAGTATCTCAAAATTGTTAGTTTAAGGTCTTAGCGAACTGTGCTATGCGTATGGTGTAAAGCTAAGAAAAACTTTAAAAGCTTGAAGTGTGGTGCTAAACTAAATGTTCATTGGGTAGGTAGAAAAAATAAAATAAAATAAAATAAAATTTCAAAATGTGAAAAGCTGAAAAAGATAGAAGATTTTTTCTAACTTTGTGTGTTACGCTGCATGGAACATGGGATGTTCCACGTTACACGTAAGACACAGGATGTTTCGTGTTACATGTAGGACATAGAGCATCCCACGTTACATGTGGGACACAGAATGTCCCAAAAAGGTGACATGTCATGTGATCCTAAAGGTTATAAATAGGGGTTTACGCATGTTAAACCTATCATTTTTACCATCAGAGCTAATAATCTAGAGTGTAGCGCGATCTGGAGCAGAGTGTAGCACCTACAGAGTGTGACAACCAACAAGCTAGATCTTGATAACAAGAAAATGGTGCATAGAAGTGAGGGTAAACACCTTGGCCTTGCCAATGTGGATGAAGGTGAGCACACCCTAAGGCATCCTCCTAGGGCATGCATTGAAAAGTGTCAAAAGGCACCATCTACTAGGTAGACTGTCACGCTACCTTCATTCATTTTTTTTTTGTTCCCTTTTTTCCTCTTACACATTTATGCCTTGGGGTTTTGGGGGCAACTTTCCCTAAGTGGGAGCCGCTATTGTTGCCATCTCCACCATGGCTACTATTGCTGCCATAGCCACCACACCATAACTACTGCCCTTGCTGTGGCCATCACGTCATGGCCACTGTTGCTACTGTTGCAGCTGGGAACAGCACAGGCACCTTAGATCACATGTTTTGTTATTTTTTTTGAAGGGTTTAGATGGAATTTTGGGTCATGGTACTAGGCAAGGGTTTCATCATAGGCCTCCAAGTGCTAGGTAGAGTAGGGTAAGACAAGGGTTCTATTGCGTCCCACGCAGTAATACAAAATGGGGGTTTTATGTGTCCCATTTAGCGTAGCACGTGGGGAAGGATTTTTTGACACTTTACATTCCATGCCACATAATAGGGGTTTCCTGTGTGTGCCATGTGGCAGAATGAGGCAAGGGTTTCGTAGGTGTCCTGCATTGATTTTCAAGCTCTGTGGTGTCCCTGACAGTGTAACTAGAAAGTTGAAAATTTTTACATTCTTCCATTGCTATGCTCCCTGGGAGTGTGACTAATATTTTGTACATTTTTTCAAATTTTCCCTAGTTTTGTACAATTGTTATGCTACATGGGAGTATGTACAATTGGAAAAATTTCACTCTGCAAACTATTCCAAAAATGTCACGCTCCATGGGAGCATGGCGAACACTTAGAAAAATATAATTCGACTACTTGTCCTATAGTTGTTACACTCGATGGAGGCATGAGTGACACTTGGAAACAATTTCTCTTCTCTAGCTATTCCAAAAAATGTCATGCTCCATGGGGGCGTGATGGTCACTTAGAAAAAATTTCATTCAACTAATTATTCTACAATTGTTATGCTCCATGGGAGTGTGACAAACAGTTAGAAAAATTTCGCATGAAAAATTGTTACACTCTACAAGAGTGTAACTAACACTTAGAAAAATTTTTGAATATTTTTTTTTTTTTTTTCCATAGTTTGTCCAATATTTTTTTTGTTTTATTACCCTTATTATGCACTGACGTTTTCACTGTGACAATGCAGGGTAATGCTGAAACCGGTCCTCATTGTGGTTGAGCTTGTGGGGATCATGTGCTATATAAGCATCCCTATGCCCAATGTTCTTACACCACATGCACACATAGGAGACCAAGTGGTCTGGTTCCTAGAGGGTGCATAGGAATTCTTGGATTTCTTGCTTCACCACTTCAGCATGATGATGTGGTCACACTTGTCTATCAAAGCAGCATGCATCTTGGTTGAGACATTATTTCCTGGGTCAAACTAAGGCATTTTAAAATTCATGACAAATGGACCTACTAAGAGTGAAGGGGTAGGGAGCTCTAGTGAGCACCCGAAAGGCCTAAGACCCTTGTCTTGGATCTAGGAAATGCCAGAGTTTAGATGCTACCATAAATACAATACTTTGTTCGTTGCTCGTCAGGTGGGCATGACCTTCCAAAACCCACCTGGAACCATCTACTGCACTGGAGAGTAAGTCCTATTATGATGATGGAAATTTCATTTTGTTTATTTTTTATGACTTGGAGTGCTGATTGCCATTTTATCTATTGCTAGATTCTTGATTGATAAAGATGACCTTCATGATAGAGAAGGGGCACTGGCCCTAGTCCAAACAGCACTACAAGAGTTCTCATCTACTAAGAACATACGTGTTGGTGTCATAGAGTAACTTTGGGCAGACATGACAACTTACCTGATGAAGTACTCCAAATCCTACATGAAGTGCCAGGATCTTGAGTGGTTAGATGGCGAGTGGGCATGTTGCCGGATACCCACTGTGGAAGAAGTGTTAGTCCAAGGACCACCATTCCCCACACCATTTGTGCCAAGTAATTTTTCACTGGTTTAGTTTATGTTTATGCATGATTTTTTTTGTTCCATCATGTTGCTGATTTTATTTTTTATTACAGCAACCGCCAAGTCCAAGGAGGTCACAGTGATCACCTCAGGATGCACTAAGGCCAATCTTCTTTTTAACTATGATGAGGTTAACAACTCACAGCACTAGTTATGCCATGAGGCCACAGCAATGATTTCCCAAAATGTTCAAGAGGCTAGAATCATGGACCTCTTTTTGGTAGTAACCCCAAACATCCCAACAATAGAAATGATTGCCCTTGTTGACTCTTTTACGGACAACATCGATCACTTTCGCACACGAGTTCACAACGTGCGAGTGGTCTTTAAGATCACAAAGGATTTTCTTTTCAAACCTCTTTGGCATCCCCTCTAAAGGTTTACCAATGGGTGAAAAACCTAGAAAGGACCTAAACCATAGAGGGGACATTGAAGAGTGGTTGGGCATCGATAAAGATTGCAAGGGCATTTTCATGAAGAAAGTCAAATTGTTGGTGGCCCAACATATTTATCTCGTCTTTCAAGCTCGTGCTTTTCCCAAGCTGCTTTCCCAAGAAAACGTTCTTGGGATAGAGCAAGATTGGATCATGAGGAATGTGATGGAGGAAGGGACTCAATACAATTGGGCCAAATACCTTATGGATGGCTTGCAGGCTGAGATGATCAAACTACGCAGCAAACTTGAGGTACATTCTCATGTTCATTTTGCATTTTTTATAGTGTGCTTGCGCAAGTTCATGGAATTTCTGGTGGCTTGCAAAAATGGGATATGGGTGGTGTAAGATTACATCTAAATATCCAAGCCATGGATCCACCATATATTTTACACAACTTGGTCAGAAGACCCTCTAGAGGCTATTGGTGAGTCCTTTTCAATGACCACCAAGGACCAGGCAAGACCATCCTACCACATGCACGATAGTCTTGGAGAGGCTTCTTCTATCAACATAGGCAACACAGTGAGGTGGGCACATCTCATTGCTAAGACAATGAAATTAAAATTTTAAATCAAAAAGACTTGTCCCACAAAGGTACCCTTATGCGCAATCAAAGAAAGGGGTAAGAGGTTATGCATCAGATTCCGCAATGTGCGATCTGAGTTTGCTCATGAGTATGTCTTAATTAGCATATTTGCTACTTCTTAGGTTAGATAGATGCTCTAACCCTAGCTTATGCATCATAGGAAAGGAGGAGGCCTCTGCCACTGAAGAAAAGGCCCCTACCATAGAAGAGGAGGCCCCTACTGTAGAAGAGGAGGTTTCAACAAAAGAGGAGCCTTTTGCAGAAAATGTTCCATAGCCTTAGGGAGATATGACAACCAAAGACACCACTACACTCCTAAGGCAGCTCAAAGAAGAAGGGCTGCATTTTGAGGATGGCAAGTTTGATGGTTTGTTTGACAATGTGCAAATGAGCGATCCCCCTGCTCTCACCCCTAAGGGTTTGCTAGGTAGGAGCTTTGCACTGTCATTTACATTATGCTCTTACTTTCCCTCTTTCCTTTCATCCTCTTCTCTTTTCTTTTCTTCTTTTATTTTCCCCTTCCTTTTTTTCTCATAATGGTCACATGCTTTATTGTGTGGCAGGTGATACTTTTGCTAGATGCCCTGAATCTTCATCCACCTTTTTCTTACAACCATGGGTGAAAACCCCAAACAAGTTTTCTTTTATGCAGGGCATAGTAGATGATATGATCAACTTTCTAAAGCAAATAGATCCTGAGATAGGTATATTAGGACCATCGCATTTTTTTGTGTTGTTTCATTTTTACCTTCTTATAACTAACATTTTCTCTTTCCTCTTTTTTGATGTAATAGCCTCACGACTTAAATGGGACCTAAGAAAGGCAATTCAAGTTGAAGTTGTGCCTGAGCTCCCTCCTGAGGTAGTAGAGGTACCTTGTCATATATATGACGAGGCAAGCAAATGCGCACTACACTCAGCACGATCATTGTGGGAGTGTAGGCACATGAATGAGGACTTCTGGAAGTAGGTTCAAAAACTTAAAAAAGAGAAAGTGAGCTATGCAGCTCAACTGGAGGACTTGCAACGATGGTACAAATTTTTGATGGCCCATGATAAATTAGACAATAGCTGGTGCACGATTGTGATTGATTATGTCAAATATTGGTCGGCTGTGAGGGGCAAAAATGAGCAACACCTGCAAATGGATCTCTTGGCCCAAAAGAACCAAGATTGGAAAGATTACAGTGCCAAGGTGTATGAATGGGGGCAAGCACAAAATAATCCCAAGTATAAGTACAACATGGAACATGCTACCTACAGTGAACAATACAAAGATGAGTCTGTAGAACATCGAGGCCATGAACTATTCCTTGATGCAATCGATGCTTTCCAGGCTTTTAATAGATTTGCAAAGCACCTAGTGGTCAGTGAGTCCCCAAAGAGGGAAATGACTATGCCTTCTGAGGAAGCCACATCTACCATGTTTTCTCCAGGGCCACCTGTATGGACGACCGTGGAGAAAGGGAAGATCCTAACAGGCATTGACTTAGGAGAGGAAGACTAGGCAAATATGACAAAGGAGGAAATCCTTCGACGCTTGGAGTCTAGCCTCAACAGAATGCCACCAAAAATGGACGTGGGCCCATCTCAGGTTGGTTAAGTTTACTTTATTACGATTTATTTCATGTTAGCTTCATCTGTTATCCTACTTACTAATTGGTTTATTATTTTATCTTTGGTTTGTATAGGTTCCAGATGAAGATGCAGGACCTAGCGGAGTGGCAGATAAAGACAAGGGAGAGGAGCCATAGTCTATACATTGATGTTTTAAAATGTTTGAAATGTAACCCCATTATTGGGCAATTTTGTAACTTTGAAAGTGGACATAATCTTGGACTATTTATTTTATTTACAATTTAATAAAAAAGCATGATACTTATTTTATTTATTTTTCTTGGGATTTTTGTTGATGTAATTAGGACCCTTGTGGGCCCCATGCAATAGTTTAAGGCCATTTTGGACCACGCTGTTATTTAAGGCCATTTCAGGCCATGTTTTAGTTTAAGGTTGTTTTGGGTCATGTTGTAGTTTAAGGCCATTTTGGGCCATGGCTAGTTTAAGGTCATTTTGGGCCATGCTATAGTTTAAGGCCATTTTGGGCCATGTTATAGTTTAAGGTCATTTTAGGTCATGTCATAGTTTAAGGCCATTTTGGGCCATGAGTAGTTGTAAGAGGGAATGGATTGCTAGTTTTAGGCCTTAGTGGGCCATGCAATAGATTAAGGCCATTCCGGGCCATGTGATAGTTAAACAAAGCATAATTAACACAAAAAATAAACATAACGCAAAAGTGAAACTATACAAACAAAAGTACTAAAGAAAAAAGAACTAAAGAAGTAAATTAGGGAAATGCCCAAATCGTGCAGACGTTTCCTAACTTCATGTGGGTTAGGTGATGCATAAGGCCTAGAAGATTTAAGGCAATACTCTTCTAGGCTGTCATCTACCATTTA
This sequence comes from Gnetum montanum, assembly GCA_015680685.1. Classification (NCBI taxonomy): domain Eukaryota; kingdom Viridiplantae; phylum Streptophyta; class Gnetopsida; order Gnetales; family Gnetaceae; genus Gnetum; species Gnetum montanum. The sequence continues at coordinate 154,147 of MNCI01007021.1, read as the reverse complement.
AAAAGGAAATTCTACCCATAGAGTTTCTTTGTGTGAATCATTAGTTTTGCTTGGTTCATTGCCAAACAACATTGGGTTTCATTGCCAATAGGTGGTGTATCTTCGAAGACTTCTATTTCTGACCCTTGCTTAGTGTCTATATTTTTGATAGCCCGAGGGGCTATGTCATCACCAAAGATCATCACTTCTCCACCTGCATAGGGTAGGTGGATCTCTTGGTGGATTAGTGAAGAGACAGCCCTTAATTGGGCTAACTAAGATCTTCCTAGGATTAAACTGAACCTGGAAATCTCCTCTACCACGATGAATTCTACATTAGTGGGGAATCGATCCCCTACTATGAAATCAATAGTGATTGTTCCCTTGACCATGACACATGCCCCATTGAAGGATTTTAAACAAGAGGTTGTTGTGGGCTTGATTTGGTCCACCAGGCCTAGCTTGTCAATGATAGGGAATAGAATAACATTGGTTGTAGCCCCATCATCAACATGCATCCTACGAATCTTGTACTAGCCTACATGAATTGTTATAAACATGGGGGCAATAGTTACTTGACCTTTTACAAGGTCAGCTTTAATGGCTTCATCATGAAAGGTTAAGAATGTTTGCAGTGGCTCTTCATTCATAGGTGGAAACATCACGATATGAATGACATTTTCTTCTGCTAGCATGTTTTCCTTAACAAGAATGGATGCCAGCATGTGAACCAAAGCCTCACGATGCATAGGAGGAGTCATAATTAGGTTGTATAGGCTCAAAGTTATATTCTTCTATTTCAAAGCCTACTTGACTTGTGTGAGTGCATCTAGAAAATCTTGTCCACCATCTAGTTGTTTAGTCATCCTTATTTCCTCCACATTCCCTAAGAGATGGATTTCCTGATGAGGAGGAGACATGGTTTTTGGTTGAACAATGGGTTTTTAAGCCTTAGAGGTTGATTGTTTCATGCACATGTATATGCCAATGGATTTTAGTGATAAGGCCATGGGAACCTTCGACAAGGGGATGGGCTTAGGGGGGCCTAGTGCAATGCGTTTCCTAATCATCTTTTCAGCTAGGCACTCATCACGTTTCCTCTGGTGACAAGGTTGTGATGCAGTTCCAACCACTAGACTCTGGGTAGATGGGGGGTTTGTATGTTTTGGCACCCTTATAACGAAAGGTGTTTGGGTTGTTGTCGCAACATGCTATGGGTCCCTAAGCATGAAAGGTTTTGCAAGTACCCAAGATGGTACCTTGATGACAAAGGGGGCCTGTGGCCTAGTTGACATCAAAGCTTCAACACCACGGGAAGGCACACGGATCATAAATGGCTCATGTGTTGACTCTGCATTATCATCAATGCTAATAGTATTAATGGTATATCCTACATTGCTAGCGTTCAATGGATCCTTATAGACGTTCATAGATTGGTTCTCTAGTCGAACAAGACTATTTTCATCAAGGACTAGCTAACCTTGATCAATCATGTGTTGGATATCATCTTTCAATGCTAAGCAGTAATCCATGTCATGGCCACACAATTAGTGATAATTGTAGAATTGATCTAGCCTAAAATTTTTAGGTACTTGAGGCTCATTGGGCATGGCTAGAGAGGGAACTCGGAGGATCTCATAGTACCTCTCATGGTGTTTGTGAGCATCTTCTAGAATTTTCTTATGTTGAATGTGCCCATCACTCAGTAGTTGATCCAAAAGTTTCAATGGCTTAATTGGCAAAGGGGTATATTTTGAGAAATCCTTACACTCAAAGTTTGGCCTCGATGAAGTTTACGTCATGGCTATTGATAATGCAGGTTGGTTGATTCTTGCATTGCTAGAGCTTGATGTTTTGTTGGTAGTGGCCAAGGCCTTAGGTGCCTTAGCTACCTATTTGTTGTTGTTGGTCTTGGCCTCACCAACCACAGCTGCCACAATGGTTTTCGTGGCTTTCCCCTTTTCTTTATCTTTCTTTGCATGTGCATTCTTATAAGCTATCTAAGCTGGGTCTTTGCTAGCCTCTGCCACATCTTGTATGCTCTTTCTTTAAGAAAAAGCTTGACTAAGGGAGCATCAGGCTAAATAATATAGCTTAGATTTAATGAAATCATTTATGGCATCCTTAAAAATGGCTAGCAAGTGGGTTTCAATAATGGGCTCACGAATCTCATTTAGAGAGGCACTCCAACATTGTATGAATTTCTGCACAAGTTCTAGTGCTTCTTACTTAATGTTCATGAGCTAGTCTAACATGGCTTATGGCTTCAATTTGTACTTGAAACGAGTTACAAACTAACTCAGCTACTCCTCCAAAGTTGAAATAGAAGTGTGGGGAAGCACATCATACCAATCTAAGGCTTTGCCAGTTAAAGACATGGCGAAGACATGAATAATCGTGTTTGGCCACGATTGCAATAATAAGGACTCGAAATAGAAAGTAACTAGGTGGGCATTTGGATCACCCTCTCCATTGTATCTCATGAATTGGGGAAGTTGTACCCCAGGAGGCAACATGAACGAAGGAATAATGGGGCTAATAGGATCATCCTAATAGAAGTCCACTACATGGACTATTTTAGAGCCTGCAAATTTAAGCTACTTGACCTCATTAGTGAGGGTTTGGATGAGCTAAAATGCTTGATCTAGACGCAGGAATGTTGCAGAGGGTTGCATTAGTTGTACCGTTGGTAGTGCCATTGGAGAGACTACCATGGGTAGTGCCATAGCCCTATAGGCGATGCCACTGGAGCGGCTACTAGTCTGGTTAGTGGTGCTACCAGAGTAGCTACCATTGACAGTGTTGTTGGAGTGACTAGCAATCTTGTTAGAGATCTTGGTAGAGTGACTACCATTGATGGTATTGTGGGGGCAGTTACCTGCCCTGTTCGTGATACCATCGAAGTAGCCCACAACCTCGTAGTTGGTTGTGCAACATGTGGAGCTTGGTAGGTTTGCAGCTGCATATACTATGGCATCTAGGACAATTGCACAATAGGAAAAGATGTCATTTCCCACCATGCAGTTGAGGTTGGAGCTACTATTGATGGTGGGACTAACATAGAAAGGATAATGGGAATAGGACTTTTTTGTAGCTGCAATGTAGGCATAGTGTGCACATATGGCAACGTAGGTGTCACAGACACTAGCTGCGAAAATTGAACAAACTGTGAAGGAATAATAGAGGGAAAGGAGGCCAAAGTCCCTACATGCTATTGCATTGATAGCATTTGGTGGCTACCTGGCACCACCAAAGGTTTGGATGATGGAAATGTCATAGCCATCACAAAGGAGGTAGAAGACTATGATTGGTGTGAAAGGAACACAAAGGTAAACTGTGAGGCTGAGGCATAGAGCGGGCCATCACCTTCAGAATGGAATTCAAACTCCTCCTACCCATCTTGGAGGGGCTCATCATAGTGGGATGTTGTGTCTCATTCTCTTGACCCACCCATTCAAATATGTTGGTCCAAGATCCATTGGAAGGTTTCAATGAGGGATATAACTACATCAGGGGTGGGAAGGAACTCCCTTCCATTCCTATGGATGATTTCAAAATTACACTTTTCTTAAACTACCTAGTGGTCCAATGATAGGCCTGCTTGGATCTTCATGCATAAAAAATTGTATCACTCTTCATCACATGCCATGTATTCAAGTAATTGATGTTGCAGTCTAAGAGACTGTCGTTGTAATCGCACTGGGCTAAGAAGTCGCTCAACACCCCCCATGTGTTGGACAGGGTGGGCTACCTCTAAACTTAGGGGGTAGCTAAAGTGCTAGGAGGATTCATCTTCCCTATGTCAGAAGAGATGCAAGAAGGAGAAATTCTTGTAAGAAACATTTAAAAAAATAGTAAATTTTAAGCTAAACAGTTAAATATGAAAATTGTAAGGAAAATAAGCCAAAAATGGCTAAGTCTAGAAATGCTAAAAAAATAGTTTTCTCTGCTATTACACTTGTTATGCTGAGAGGGACTGTTACATTGACAAGGTTCTCATGCTACATAGAACATAGAGAGCTTGACGCAGTACATAGTTTTGAGCTTTTTGTCCCACAAGGTTCCAAGGGAACCATCAACTGGGACCAATCTACACCAATTGAAACGTACACAACTCTTGCATTGGCCTATGATCCAACTACTACCGTAGCAGGTCCATAGGGTTATTATGTCTATGCTAGCCTACTACTAGTGATGGGGGTATAGAAAGCACGTGGAACTACCTATGGCATATAGAAGGAATAGGTTCAAGCCCTTCTAGTACCAAAAAATATAGCATCCAAAAACGTTGGTGGCTAGAACACCAAGAGGTCATCGGACGTACAGCCTAACCCTAAGTCTATGAGAGGGCCATGTTGGAGAAAACAAAAATGGAATGCCCTAAATGGTCTAGTCGATTAGACAAGGACTTACATGGTGTACATAACCATTTGCAAACAAAGTTTTCAAAGCGTCACACGTGGGAGTCAGAAAAAATAGGAGCATAACATGCATAACAACAGGAGTGTACCAACGTGAGTGTATCAATGCATATTGACAAAAAAATTAAGAAATTATGCTAACAATTTGAGATACATAGTGCAAGAAAATGAAATGAGAGTTTAAGTGAAGAAATGCACCACCCCAAGATTGGGGAACGTGACTTTTCATTAAATGGTATGTAGAGTCGGCACACAGTGTTAGACAGGCACAACCAGGTAGCGAGGTAGTATGATCACAATCCTTGGGACGTTTGCAGTGTTGGTAGCTATGAAGAAGGCAGAACCTACTCGATGGCAATTATCATGTTGTGTGGATGCTAAGAAGACTAGGTCACAGTACTTCTCCAGGCATTAGGCTCGAATGCTCAAGTGTTGGAGTGTTCAAGGTGTGAAGAGCGCTCTAATGCTTGATACTCAAAGTGATTTGTTGATAAACCTCTCTTCTAACCAACCCTTAAAACATTGATTGCTGGGATATTTATAGAGCTAGGGTTGATGGGAGATGTGGATTGAGTGCCACATGGCCTAGGTCCATGTATCATGGGTGTAAACAAGTCACGTTGGCATGCTACGCTCAAAGTGTCAAGTTCTAAGTGTCAAGCACAATGGTGCTACACTCTATAGAATAGGAATGGAAACTGAAAATCCCCCAAACTATGACCATACTACCTAAACTACATGTGCCAAAGTCTGAAGGACTGTCATGTACCTATAAACAATACCAAAACAAAATCCAATTTAGAGCCTATGCTCTGGGACTACGTCTTCCCCCTCTTTCGAGTAGGGTCAAGCGTAGGAACAATTTTGGGGATCAATAAGGTGTGCAAAAGGAAAGTAAACTACTGATCTTGACCGCTAGAAGGATGTTAGAGCTAAGAAGAAGGTTGATGCTTAGTTTTGGCAACTTCTAGAGACATTTGACAACATTTTCCAAGTGTTACGTTGTCTATGTTGCACAGCGTAATGGAGCGTAGCATAAACACTTAGAAAATTTTTGCACTTTTGGCATCCTACGTTATCTACAATGCACAATGTAGCACTCCTATTTTGATGAAGTTTTCTAAAATTGAAAATGCCACTATGGGATGTAGTAAGATAGGCAACTTCAGCAACCAAAAAATGCATCTTTCATGTTAGAATAGCTTGGCACCTCCTTGTTTCACACTTGGAAAAATATTGGCCTCAAAAACCTATCATGCTGGCTACGCTATGTAGCATAGCAAAGCGTAGCAATAATTTTTAGATGAATTTTGCCAAAATTCACAAGGTTTCTTCATGGCATCCTAACCATGCTCTGAGGGTGAAGTAGGATAGGCCATCTTGATAGTCAAAAAATTTTCAAATGCACCTTTCATGTCTATAAATCTTGATAGACTTCTAGTCCAATGCTTAGAAAAATTTGGGCTTTGAAACCTGTGCTACCCTGCCTATGCTATGTAGCGTAGCAGAGTGTAATAGGTCCAAAAGATAGAAAATTTGCCAAATTGTTTCATCCATCCTGAGCATCTTTGACAACTCCTAGCCTGGTGCTTGGGTGGACTGGCAACTAGGACATGTGTCAAGCTAGCCAAGCTGAAGAGCGTAGCAAGCTTGACAACTTCGGAGATAGAAAATTTGCTAAAATATTTAGTCCATCCTCAGTGCCCTTTGACTACTTCTAGCTTGAAATTTCTACAAATTGGCCTTGGAAACATGTGCTATGTTGGCTATGCTGGGGAGCATAGCAGGTAGACTTAGAAAAATTTTGCGAAAACAGGATTCTCAATGTGCTACGCTATCTACACTGCATAGTGTGATACCAAACTTAGAAAACAAGATTTTGCCAAATCTTCCATTGAGTAGCAGGAGCCCGAAATTAGTGGTGTTTCATTTATGAGGCCATTGAACTTTTGCTTCATGTGCATATATTTTGGCCAGTCTTTTTTTGTTTAATAACTATTTGATGAAATATCTAGTTTTAGGATCTTATTATTTTATTAATATTTTTTAATTTTACCATATTTTTCTAGATTTATTATCATGTGTGGAATGTTAGAAAATGTATTAATCTCATTTCTATTCTACCAATTTTTTTCATCCATAGAACTAGGGTTTAGAGTTATAATTTGCATATTTTACCCCTAAAATGGTGTCAAAAGTGATATCCCTAAATACAAAGTTTCTCAACTGACCAGTGCACATCATGAGGATCACTAATCATTTGTCACAATCTTCATAGTGAATTAAAACATAGGTCATAAAATATTTTGAAGAAATATTTTAATTTCCCTTGAGATACCAATTTTTTTTTGGGAGTTATCCTCGACCTCTGAGCATAGAAATTAGTGAAAATAATGAAAAACATAGTATCTAGAACTTTCCAAAATACTTGAAAGTTTAGAAGCATCAACTAATAATTTTTTTAACATATTAGAAGCTTAGAATAATATTTAGGACCTTAGATTCCATTTTTGGCATTTTTCTACATTTTTAATATTATCATTTTAGCATCTCAAAAAATTTGTTTTAGTAACATCATTCTTGGTCTTAAAGGTCTCTTTGGCTTTGTTAAGTAATTCAAGCATGTTTACATACCACCCAAGGAATTATTTTTGTTATTTTATATACTATATTTGATATTTGATCATATACCTTTAGATTGGATTTTTTCTTAGAAACACTAACAATCTTTGTAGTGACTATGCAATTACTTTGATCATTAGTAAGCTGGAAACTTATATGGTTGGTTAATTCAATAAGTACTATTTATCTTTATAGTCATTAGATGATCATTCTAGTCTATATTAAGCTAGGTACTTATGTCATAGTCTTGTCAATAAGTATCATTTATATAAATTTGGATATTTTTTTGGTTTAGTAGATGGTGGTAGAGTCTCTTTTCAATATTTTTCTCTCAAATATTTTATTTTATTATTATTGATTATTTGATATTAATCTATGCATGTTTGTATTTTTAAATGCTAACTCTTTATTTATAGCTATCCATTATGCTTGCTTCCCTAGTTACTTGATGCCTTCAACCAAAACCCACAAGGGAGTATTTTATAGCTTATTTACCCTATTTAGTTTTAGGGTTGACTATCTTTGTGTTCTTGTGTCCTTCAAGTAGGGAAAATATTAGAGGTAAATTTTCGCAAAAAGGCTAATATTTAGGTATTAAGGAGTTCATGGTGGTATTCTATATTTTGAAAAATTTTAAAAACTACCTTGATTTTAATACCTCATGGGGGTACTTTTGTCAGGAATTCATCACAATTATTAGTACTTATTTACTTGTAAAACATTTAAGTAAATGTCTTTTCATTTACTTTAAGTTTTACATGTAAATAAGAAATTACCCTTATTTGGATTCAATGGAATGGATCTTAGAAGCTAATTCTACATAAATTAAAATTTGATTTTCCAAATCATGAATAAATTATAATTTTTTAGCTTTAGTTGGAAAGCCTAACTTTTTATTGAGACATAGAAATTAAGTTTTTTTTTTCCTATTATCTAGTATTATCATCTTGATTAATTATGAAAACTTTTGATTACTCAATTTAAAGTACTTAATTAATTTGAAAAAACATGTAAAATATAGATGAAGGCATTTTAGCGATAGTCAAGAATGCAATTCCAACTATGCTCAAAAACATATAATTGTTTTGCATGATGTGTTTGTCCTAATATCTCTTTTAGCATCTTTATTTGAACACTCATTTTTAGCTCATACATAATAATTTGACTTATAAACTCAACATTCAGGTTGTAGACATGTGATTTGCAAATTTGATTTTCAAACTTTGTAGGTAATGGCAAAATTCATAGCAACTAAAATCATTGATAATAAGGTGAAAATAATTTCACCAATTCTAGCTACAAAGAATTAATTTTACCAAGCTATTAACATAATAGTATATCTAACTATGGTGGTTTTCATTATTCTTAAAATATATTTTATTATGCATAAAATCCACGTCCATCATGTATGAAGATGACAGAGAATTTTAAGAAGCTATGTATTTTTGTAAATTTTAATCCTTATATAACCAAGATACTAAACACCATGTTGGTGTATTTTTTATGTCTTTTTGGATGTAATCTTATAATACATAGTAATCATGGTAGGCATACCTCTGTTGTTTGGGCTATTCTTTAGGGTGCTTTAGGTTCTTTTAATATTTGCAATACTTATGCTCCTACTACTTCTATAGCTAGAGCTAGTGTTTGGCAATTTCTCTTCTAGAGTTTGCCTAACATTGCTTGGCTCTTTGGAGTTGATTTTAATATGATTGAACATCCTTATGATAAAGTTGATGGAGCTTCTTCTCAACTTACCAACCACGAGCTATCTAGCTAGTGTAATGTTAAGGAGAACTTTTGTCTCTTTGATGCTACGGGTTCTAATGTCTACCATGATGGTTGGTTTACCTGATCTAACCTCCAAGCAGGCATCAATCAGCTTTGTGAGAGACTTGGTTGATTTTATCTCTCCAGTTGTCTCTTTTGGTTCTATGAAGACCATGTTGTTATCCAAAATGATGCTACCCTCTCATACCACTTTTCAATTTCTCTTAATTTGGAATTTGGTTCAAAACCTCTAGCTCAACATTGTGAGCTTTTTTGTATGAATGCCTCTTTATTTCTTACTCCTTCTAGTAAAGGTATTTTGACATCTCTTTGGAATGCTAAGAGGAGGCCACCTAGCAATTCTAGTTGGATTGGTTTGTGGTTGCATGCCACTTATCATATTCATAATCTTGCTTTCTGGTTTCATAAGAAATATGTCAAGAGACAAAGGAAAACTAAGGAAAATATTTATTTTAAACTTCAATAACTTAACTTTCTGATACAACATGATCCTTTAAATATTGTTCTACAACAATGACTAGCTTATGTTTACTTAGTCAAACAAAAATGGGCTATGTATAATGCTAAAAGCAGTCTAATTAAAAGTTGTCTTAATTGGTTGAAAGTTGAGGGAGAGCCCTATAAAGAGCTTTTCAAATTCTTAAAAAGGCAAAGGCACTTTACCTTCTATTGACTCTATGGAGGTGGATGGTCATCTTAGTTCTAATCCTCATATTGCTAATGGTTTTCTTGAAAGACATTTTCAATGCAGCTTTGCCTCTAATGGGTTTGATTAGGATGAGTTTTCTACTAATTTTGATCATTTACCTAGTATCGTCCATAGAAGTCACAATCATCTTCTATCTCAAGATATCTATCTTTCTGAAATAAAAGCTACTGTGTTTAGCTAGGCCAATGATAGAGCTCTTGGTTTTGATGACATTCTCATTGAGTTCTTTAAAAATCATTGGGATGTTTTTGGATCCAACCTCTATTGTGTTTTTGTTAAGCCATTAGTCAATGATCTCTTGGACCTAAGTTGAATAGAGGTGTCATCCATCTTATTCCTAAGGAAAGTGGTCCCTCTTTGATTGGCAATTGGTGTCCTATTACTCTCCTTAACTTTGTTTATAAGATTTTGGCCAATTGTCTTGCTAGAAGATTAAAGCCAATTATTCCTTAGTGATGAGCCGTGATATCGCATCCGTAATATTGGGTATGCGATATCAGATCCTTCCATGCAATATTGAACATCTGATATCAAGGCCTATCTTGTTGTCTATAAATAAGAGGCAAGCGCACTTGGTTTGGCAATAGTTAGTTCATTAGTATTAGTCCCTTACTCAAACTCTTACCTTTTTCCCTTCTTAGAGTTATTTCTGAGTGCCTGTAGTAGGAGTCATAAAGCGAATGGATCCTTATTCGAGCGTTGTGTACCTAAGCATACCTTGTCCCCGAAAACAAAGAAAAACTTTGTGATAAACCTTGCAGCATTCAGAATAGCTTATTTAATGTTATTTATAGTTATTTAATGCTTTTCTTAGTTAATTAATGTTCTCTCTCTCACCTTGTTCACTCTCCCAAGTTTACACACTCAATACAACCACTTCGAGCATGTGTGGAACACTTGGTAACCCAGTAATGATTAGCGTTTGGTAATCCCAGTAGTGTTGCACTAGTTCAGGATGTGGACGGTAACTGAGAATGGATGTTGGTGTTAGGACTAGTTAGAGCATAGTAGATTAGTTAAATTGAATTAGTTACTTAATTAGTTCACTTCTCCCTTTGTAGCACTAGGACATAAACATACAAAAAATATAAAAATCATATACCTCGAGTTTACTTAACCATACAATCATGCCATACAAGTAATCTTGGGAACACAATGATTGACTAACCCATCTGGGTTCTATAAAGGCGCATAAGCACTTAGTCCTTGGAATTCGACTAGATCATGCATGTACACTTGTATTCGTATTGTTGAGCGTAGGGATACCTCACCACTCATCATTGGCACCATTGCCAGGGACTTTGTTGATTGTGTGCTAGCTAGAACTTAGGAAATCTTCACATCGTTGGAACAAACCCTTAGGGTTGGTGATCTTACAATTAGTGAAACGAAAATTCTTGCACACTGAATAGACAATTATGTCTCCTTCCTCTTACGAGAGCATTTCACCACCTAGGTCTGATACAGGGAATAATCAGAGGCATAGTACACATGATGATATGCTAGTCCCCCAACAATTTCATGTGGTACACATTCATCCCGATGAGTATATACCAAACTTTACCTTTATCCTCCACCAAGATGAACATTTGTGTTGGTGTGATTTAGAAGGTAACATAGTGTTACCTCCCAATCACTCAGTCCTAGGCATGCTCCTTCGTGCTCTCACACGAATTAGTATGTAGCACTTATAGGTAGAGTACGTTGTGCATGATCATGACTCAAGAGAGTATCAACCCACAAAGGCACAACGTCAAAGGGATCTACAATAGGAGAGACGTTATGAATCCATGAAGGGAAAGTTGTCTTAGAATGTCCCATATGTCATAGGTGAAAATGAGGGTGATGAACTTACCTCATGATGTCTCCCACACAATGATGTTCCTCCCATTGACTTAGATCAAGGGGTGGTGTATCAGAATCTCCACTCAACTATCCATAACCTAGATTCTGGTATCGATGGACACAAAGAGTCTGAAAAAGAAACACAAACACATGAAAAGGACGGACATTCTGATCATAACCGCGATCGAGGCCACGACCACCAAAGAGAAGGAAGTAGGCATCATCATGGTGATGGTCCTCCTTCTTCTTTACCTTCATCATCTCCTTCACCCTATCCTTTAGGATTTGGATGTAGTTGCAAGACCCTAAGGATAATGGTAAGCAAAATGGGAATCATAGACAAAGCAGCTGAGCAAAGGGACGAGGGCATTCTAGAGAAACTCATCATGAAAGAAGGGAAAGTAGGGAATAATATAGGCATCATAGACACCATAGACAATATGATCATGATGAACCCCTACTCACTACCCAAAGTATGCTAGATATAACTAAGGCTATTAGAATCCCAACAAGGCATCAAAAAGACAATAGGATCAAAAGATTGGACATGAACAATATCCCACCATTTGAAGGGGGATACAATGCTGATCCTCAAAATCATTTACAAGCATTTCACAATGCATGTGCCTTGAAAAACATAGAAAACAAGTGGCAAAGACTCAAGTTGTTTCCATGGACACTGATCAAGGAAGTGAAAAGCTGGTACCAGTCCTTAGAACCAGAATCCATTCACTGATGAAGCACCATGTTAGAACTATTCAACGATAAGTATTAGACATACTCATGAGTGTCCAACTTGCGAAAGCAAACCCAAGGATGGAAATAAGGAGGACATGAACCCTTAAATGCTACCATGGACCGATATTATGCACTATTACATCATTTCCCAAGCCATGGTTACTCACAAAGGGAATAACTATGCCATCTTGTAGATGGGCTTAGGCATGAAACGCAAAGAACCCTTGGGACTTATGCCCAAGGAAGGCTATCTAAGCTTAGGGTCCATCAAGTACAAAAATTTTTGGAGCAAGTTGCTAAAGAGGAAGGTGAGTTAAGGAAAAGAGAGAGTGCAGAAGAATATAATAGAGAACCTTCCCTCCAAAAGAAGGAAGTTAGATTTTGTGAGGATGAAGAAAAATCACCACTTGAAGAGATGGTTAATAGGAAAACCTTGCCCATTCAAAAACTTGCATCGGAAGTATTGGCAAATGTGGACCAAATGTGGGACTCCATAGATAAAAAATTTCAAATAGTTCTCAAAATAGTAGAGGAGTCTAGAGAGTAAGGTAGTGATCGAGAAAAGAGAAAAAAAAGAGAAGTTGAATATGCACGTAACAAACGTAAGGGCAAAGTTGCCATCATCGAAGAGGTTTTGGATTCAGATATAGACAATGATGGTGGATGTGAGATATGCCAATATAACCATCCTAAGGGATGTTTCCTTGTAATCTCACATCTACAGGAGTCTGGGATGTATGCACTCAACCCATGATTAAACAGAAGGCAAACACCCCGAAGGTTACCTTATTCCCAAGGCAACCCAAGGCAGTTCTACCAACCCTTGATGTATTATCCAAGTGGAACTCCACCACAACCAGATGAGAAGTATCAACAATGGCAACACCCACAATCATGGAAAATGCCACCACCATGTCAACAGTATCCTTACCATCAATCCGACCCGTATGGATACTATGTCCAGCAGCCAATCTCTCCACATGACTCTCCTAGTCACGTTGCTTCCCAACCTCACTACCAAACCCATGAGTATTATAGAACTCCTTCTCCTAGAAATGATGTTTCACAAACATACTATCCATCTCATCTAGCTACATCTCTTCCACCCTTAACTCCATTACCACCTACTCTAGCCATGCAGGGTGAGCTCCCTACCTAGCCATAGCAATGTAACGCTACAACAGCTATTAATTCTCACCCTACTATTGGTTCAAACAATCACACAAAGAAGAGACCTTTCTTTAGAACCAATAGTCTAATCAAGTCCTTACAGTCACATGCGACTAACTCTCCAAAGGCCTCACCATCATTCAAAACTTTGAAACTCCCTTCAAACCAAAGGCCACATTCAATGCACACAATCATGTTGATGCATGTCATTGCCGATTGGATTAAGGTTGACCATCTTCCAAGGAAATTCTCCAATCCTAGGATTCCTCTTATATATTTACAAATTTCTAGGAATGAGCCATGCAAAGTTCTTTTGGATTCAAGTTCTTGTGTCAACTTAATCTCTCAAGAAATGTACAAAGCATGGAACCTACCTCCACTAAAAAAGAGTAACATTCATTTAGAGTTGACTGACCAGTCCATCACTATCCTGTTAGGACTAGTGGAGAACATTGTTACCATTTTTTGTGAATGGTCGTATCTAGCTAACTTCCTAGTGATTCAAGTCAACAACTGTAAGGGGGACTTCCCTATCATAATGAGAAGATCATGGCTAAGAACAATTGATGCACGCCTAGGAATACATGATCTTTCCCTAGAGATATCAAAGGAAAATACATTTGGAAAAATCAAGAAGAAGAAAGTTCCGTGCATTACATAGAGTGAGCAAGGGTGTAATTGTGTGCAGAATTCCTAGTTTGTACAATGTTTAACATTTCCTGCATACGACCAATGTGCACAAGTAACTAACATACAAAGATGTCTGTATGCGGCAGCCACAAGACATGAAGGCATCCAGTGGCTGATAGCTAACCAAGAGAGCAACTCAACTATATGCATGGAACCAACTGAGGGTTTGACTTGCACTTACATTGATAGCATAGACACATTAGAGCAAGTCCATTCCCAACTTCCAAGTCTCGACATTGAAAATATCAACTAGGGGAAGCTAGAAATCCCTGACAACTTTAAGTAAGAGCCCCTAGAGTTAAAATCATTGCCCACCAGTATGGAGTACACATTTCTCAAAAATGAAAAATTGATAATTATTAATGCTAATCTTACGCCTTAATAAATAGCAAGGCTGCTGAAAATGGTGAACAAATGGTCGAAAGCCTTTGCTTGGTTATATCCCAAATTAACTGGAATAGACCCTAGGATATGCCAACATAGAATTTACACTGACCCCTCTATGAAGCCTCGACGACAACCACAGAGGCAATTGAACCCAAAACTTAAGTAAGTGGTTAAGGAAGAAATTAAACAGCTTCTAAAAGCTGGGTTCATCTACCCCATTTCTGATAGCAAATGGGTTAGTCCATTAGTTATTGTGCCCAAAAAGGGAGGTNTTTCAATGTTTGGTTCTAAGTATCTTTTAGCAATAAATAGGGAATGGTATAGAAGTCTTCATGGATGATTTTTCCACCTACGGAGCGAACTTTGATCAAGCATTAGACCAATTAGAGCAAGTACTAAAATGATGTGTTGAAACCAATTTAAGGCTCAACTAGCAAAAAATCCATTTAATGGTCCAAAAATATGTAGAATTATAGCATAAGATTTCACAAACAAGGATAGAGGTAGACCTCAAAAAGATCAAAGTCATCCAAGGAATCATACATCAACCTAAAATTGTAAAATGCATCCGATCATTCCTTGGACACACTAGCTATTATAGAAGATTCATATAGAACTTTTCAAGGGTTGCAAAATAATTGGTTGAACTAACAAAAAAGGACGTACCTTTCAAATGGACCAGAGAATGTGAGTTATCTTTTCAAACTTTAAAATAGAATCTTTTAGAAACACCTATTCTACAAGCTCCTAACTAGTCTAGACCATTCCATATAATGATAGATGCATCCAACTTTGCTTTAGGAGTCGTACTTACATAGTTATATGACCAAAAATGACCCTATTACATTCACTATGCAAGTCAAAGTATTATCGGTGCACAAATCAACTACACCACAACAAAAAAGGAATTAATGGCTGTGGTGTTTGCACTAGATAAGTTTAGGCACTATGTATTGGGCTATAAGATATTTGTACACATAGACCATAGTGAAATTTGGTTCCTACTGAATAAACCAACGGTGAGCCCTCACATCATATGATGGCTCGTAATATTACAAGAGTTCAATCTTACAATGATAGATCCTAAAGGCACCGAGAACATTGTTGCCAATCATTTATCTCGATTAAGATGGGACAAAAAAGAGGAGATGGAATAACAAAGAGGATGAATATCTACTTTTTGATCACTTTCCTGATGAATTCCTCTTTGCAGGTGTAGTAAATAATTAATTAACCATAGAAACAAATTGTTACAGTAGCATTCTTACCTATCTCCTTACATAACAAACACCATAGGAGTTAGACGCTAAAAAGAAATAACAATTTCTTCACCGAGCCAAATATTTCATGGAAATCAATGGACACCTTTATAAGGTATGTCTCGATGGCTTGGTCTAATGGTGTGTTCCCAATGTAGATCAATTATGAGTTCTTCAGGATGCTCATGAGGGTCCTTGTGGGGGTCTTTATGCTAAAAGATGAACAACCATTAAAATCTTGCTTGTAGGATATTATTGGCCTACATTGTTTTGGGATGCTCATCATTTCGTCTAATCTTGTGAGTGCTGCCAACATGATGGGGGAATGACTGCTATACCGGATGGTCCACAACAATGGATTCAGCCTTTAGAACCCTTCGACATATGGGGAATTGATTTTATGGGGCTTATTACACTAATGTCCAATGGAAAAGCTTACATTGTTGTTGCTATTGACTATTTCACAAAAAGGGTAGAAGCAGCCACTATTACAAATTGTACATCATTTACTGCTACATGATTTGTTTAACAACAAATTTTTAACAAGTTTGGTGTGCCTCGTGTACTTATTTCTGATAATGGCACACATTTTATAGGTGAAAATTTTCAAAAATTGATGTAATGCTTAAGAGTTTAACACAAACTAACTACACCATACCACCCTCAATGCTCATGATGGTGAATTGTCCTATAATGGTGTTGATTGCTAATGTTTGGTTTTTACTATTGATTTTCAATGTTGATACTAAGATATGGTTCTTTTGATAAAACAAGCAATGAGTCCACGTCATTCATTCATCCATTCAATGTTGTGGTCTCCTTTGGCTTTGGAACTATACTATCCCTTTTTCTAAATAAACTTATTAATGAATTGGTGACTTGGTATTGTTTAAACCAAGAAAGGATTCAATGGTTGAAAAGGGTGTGATTTCAAGGGGATTTGACACATTTGTGCTGGTTATTCCCTTGGGTAGTTGGATGCCTTTCATGGGTTTTCTGCCATTCCACTATTGATGAAATATTAGGAAGTTGAATGAATCCAAATAAGTCTTTGCATGGTGTGTTTCTCATGCAAAAAAAAAACTAGTGGGAATTCAAAGCACACCCCTTAGACATAATAAAGAAACATGGCCTGCAAACACTAGTTATGGCACTAGAAAGACATGTTACCCATGCCTAAAGGTTTCCTCTAACTAAGGCCCTTTCTCGCTTCCTACTTTCCTATCTTTCTTTCCTTGGAATGGTGGTAACTTGATGAATGCATTTTTGTTGCTTCATGAGGATGGCTTGGTCAAATGTATTGATATGAGGTCACTGGATGTGGTTGGTGAGTTTGGACTTGAGATCAATTTTATTTAGTCACCTTAACCACATAATACACAAGGTACTTTACACAACCTTACTCTTGGGATTCTATTCCATTTCCTCTCCTACTTCCATATTTCTTCCCATATTCCACCTCATTGTTGATTTTATGATTAGTCTATGTCTTAGTTGATGCATTGTTAGTCACCTATAACACGATATCGGAGCCTTCCATGCGATATCAAACATCTAATATCGAGACCTGTCTTCTCACCTATAACTAAGAGGTGGGTGCACTTGGTTTGGAAATAGTTAGTTCATTAGTCTTAGTCCATTACCCAAACTCTTGCCTTTTTCCCTTCTCAGAGTTAGAATTATTTTTGAGTGCCCGCAGTAGGAGACATAAAGCGAACGAATCCTTATTCAAGCATTGTGTATCTAACCACACCTTGTGGCTAGAAATAAAGATGAACTTTCTGATAAACCTTGTAGCATTCAAAATAGCTTATTTAATGTTATTTACAGTTATTTAATGTTTTCCTTAGTTAATTAATGTTCTCTCTCTTACCTTGTTAACTCTCCCAAGTAAGCACACTCAGTACAACCACTTCGAGCATGCATGGAACACTTGGTAACCCAGTAACGATTAGCGTTTGGTAATCCCAGTAGTGTTGGACTAGTTCAAAATGTGGACAGCAAGTGAGAATGGATGCTAGTGTTAGGACTAGTTAGAGCAAAGTAGATTAGTTAAATTGAATTAGTCACTTAATTAGTTCACTTTTCCCTTTGTAGCACCAAGACATAAACATAAAAATATATATAAAAATCATATACCTCGAGTTTACTTAACCATACAATCAAGCCATACAAGTAAGCTTGGGAAGAAAATAATTGACTAACCCATCCAGGTTCTGTAAAGGTGCACAAGCACTTAGTCCTTGGAATTCGACCAAATCATGCGTGTATGCTTGTATTCGTATGGTTGAGCATAGGGATACCTCGCTACCCATCACATAGTTAATAACCCTAGCATAAATAGGTTTTGTCAAAGGCAAATATATTCTTAATAATGTTGTTCTGACTTGGGAAGGTGTGTAATGGGCTAAAGATTCCAATCAAAACATAACTTTTCTTAAGCTTGATTATGACAAAGCATATGATAAAATTGAATGGCAATTTATTATTTCCTACCTTCATAAATATAGTTTTAATGAAAAATTTATTAAGATGGTGAAAACTCTCTTTGTAAATGCTAATGACCTTGTGGCTGCTAATGTTGGCTTAACCAAATGTTTCAAGCTTAAGCACTCCATTAGGCAAGGTTTCCCTCTTACTCCTTATCTCTTCATCCTTGCTGCAAATTTCATAAGTCATGCTATTCATAAGGATATGGAACAGAATTTGCTTCATGGCATTTTCATTGATTATAACATTCCTTCCTTATTGAATATGCATTTTTTAGATGATACCTTTTTATGATTAAAAATTACATTATTATTATTGATCATCTTTTTTATCACATTTGATGAGTTACGAGGTATCCCTACACTCAACCGTACAAATCACAAGCATTCATGCATGATCTGGTTAAATTATGTGTATGGGACTAGTTGTGGCATCTAGACTATTATGCTCTAATCACAGTTCACTGTCTTTCCACTTGGACTAATGGTAGCTTTGTCACGTATGGTTTAGTCCAAAGTGAGGCATATGATGTTGTCTAATTTCTACACTAATCCTGATGACAGAAATAGATAAATTGATTAACTAATGAATAATGGAAAATAAATTCTAAATTAGCCTAATGCAATGGTATCTGCTCTTAATTTTCTATACATGTCTTGTACTTCATGGAGATACATCTAGGATTACCAAGTGTACGTCACTGGTTGTGCCAAATGATACACCTATGGGTGACCAAGTATTTACACTTCAATGCTCATCATTAAGGCATACACATTCTGCTTAACAACAGGAATAGTAAATAATAATAAATGAAAATGTTTAACTAAAGAAAGCATTAAATAATTAAAACAACAATATTAATCTAAGTGGATGCTACAATGATGGAAGTAATCTTGATCTTTATTACTAATCATGTAACGTGTCCAAGTACATCACACTTGAACAAAGGTGTCATATGATTACAATCATCACTCTGCAAGCATGCACTAGCAATATTCTAACTCTAGAGAAAACAAATTGCAAGAGCTCCACTACTCTGACTATAAAACTATATGAAAATTTTGAGCCTAAGCCCTATATTTATAGACTAGAGTACACCCCATGATGTTGGGTATCCAACACCACATCCTAGCTTCAATGTCGCGTACGCGACATCAAGTACCCAATGTTGGGGCTCTAACATGAGGGCACTGATACAAGGCTCTGATGTCAAGGCTTTGACATCAAGGCCAAGCAAAACATGACTCATCATACCCCCATGACTGAATGAAAACTTGTCCTTGAGTTAAACAAAACAAGGAACAAGTTCTTTACAAAATATATTAGGTAGGTATCGGATTATTAACTGACATACAAACTGACTTAGATGGAACATATAAACTCTAAGTGCCCAAGTGTATAGAATTAAATTTTTATAAAATGGGATGTTCATGATAAGAGAAGTGAACAACCTAGATAACACTAACATCTAACACCTCCTAGCAGTAGAAGAATGAGAGAGAGAACATCAACCGATCACAAACGATCCTCAGTGGATGGTATGGCTACATCATTCTTGGTGAAGATAGTCCCACTTCTAGTCCATGCTTCCCACTGCAATCATAACAAAATCATGAATTAGTATGTAAGGTGTAATACATAGCTATTAAGTACCTTGTCTTTTTGGTGTCTACACTCGGCTAGGTTGTGATTGTGGTAGATTGATTCCTTTAGTAATGTTAGTGGGAAGGCTGAAAAATAGGGTCAAATAGATAAGTGGTCCATAAATTTGAAAAGGTTTGACACAAGGAAATACTTGAAGAGGGTGTAAGAATTTACAACAATAAAAAGGAAAGTTCACTAAAAAATGTTGTGAAGATGTCCACAATTGGATTCATTAATGTGGTAAATAAAAAGCTTTGATTGTAAGAGTGTCTAAGGGTAAAGAACTTAACTAATCCAACCAAAAGATATGCAAGTGGGTCCTCCTGAAAGTAGGCACAAGTTGTTTATGCCCTTGCATAACTTTAAACCAAAGAGTTTGTGGGCTCCATGGATGATTAATGGTTACGAAAGGTTAAGTACAAAAACCTAGAAGAAAATAACTAATAATTCTATCACATCAAACTAGGACATCAAACTAGAACATGAAACGGGCAATGAAGTGAAACATGAAAAAGCATAGATGAAAGAGAAAGAGTGGAATGGAGTTCCTAATTAAGGTCACATGAAGTCCCTTATGGATTTTGTGGTTAAATGACTTGATAGGATCCATCCTTAGTAAAAACCAAAACCAACCACATTCAATGACTTCATATCAACATTCTAAAACTAGTTAATCCCCTAAGACACAAGTGTGCTACCACAAAACAACACCATTCCTTAGTAGAGAAGAAGTAGGATGTGAGGAAGGGCCTTAGTTAGAGGGTACTGGTCCCATAACTAGTCCTTGTAGCCTATTTATTCTAAGGGGTGTGTTTTGAATTCCTATTTTGTTGTTTCTTTTTTTTTTGTATTTTCAAAATGGGAACCACACCATGCAAAGACACATACATTTATTTTGTCTAATGGGTGTTCTTTGAATCCTCATCATTTTTTTATGATAACCACACCATGTAAGGACTTATTCAACTTCCTTTTATTGGTGGACACATAATGGTAAGAAATTCATGAAAAAACACATGCACCCAAGCAAATAGAAAGGCACAAAGAATATTAAATCCCATTGAAGCCACATCTTGTTCAAACCTTTGAATCCTTTCCAATTCTAGAAACTACCAAAGTCACAAATTTATTAAAGTTTTATTAGTGAAAAAAGGGACTACACATTTCCAAAACAAGAAAAACCATAGAGTTTGTGGATGGGTGGATGTCATGGACTCACTGCTTGTTGCATGAAAAAGAATCCATGCCCTAATCATATATAATGAAATTCAAATCTAGAAACTAGACACCAACAATCAAAGAATAAAAGTAGTACATACCACCATCAATCAACGCATTACCACTGTACCTAGCACTTATTAACAAAAAGTTAGAAAATCACACCAAAATAAAAGAAAATATAAAAGAAGGTGTAAAATATTCAAGAAATAGCAAATGTACTAATGATGATGTAAACCAAAAATTAGAAAATATTAATAACATGAAAACAAAAAGATGTAAAATAAATAATGTGTAAAAAAAAATATGAAAAACACTTAAGAATATTGAAGACTAGAATAGGGGATAACCCCCATGACTAAACATTTGGCTATGACAAGGATTAATAAGTGGATAAATAGGATCCGTGCATGTATAAAACATTGGAAACCTTTCATGCCCCAACCACTAGGTGTCTATTGGTGGTGTGGTGGTTGGGTAGAGAAATTGTTGATCACACACCTGATTGTCATATGTATGGTGGGTAAGGATATGAGGTGTATTAAAATTATGGATGAATGGCCCACTATTGCACCCTTGAGTATGAGATGGTATGCATGGATTTTTTTGTCTTCCCACGCATGTAGATTCATTGGTTGAATGTGGAATTGGAGTACTAACAAATGGTGGCCCGTGTGTATGGTTGGAGGATGTTGGTTGAGACAAGGAAGGTGATACACTTGATTGGCCTTGTGCTAGCTTAGATGATGTGAAGGGTCCATGCATATTTTGTTCTGGCTTATGAACTTTCCTCCAAAAGGGACGTTTCTGACATTGTGATTTAGACCCACTAGTGTTAACATGTCTGTGCAAATTTGAAACATAAGTGGCACTTGTTTGTTGATATTGTGGTGTTGAGCCTTCTTAAATTACTGGAAATGGCATATAAGGAGGTCGATTATGAGAATATTGAGGGTAATTTGAATAGTAAGAAGTGCATGATGGTGATCCTTCAGGAGATATCATGTATTGATGGTACTTGGGAGAGTGGTAGTGGCAATTTGAAGTGGAGGATGCCAAACTAGTTGGAGAAATAGGGTGTTGAACATAATATCCATGAGGTTTTAGTGGGTATGGCTGATTTAGTGGTGGCCTCCCCCATGACTGTGGCTGTTGCCACTACAATTGAGAATGTTGAGGCTGGTAATAAGTCCCACTAGGATGGTATGGTCGATTGTGTAATTATCTAAAATTACCTTGTGGGAGAGGAAGTCTCCCAGGCATGTGCTTTTGCACAAACTTTGGATTTAAGGCACTTGTCCAATACTCTTGTAGATGTAAAAATATGGGGAATTGGCCCTCTAGATGGTCATATATGCATAGGTCACATCCATAATCTTCATCTTCATCTGTAGTGTAGTCTTTAGCCTCACTTTCATCAATTACTTTTCTCATCTACTAAAAAGTGTTCCTAACTATTTCTTGGTTCTATGTCCTCTATTTATTGTGATTACCTAGCATATTTTGCATGACCTTCTCTACAACCATCTTCATAAGGTCTATGACATTTTTGTTTGTCCATTTGGACATCCTATTAAGCTTTGCTTCTAGATCATCAATAGACTCCTTTATTGACAAAGTTTGTTGCAGAATCACCTTATTAAGAGTGGTTTCATTTTCCTTACCATAAATTTGGACCTCCTTTGATTGAAGAGTTGGATCCCATTGAGATTTCTCAACATTCTTCCATTTACATTCTTTTTCCATACACTCTATGAGCTCTTTAATATGATGGGCTTGGAGCTCATATACTTGCCCTAGGACATACATCCCAAGGACCACCCTTGTTTCATTATGAAGCTCATCTATGATGTGGAAAAGTTGCTCTTCCTTGGAGAAACCATGACCTGGCTATTTACTCAACAAGCATAATATCTATCTAAGACCATGTCCTAGGGTTCATGTTGTTCTTGTTTCCACTCTTGGATTTTTCTCCTTAGGATGGACACCCTCTTATAGGTTTGGTATCTCTCTTTGAAAAGTTCTAGCATTGTTGGCCACTGTCAAATTGAATTTGGTTTCAATGATTGATACGACACTTTGAATTTATCAATTAGTGTCCCAGGAAAGAGCTTAAGCTTTTTCAACTCACTTTCCACATTATAAAACACACGGGCATCATGGAAGGCTTGTAAATGATGTTGCACATCTAAAAAATTGCCTCCTACAAACTTAAGAAGATTATTCATGTCTAGTTTAGGTAAGAAACTTTATTTATGATGCCTATGAGATATCTTAATGGCCTCTATGATATGCATTAGGCTCTTAGTGGCCAATAGGGGTTCATCTTCATCAAAAAAATTGTGAGGGAAGTTCCTATGTACATGGTGTCCTCATTGACTCCTCCTGTGTGTTCAATTCCAATTTTTAGTTTGACACTTTAGTGGAGCTCTATCTCTACACCTATGTTCATCCTCATCAGAATTAGACATTGAAGGGAAATAGGAAGATGAGGAACTGGAAGAATCACCATGGCTTCTATAGTATTCTTTGTAATTCCTTGATTTATTGTTTCTAGGTTTTGAGAAGGTCTTAGGTCTTAAGGCCTCCCCTAGTCTAAAACCTACATCATTTGCTCTAAGATTGTCTAGCTTAGGTAAATGTAGATTGTCTAGCTTAGGTGAATGTAGTCTTTGAGTGCTATCAATATGGTCATGATCATAAGAAA
Organism: Gnetum montanum; assembly: GCA_015680685.1. Classification (NCBI taxonomy): domain Eukaryota; kingdom Viridiplantae; phylum Streptophyta; class Gnetopsida; order Gnetales; family Gnetaceae; genus Gnetum; species Gnetum montanum. Next base: position 130,477 of record MNCI01007021.1, on the reverse strand, counting down.
CCCCTACATAAGGTTGTTCGCTCCAATCTTCTTCATCGTATATCTTATTAGTTCTCTAATGAATGTGTCTACTATACAGTGCATTTTCATTTCCATGTGGGAGATTATTGTTAGTTTATAGTGTGTGTGAGCTAAGAGTTTCTAAAAGATATATCATTAATACCTTTTACAGTGATTGTGTATAATATAACTTATCTAGATAACTAGCACCATCCCCAGCAATGGGACTAATGATGAGCAGCGAGGTACCCCTATGCTCAACCATACAAATCACAAGAATTCATGCATGACCCATTAGAATTCCATGGATGGGACTAGTTGTGGCATCTAGATTGTTATGCTTTGATCGTAGTTCATGGTATTCCCACTTGGACTAGTGGTAGCTTTATCACATATGGTTTAGTCCAAAGTGAGGCATCTGATGTTGTCTAATTTCTACACTACTCTTGATGAAAAAAAGAGATAAATTGATTAACTAATGAATAATGAAAAAAAAATTCTAAATTAGCCTAAGGCTATGGTATCTACTTTTAATCATCCATACACATCTTGGACTTCATGGAGCTACTTCTAGGATTATCAAGTATACATCACTAGGTGTGCCAAATGGGCGACCTAGTATTTGCACTTAAAAACTTGTCATTAAGGCGTACACATTCCGCTTAACAATAGGAACAATAAATAATAATAAATGGAAATTTTTAACTAAAGAGAGCATTAAATAATTAAAATATAAATATTAATCTAAGTGATTGCAACAATGATAGAAGTAATCTTGATCTTTATTGCCAATCATGTAATGTGTCCAAGTATGTCACACTCGAACAAAGGTGTTGTACAATTACAAACATCACTCTACGAGCATGCATTGGGAATATTCTAACTCTAGAGCAAACAAACTATAAGAGCTCCACTACTCTGACTAAAAAACTATATGGAAATCATGAGCCCAAGCTCTATATTTATACACTAGAGTACACCCTACAATGTTAGGTATTTAACATTGTGTCCTAGCTTTGACATCATGTATGTGACATCAGGTATCCAACATTGGGGCTCCAACATCGAGACACTAATATAAGGCTCCAATAGAAGGCTCTAATGTCAAGGCTTCAATGTCAAGGCTCAACATCAAGGCCAAGTGAAACATGACTCATCAGCGTTGATCAATATTGTAGACTCTCTAGCTCTCAAATTAATTAGTTCAAATATTCTATCTTTTGCAATAAGGAGGTTTAAGCTTGGGCTTTGTCTAAGTCTTGGAAATTTTTATGAAAGGATCATGTTTTCAAGTTGCTGGTAATTCCCTTTTCTTTTGTTGGATCTTCAAAAATGTTATGGGATGTGACCATGAAGAAAATTAAATAAAAGCTTGTTAAGTAAAAGGAGAAAAACCTTTCTATGGCTAGCAAGTTTATTGTTTGCAAGCACATTATTCAAGCTACTCATGTGTATTATTCTTCATGTTGGGCTCTTAGCATTTTCACTTATCATCTCATTGACCAACTTGTTAGACATTTTTCTTGGAATAGTAGCCATTCTAGACAAGGATTCTATCAGGTTTCTTGGAACATTTACACCTTCCACAAAGAGGATTATGGATTAGGACTTCTAAATTTCTATAAATAGGGTCTTTTTTATGTGCCAAGTGGGTGGCTAAATGCTTATCTAGTTATGAACCTTGGAAGCTTATGTTCCTTAAGTGCATACAGATGGAAAAGCCTAAAGGTAGTATTTATTGGAATAATACTCATTTTTTAACTAGATCCTTTTTCCAAAAGGTATTACTATTTCAGGTTCCATTTTCATCAAGCACATTTCAAAGGCTTGGAGTTTTATCAGTAAGTTTTGGAACTTTAATAATATTACTATTTCTTCCTCTATGCTTAATAAGATTTCTCCTTGGTGCCTTCCCATGAACAATGAGCCTTGGGCTATTAAGCGTCTTCATCTTTGTAGTACCTGGGGTAAGCTTAGCATCTCCTCCCTTTCATCTCTTCATGTTCATAATTGTTGGACTACTTGGATTTAGTGTCAACTTCTTTATGATATTAATGTCGCTCAAAATTCTACCTTTTGTGAGATTTTGGATAGCTTGAACAAAATTATTGCTATTCAGGATTCTCTTCATGGTCTTCTTGATATTTCTTGGATTTCTAGTCATTAGGTTTTTCCTATAATTCTAATATTGTATACTCTCTTATTAATTCTACTGCTAATATTTGGCCAAGATTCAACCATCTTTGGAACGTTAATCTTAATGTGTAGGTTTGGAAGCAATGTATTCAAATGATTTGAACTACCTCTACTCCTCTAAAGATTTGACATTTTCTATGGTATTTGGTCCACCAAGGTTTATCTATGCATGTTTGACATTCGCATTTTGGGGTTCTTGGCCCTAGATACCCTATCTATAATAGAGAAGATTCATTTGCCCATTGTTTTTTTACTTGTCCCCTCACTCATAGCTCTTGGACTTGGTGACACTCCTCAACTTCAAAGATCTCTACTTTATACTTGGTGTTGCTTCCAACCTCTTATCATTCACACCATCTAGAAGTTTTGACGTAATGTGGTTTTTTATAGAGATTCTCTTGCTAATGTTCTTCCTTTGTCAGTTCAAGGAGACATTGTTCAATAGTTGATGCTCCAACTAAGCTCTTTAATTTTTCTTTCATTTGCTTTCTAGTCTTTTTTTTTTCATCTAGATTTATTATTGATCCCCTTTCTCCTCTCCCTTTGGTGAGGTTTTCAGTTCTAGTTGTCCAGATATATACTTGTTAAGGCCTCCCCAACTCTATTTAGCCTTTCTACTTTCTTTCTTTGATGTTTCCTCTCTCTCTCTCTAGCCTCTCTTTTGTACTAGTTTTTTTCTTTTACTTTACTTTATTTTTTGTGGTTTGACACCCCCCTCTCGATGAAGTTGATGCTTGGATTTTAGTTTTAGATCATTTTTAGTTTAGCTATTAAGTTACTAATTAAAAAAAAATATTTTTTTCTAAGTTGTAATGTTCAAATATGATTTTTATACTATCTAATTTCTATGAGGAATTATATTTATATTTTCTTGTATTTGACATAGGCTTAACTTGATTAGGAATTTTCTTTTTGCATCACTAATGAGTTTCCAAGTATCTATATTTAATAGTTTTTGATAAGGTTAGATTCCAATGTCTTTTGATGCATTTATCTATTTATAAATTTTTAATATTTTTGTTCTTATATTTCACTATAATTTTTGTATCTATTAATGTCATTCTTGGCTTAGAAAATAGAATTTTATACTATTTTATTAGTGAACAAGTTGGGTTTTAAACATATGGAGCTCTTGTCACTATTTTAAAAATATTTTTATCTTTTTTCTTAGTGTTTTTCATGCCTCTATTCACATATTTTATGGATGCCTACTAAATCTTCTATTATCTTTTCTTAACATCCAACATTTTAATTAAGTAGAGTTTTTTATTTTTCTAGATATTCTATTTATTGTTTAAGTAACATATTTCCATCCTAAGCCTAGTTAGCAAGATGTTATAAATTACCCTATGGTTTTCATAAAAAATTATGATGAACATTGAACCATTCTCCTTAAGTTTTATAAATAATTAATGAAGTCATTTTAACTTAGTAACAAGATTTGTTATGGTCTTGTATTCAAACTTTATCCAAGACAAATAAACTACTTCTTGTTTGGTTTATCATCATTGAGATTGTATTTCATTATGTTGAACAAAAAATCTTATGGTTAAGTATTATGAATATGCATTACCACTGTAGTTTGCATCTGTATAACCTACCAAATCAACCTTAGAAAAACAATCAAAATTTAAACCATAATCAATATTTCTTTTCAAGTATTCTAGAATACTCATGGTTAAAATCATTTAAATATTCATTTATTCTTTTATGAAATTTGGATAATAAATTTATAAAATATAAATATTTGATTGACTATGAATCAAATATATCCATTTTTTCAATCAAATTTTGATGCATCATGCAATCATTAATGGATTTAAAATCATGTACCCATGATACACTTCTTAAATCTAATGATGTTCATCTTGGCTTACAATCCATCAAACAATATTTTTTTGAGTGGCAAGGTATCCCTACGCTCAACCATACGAATACAAGCATACACGCACAATTCAGTCGAATTCCAAGGACTCAGTGCTTATGCACCTTTACAAAACCTGGACGGGTTAGTCAATCATTGTCTTCCCAAGCTTACTTGTATAGCGCGATTGTATGGTTAAGTAAACTTGAGGAATATGATTTTGATATATTTTCTTATGTTTTATGTCCTGGTGCCAAAAAGGGAGAAGTGAGCTAATTAAGTAACTAATTTAATTTAACTAATCAACTATGCTCTAACTAGTCCTAACACTAGCATCCATTCCGACTTGTCGTACACATCCTAAACCAGTGCAACACTACTGGGATTACCAAATGCTAATCATTACTAGGTTACCAAGTGTTCCATGCATGCTCAAAGTGGTCGTACTGAGTGTGCTTACTTGGGAGAGTTAACAAAGTGAGAGATAGAACATCAATTAACTAAGGAAAGCATTAAATAACTGTGAATAACATTAAATAAGCTATTCTGAATGTTGCAAGGTTTATAACAAAGTTCATCTTTATTTTCAGCCACAAGGTGTGCTCAGGTATACAATGCTCAAATAAGGATCAGTTCACTTTATGACTCCTATTGTAGGCACTCATAAATAATTCTAACTCTGAGGAAGGAAAAATGCAAGAGTTCGGGTAAGGTACTAAGACTAACTATGCAAACCAAGTGTGCCCACCTCTTGTTTATAGGCAATGAGGTGGGTCCCGACATCAAATGCCCAATATCTCTTGTTGAGCTCCGATATCACAGACCTGATATCACAGATGCAATATCGTGGACCCAATATCACAGTTCATCATACCCCCATGACTAAATGAAAACTTATCCTTGAGTTCCTTACAAAACATTGGGAAGGTATGGGATTATTGACTGAATGAACACTGATGGTGACATGGGATGATAGACTCAAAGTGCCTAGGGAACAGATCGACAAACATATTACAACATTGGTGTTCATAACCATTATGGTGAACACTATACATAGATGACATCTAGTCCCTTATTTGACAGCTTGAAGAGAGAGAGAGGAAAATGAGGCATGTTGCTGCTGATGTCAAAATTGTGCATTTCGTTGTTCATCCATAGCTGCATGACCAAACTTGTTCCTTGTGTAAACGCTCTAGCTCCAATCCATCCTGAGTGCTCTCCTTCTATCCCAGTCCATTTTTCATGTGATCGCCATCTGCACATACAACACAGTCATGAATTAGCAAGGATAGATAAGATACAATGCAGTTGATACCTTGCCCCGATATGAAGTACCTTGGCTGGGTTGTGGGTATGGCATATACTGGGTTAGAGGTTTATGATTGATAACTACCCAAGGTGTAGAGGTAAGATAGGTATGGAATGGAAAAATTTGTGGAAAAATTTGTCACAGGGCCCCCATAACTAATAGCAAACCTCCAGTAGCAATAAGATGGAAAAAATAAGGGAACAAGAAAGATGAGAGAAATAACAACAGTGAAGCCAATAAAATGAATGTCATGGATGGGGATGAAACAAGAAATGGTTGATTGCAAACAATGTTGAAAGGAAATAACTTAACAACTACACCAAAAAGGAATGTCAGTGGGTCCTCCCCAAAGTAGGCTCATGCCTTTTATGCCCTGACAGACCTGCAAACCAAAGAGTTCGTAGGCTCTAGGAATGACATATGGAATAATGGTTAAGAACTTTACCCGCAAGAAGTTACCAAAGATGAATAATACCTCAACCAAGATATAGACTAATCAGAAAATAAGTAATGAGGTGGAATATGAGAAGAAATATGGAAGAAGAGGAGAAAATGGAATGGAATCCCAAGAGCACAGCTGTGTAAAGTCCCGTGTGTATTATATGGTTAAGGTGACTAAATATAATTCATTCCAAATCTGGATTCAAACCAACCACATCCAGTGACCTCGCATCAACACAATTGACCAACCCATCCTCTTGAAGCAACAAAAATGCATCCATTGAGTCACCACCATTCCAAGGAGAGAAAGATAGAGTAGTAGGAAGCAAGAAAGGGCCTTAGTTAGAGGGAACCTTCAAACATGGGCAACATGTCTTTCCAATGCCATAACCAGTGCATGTAGCCAATATTTTGTTATTATGTCTAAGGGGCATGCTTTGAATTCTCACCAGTTTTTTTTGTTGTTTTTTTTTTATCGTGAGAACCACACCATGCAAAGACTTATTTGGTTTATTTGACTTCTTGATGTTTGGTCATTGGTGGAATGGGAGAAAACCCATGAAAAGCATCCAAGTACCCAAGAGAATAGCTAGCACAAGTGTGTCAACTTCCCTTGAAGTCATGTCCTTTTCAACCATTAAGTCTTTCCTTGGTTTGAAGAATACCAAGTCACCAATTCATTAATAAGTTTATTTAGAAAAAGGAATAATACATTTCCAAGACAAGGAAGACCATAAAGTTGAATGGAAAAATGGATGACGTAGACTCATTTCCTATTTTATCAAAAGAACCATATCTTAGTATCAACATTGAAAATCAAAGGTAAAAATCCAATATGAATAATCAACACCATTATTCAATCCACCATCATGAGCACTTATTATATGATGAATGAAAGTAAATCAAACAAATAAATAAATAATAAAAATAGTAACGATGGTGTAAAACAAAAATAAGTAAATATGAAAAATGTGTAAAACAAAACTACAAAAAAAAAAAGAGGTGAGGGCTTAGAATGGTTAGCATTGGTGGCCCTCTCCCCTAGGACTAAGTTGGAGGGAGGAGATCCGAAACAATGAGCAGGGTTGTCCACCAACAGAGGTAGTATTGATATTAGCTATTCTAGGCTCATGGAAAGGTTTGGTTTGTTGGATGTTGACCAACAATTCTTCATCCGATTGTTAGGTTTGTAAATCATCATGTCCCCTGAAGGAAAAGTTGCATGAATAATATAAGGTCCTTCCCACAATGTTTGAAATTTAGTGCATTGTGGAACATGTGTGGGGTTTTAATAAAGAACCTTATCTCCTAGTTGGTATTTAACTTTTCTAATTTTCAAGTCATGACATTGTTTATTAAAGGCCTTGTGCAATTCATTAGATGATAGGGCAACTAGTCAGTTCTCATCTAGTAGGTTAAGGTTCATTAACCATTCATTTTGTGCTAGATTGAGGTCAAGGTTGAGGTCACATGCCATGGATAGTGTACAGAAATTTTCTTGCATGGGAAGCTTTTGGAACTTTACCGTACACTAACTTGTAGGGAGAGTAGCCTATAGGGAGTTTCCACGTGGATCGGTATGCCCAAAGAGCATCATTTAGTTTGGTGCTCCAATCTCACCTATACTTGCTAATGATTCATGTTAATATTTTTGTAGTCTCCCTATTGGTGACTTTGTATTGACCATTCACTTGAGGATGATATGGTGTAGTCAGCTTGTGTTCCACTCCTAAGCATTACATCAACTTCCGAAAGGTTGCACCTATAAAATGTGTACCATTATCCAAAATAAGTGCACGAGGCATGCCAAACCTATTTACGATTTTTTGTTGAACAAATCATGTAGCAGTAGATGATGTATAGTCCATAACAATGGCTACTTCTGCCCAATTTGTAAAATAGTCAACAACAACAACAATGTAGGCTTTCCATTGGACATTAGTGTAATAGGCCCCATAAAATCAATTCCCCATATATCGAAGGGTTCTAAAGGTTGAATCCATTGTTGTGGACCCTCCATCCTAGTAGTCATTCCCCCATCACATTGGCAGTGCTCACAAGATTGGACAAAATGATGAGCGTCCCGGAACAATGTAGGCCAATAATATCCTACAAGCAAGATTTTAATGGTTATTCATCTCCCAGCATAATGACCCCCACAAGGACCCTCATGAGCGTCTTGGAGAACTTGTAATTGATCTACATCAAGAACATACCATTAAACTAAGCCATCAGAGCATACCTTATAAAGATCCCCATTGATTTCCATGAAATACTTGGCTCAGTGTCGAAACTACTATTTCTTTTTAACGTCTAACTCTTGTGGTGTTTCTTGTGTAAGGAGATAGGTAAGAATGCTACTATACCAATTTATTTCCATGGTTAATTGATTATTTACTACACTTGTAAATAGGAATTCATTAGGAAAGCAATTAGAAAGTAGATATTCATCCTCTTTGTTGTCCCATCTTAACCGAGATAAATGATCAACAACAACGTTCTCAGTGCCTTTACGATCTATCATAGTAAGATCAAACGCTTGTAATATTATGAGCCATCGTATGATGTAAGGGCTTACCATTGGTTTATTCAGCAAGAATCGAATTTCACTATGGTCTATGTGTACAAATACCTTATAGCCCAATACATTGTACCTAAACCTATCTAGTGCAAACACTACAGCCATTAACTCCTTTTCTGTTGTGTTGTAGTTAAGCTGTGCACCAGCAATACTTTGACTGGCATAGTGGATCTAATAGGGTCATTTTTGGTCATCTAATTGCATGAGTATGACTCCTAAGGCAAAGTTGGATGCGTAGGCCATTATATGGAATGGTTTGGACTAGTCAGGAGCTTGTAGAATGGGTGTTTCTACAAGCTTCTACTTCAAGGTTTGGAAAGCTAGTTCACATTCCTTGGTCCATTCAAAAGGTACATCCTTTTTCATTAGTTCAACTAATGGTTTTGCAACCTTTGAAAAGTTCTCTATGAATCTTCTATAATAGCCAATGTTTCCAAGGAATGATTGGATGTCTTTTATAGTTTCAGGTTGGCGTGTGATTCCTTGGATGACTTTGATCTTTTCAAGGTCTACCTCTATCCCTATTTGTGAAATCTTATGTCCTAATACTATGCCTTCTTGAACCATTAAATGGCTTTTTTTCTAGTTGAACCTTAATTTGGTTTCAACACATCGTTTCAATACCTGCTCTAGTCAGTCTAGTGCTTGTTCAAAGTCCACTCCATAGGTGGAGAAATCGTTCATGAAGACCTCTACACCATTCCCTATTTGCTACTGAAAGATACTTAGAACCAGATGTTGAAACATTGCAGAAGCATTACACAAGCCAAACGGCATCTGTTTGTATGCAAATGTTCCCCAAGGACTTGTAAATGTGGTCTTAGCTTAGTCTTCTAGTGCTATTTTGATTTGGTTGTATCCACTGTACCCATCCAAAAAACTATAGTAGCGATGCCCTACAATGGTGTCTAAGACTTGGTTGACGAATGGAAATGGAAAGTGGTCTTTGAATGTTATCATGTTTAGTAGCCTAAATTCTATACACACCCTCCATTTAACTCCCTTTTTGGGCACAATAACTAATGGACTAACCCATTCGCTATCAGTAATGGGGTAGATCAACCCAGCTTTTAGAAGTTGTTCAATTTCTTCTTTAACCACTTGCTTTAGCTTTGGGTTCAATCGCCTCTACAGTTGTCATCAAGGCTTCATGGAGGGATCAGTGTAAATCCTATGTTGGCATATCCTAGGGTCTATTCCAGTTAATTCGGGGTATGACCAAGAAAAGGCTTTCAACCATTTGTTTACCATTTTTAGCAGTCTCTCTTTTTGTTGAGGAGCAAGCTTAGCATTAATAATTACCAATTTTCCATTTTTGAGAAATGTATAATCCATACTGGTGGGCAACGGTTTTAACTCAAGGGGCTCTTGCTTAAAGTTATCAGGTATTTCCAACTTCCCTGAGTCGATATTTTTAATGTCAAGACTTGGAAGTTGGTGATGAACTTGTTCTAATGTGTCTATGCTATCTATGTAAATGCAAGTCAAACTCTCAGTTGGTTCCACACATATAGTTGAATTGCTCTCTTAGTCAGCTATCAACCACTGGGTGCCTTCCTGTGTTACGGCTAATACATATAGGCATCTTTGTATGTTAATTACTTGTGCACACTAGTTTCATGCAGGCAATGTTAAACATTGTACAAACCAGGACTTTTGCACACAATTAAACCCTATGTCACTGTATGCGATGCACAAAACTTTCTTCTTCTTGATCTTTCCAAACATATTTTCCTTTGATATCTCTAGGGAAAGATCATGTATTCCTAGGCATGCATCAATTATTCTTAGCCATGCTCTTCCCATTATGATTGGGAAGTCCCCCTTATAGTTGTTAACTTGAATCACTAGGAAGTCAACTGGATATGACCATCCACAAACAGTGGTAAAAATGTCCTCCACTAGTCCTAATGGGATAGTAATGGACTAGTTGGCCAACTCTAAATGAATGTTACTCTTTTTTAGTGGGGGCAGGTTCCAGGCTTTGTACATTTCTTAAGAGATTAAGTTAACACCAGAACCTAAATCCAAAAGAGCTTTGCAAGGTTCATTCCCAGCGATTTGTAAATATATAAGGGGACTCCTAGGATTAGAGAATTTCCTAGAAAGATGGCCAGCCTTAATCTAATCAGTAATGGCATGCGTCAACATGACCATGTGCATTGCATGTGGCCTTTGGTTTGAAGGGAGTTCCGAAGTTTCAAATGATGGTGAGCCCTTTGGAGAGTTAGCTACTTGTGACTGCAAGGACTTGGTTGGACTGTTGGTCCTAAAGAAAGGTCTCTTCTTTAAATGGTTGTTCAAACCAATAGTAGGATGAGGATTAATAGCCCTTGTAGCGTTATGTTGCTACGACTAGGTAGGGAGCTCACCCTACATGGCTGGAGCAGGTGGTAACACAGTTAAGGGTGGAAGAGATGTAGCTAGATGAGAAAGATAGTACATTTTTGAAACATCACCCCTAGGAGAAAGAGTTCTATAATACTAATGCACTTGGTAGTGAGGCTGGGGAGTGACATGACCAGTAGAGTCACGTGGAGAGATCAACTACTCCACGTAGTATCCATACGGGTTAGGTTGATGGTAAGGGTACTGTTGATGTGGTGGTGGCATTTCCCATGATTTTGGGTGCTACCACTATTAGTACTGCTCATTTGATTGTGGTGGAATTCCACTTGGATAATACGTCAAGGTTTGGTGGAATTGTCTTGGGTTACCTTGGGGATAAGGTAACCTTCAGGGTGTTTACCTTCTGTTTAATCATGGGTTGAGTGCATACACCCCAGACTCCTGCAAATGTAAGATTATAGGACAACATCCCTTAGGATGGTCATATTAGCATATCTCACATCCACCATCATTGTCTATATCCAAATCCACAACCTCTTTAATGATGGAAACTTTTCCCTTACCTTTGTTACGTGCATATTCAGTTTCTTTCTTTTTCCTCCTTTCTCGGTCACTACCTAGTTCTCTAGACTCCTCTACTATTTTGAGATTGGTTTGAAATCTATTATCTAGGGAGTCCCACATTGGGTCCACCTTTGACAATACTTCTGATGCAATTTTTGAATGGGCAAAGTTTTCCTCTTCACCATCTCTTCCAGTGGTGACTCTTCTTCATCCTCACAAAATCTAACTCCCTTCTTTTGGAGGGAAGGATCTCTGTTGTATTTGTCCACACTCTCTCTTTTCCTTAACTCACCTTCCTCTTTGGTAACTTGCTCCAACAATCTCTGTACTTGATGGGCTCTAAGCTCATGTAGTCTTTCTTGGGCATAAGTCCCAAGGGTTCTTCATGTTTTGTGCCTAAGCCCATCTACAAGATGGCACAGTTGTTCCCTCTACGAGTAACCATGGCCTGGGCAACAATGTAACAATGCATAATATTGGTACATGGTAGCATCCAAGGGTTCATGTCCTCCTTGTTTCCATCCTTGGATTTACTTTTGCAAGTTGGACACTCTAGAGTACGTTTGATACTTATCATTGAACAGTTCTAACATGGTACTCCATCGGTGAATGGACTCTGGTTCTAATGACTGGTACCAACTTTTCGCTTCCTTAATCAATGTGGAAACAGCTTGAGTTTTTGCCACTCATTTTCTATGTTTTGCAAGGCACATGCATCATGAAATGCTTGCAAATAATTTTGAGGATTAGCATTGTATCCCCTTTCAAATTGTGGGATATTTTTCATGTCCAATCTTTTGATCCTATTATCTTTTTGGTGCCTTGTTGGGATTCTAACAGCCTTAGTTATATCTAGCATACTTTGGGTAGCGAGTAGGGGTTCATCGTGATTGTACTGTCTATGGTGTCTATGATGGCTATTTTATTCCCTACTCTCCCTCCTTTCATGATGAGTTTCTCTAGAATGCCCTTGTCCCCTTTCTCAACTACTTTGTCTATTATTCCTATTTTGCTTACCATTATCCTTAGGGTCTTTTCCTTTGTGACTACATCCAAATCCTGAAGGACAGGGTGAAGGAGATGATGAAGGTGAAGAAGAAGGAGGACTAGTACCATGATGATTCCTACAACCCTCCCTTTGAAGGTTGCAGCCTTGGTCGTGGCTACGATCAGAATGTCCATCTTTGTCATGCATTCATGTTCCTATTTCAGACCCTTTGTGTCCATTGGTACCAGAATTTGGGTTATGGATAGTTGAATGAAGATTCTGATACACAACCCCTTGACCGAAGTCAATGGGAGGAATGTCATTTTGTGGAAGACCTCCTGAGGTAAGTTCACCACCCTCATTTTCACCTATGACATACAGGAAATTCTGAGACAACTTCCCCTTCATGGATTCATAACATCTCTCCTATTGTATATCCCTTTGACGTTGTGCCTCCATGGGTCAATACTCTCTTGAGTCATGATCATGCATAACGTACTCTACCTATAAGTGCTACATACCAATTCGTGTGAGAGCACGAAGAAGCATGCCCAGGACTGAGAGATCAGGAGGTAACACTATGTTACCTTCTAAATCACACCAACATAGTTGTTCATCTTGGTGGAGGATAAAGGTAAAGTTTGGTATATACTCATCAAGATGAATGTATACCACACAAAACTGTTGGGGAACTAGCATATTATCATGTGTACTACACCTTCGATTCTTTCCTGTATCGAACCTAGGCGATGAAACACTCTTGTAAGAAGAAGGAGACATAATTGTCTATTCAGTGTGCAATACTTTTCATTTCAATAATTGTAAGATAACCAACCCTAAGGATTTGTTCCAATGATGGGAAGATTTCCTAAGTTCTAGCTAGCACACAAACAACAAAGTCCCTGGCAACAGAGCTAATGATGAGAGGCGAGATATCCCTACGCTCAACCATACAAATACGAGTGTACATGCACGATCCGGTCGAATTTCAAGGACTAAGTGCTTATGCACATTTACAGAACCTAGACGGGTTAGTCAATCATTGTCTTCCCAAGCTTACATAGATAGCGCAATTGTATGGTTAAGTAAACTTAAGGTATATGATTTTCACATATTTTCTTATGTTTTATGTCCTAGTGCTACAAAGGGAGAAGTGAACTAATTAAGTAACTAATTTAATTTATCTAATCGACTATGCTCTAACTAGTCCTAATACCAGCATCTGTTCCCACTTTCCGTACACATCCTGAACCAATGCAACACCACTAGGATTACCAAACGCTAATTGTTACTGGGTTACCAAGTGTTCCACGCATACTCGAAGTGGTCATACTAAGTGTGCTTACTTGGGTGAGTTAACTAAGTTGCAACATATTAATAATAAAATATCAAATAATTAAATATTAAAATTCACATATATTATCAAAACCAAATAAAAGTTTCCTACTAAGAAATTTGACACACATAAGCATTGCAAAAATAGCCTATTATTGATTCAGATACTTACTAAGAAATGTAATTAGCATAAGTACCACTGACACTTATTGAGAAATGCAACCAATATAAGTATTGCCAAGTATAGCTGAATGTTAGCATTGACACTTAGTAGAAATGTAACTTGCGTAAGCATTATGAAAAATCATAAACATTAATATCAAAAATAAACTAGAATATCAAACCTTGGGTGGTAAGGAAACATGTCCAAATCACTTAATAAACCAAATAGGATTTAATGACAAATATCAGTGAATCTAAAACCCATATTTTACCAAATAGTTAATGCTAAGTAAAAATACTAAAATTACTAAAATAATTAAAGTGGTATTATTATCAAAATAGGGATCAATACGATGCCTAAAGCTACTAAAACCTAAAACAAAATCTCCAAGTAGATAACTAACTTTACAAAAATAACCAAATATAAAACTATAAAATACTAAGGATATTCTAAGCTTTTAAAAAAATTGAAAACATGATTAGTTATTATTTTAGAATTGTAGATGCTCTTGTAAGCCCTAGGAGCTATATTTTTAGATGTTTTTATAATTTTTGTAAGCTAATAGCTAGGGGGTTACTTTATAAAATTTTCTTAATTTAACATGTGATGTTCAATGTTGACATTAGTAGATGTCATGATCTATGTCATAACCTTGCAATAGGGTCATAATAGATCAACATGTGGAACAAATGGTATGATCTAATTGGCACCACTAAGTTGAGCTACTTTGTCTTTTGCATCATCACAATCCAGAGTCATCTTAAGTTCTAAAAACAGGCAATAAAAATCCCTAGTCTTATGATCTAAAAGTTCAACAAAAAAATGGATCAAAGTTCAATCTCTAATGTTTCATGCATAACAAATAAATAAAATAATATTAAATATTAAAAATATATAAATTTCTTATCTTTATACCTTCCTCTAATTTCATTTAGCAATTTGGACTTGTCTTTCCACCACCTAAGGATTATTTGTTATATTATATATTATATTTTTACATTTTATCATTTGGATTTAAATTGGATTTTTGATTAACTACACTAGCAATATTTGTAGTAACTATGTGGAATGTCTACCTCAGTATTGAGGTATATACTTATGTAATCAATTTGGTTGGTAGGAAACTAGATACTTATGCGATCAATTAAGTTGATAACCATCATTTATTTAGTTTTGGGTCTATTTGAGTTTACTAGATGGTACCAAAGCTTCCTTTTACTTATTCACCTTTTGTTATTTATTCTAGATTATTATTTATCATTGATATATGCATATTTTTATTATCACATTTCTATTATTAGATTCTAACTCCGTGTTTGCATCCATCCCTTATTCATGACTATCTAACTACCTCATACCTTCTTTCAAAACTCCTAAGGAAGCATTTTGTAGCTTATTTACCCTAATTATTCTTAGGATTGATTTCCTTTATATTTTTGTACCTTCCAGGTAATTAAGGAACTTGTGTAGAGGAGGAGTTATATGAAAAAGATGATGCTTTGATTGTAAGACAAAATTTGTGGATTACACAAGAAATTTACATGCAGAGATAACTAGAAATGCATAATGCAAAAGAAAATGGCACAAGAAATTTACATGCATAGATAACTAGAAATGCACAATGTGGAAGAAAATGGAACTAACCTCTAGCCATTGATGCCTTGAATTAAACTTGATGTTTGGATTCTTTTTTGACACTGGTGCTCTACAACGATGTTGTATGCAACCTCTAAGTGTCTATGAAATGGACCAGAACTACAAGCCTACTATGATTTGTGGTGCCTTTGTTCTTCCATCAAGAATGAATTTATAGGCCATGGAATCGATTACCATGAGAAATTAGAAAAAATAAAAGACCCAATGCCAACATGTAAATGCATTACCAAATATGGAGGCCACCTTGATGCATTAACATACACATAAAAATGTGTTAATAGATATGAAGGCCACCTTGATGCATTAACGTACACGTAAAAACATGTTAACATGTAACGCATGTTACAATCTCCCACTTGAACTCCATATTTAATCAAGTCTAGAGTTTAGGAAATAAATGCATGAATCATGGTGATAGTTCCTCTTAATGTAAGTATTATCTTCCATGTCTTACAATGCATTATCTTTTAAATGTAATTCCTTATATGATAACTAGTTTTATGAACAAACTAATGTTTATTCTAGGTCCTGCCATATGTGAATTTTCTCTCATAACTGTATTCAAAAACCATATGAGAAAATGGCACAACTAGATAAGAGCTTTATTAATACTATAAAGTTGTATGTACAACAAATTACATGATGGAACCAAGTCCCATCCAAACTACATGATCCTTAAATGACTTCAGTGGCATTCCTTTT
This sequence comes from Gnetum montanum, assembly GCA_015680685.1. NCBI lineage: Eukaryota > Viridiplantae > Streptophyta > Gnetopsida > Gnetales > Gnetaceae > Gnetum > Gnetum montanum. The sequence goes on along the minus strand of MNCI01007021.1, from coordinate 114,329 downwards.
GTCAAAGGATTAGCTATCATCAATTTAGTATGTATATGCTCAATGACCACTTCATTTTCCTTAATGCGTTCCCTTATGGCTAAGTACTTTATGTCATTGTGTTTATTTCAACTGCCACTCTTATTATTCTTAGCCATAAAGACAACAGCTAAATTATCATGTAACATTCTTAATGGCCTAGATATAGAATCCACAATTCTAAGCCCTGATATGAAACTCTTTAATCATACACCATGTGAAGTAGCCTCAAAACAAGAAACGAACTCTTCCTCCATGGTGGAAGTAGTAACTAAAGTTTTCTTTCTACTCCTCTAGGATATAGCTCATCCAACTAGCATAAAAACATAACCAGATGTTGATTTCTGTGAATCAACACAACCAGCAAAGTCTAAATTGGAGTAGTCAGTCACCTCCAAGGAGTCAGTTCATTTATACATAAGCATGTAATCTTTTGTACCTTGAACATACCTCATCACTTTCTTTGCAGCCCTCTAGTGGTCAACAACTAGATTACTTTGATATTTTCCCAACATTCCCACAGCAAATGCAATGTCAAGTCTTATGTAGAGGATGAGTCCCAATATCAGATCCTCAATATCAGACCCTCAATTTCAAATACACAATATCAGAGATGCCAAAGAGATATCGAACATGCGATGTCGAAACCTATCTTGTTGGCTATAAATAGGAGATAGGGGCACTTAGTTTGGTATTAGTTTTTAGTCCCTTAACTGAACTTTTGCAGTTTTTCCCTTCTAGAGTTAGAATTATTTCTAAGTGCCCGTAGTAGGAGTCATAAAGCGAACAGATCTTTATTTGAGCATTGTGTACCTGAGCACACCTTGTGTTCGAAAATAAAGATGAACTTTGTGATAAACCTTGCAACATTCAGAATAGCTTAATTATTGCATTTCATGTCATTTACTGTTATTCAATGCTTTCAATAGTTAATTAACATTATTTTCATCAAACCATTAATTATCAATTATCAATGAATTAGCACACTCAACATGACCACTTCGAGCATACATGGAACACTTGGTAACCTAGTAACGACTAGCGTTTGGTAATCCCAGTAGTGTTACACTGGTTCAAGATGTGTCTGGAGAGTGGGAACGAATGCTGGTGTTCGGACTAGTTAGAGAATAGTTACCTAGTTAAATTAAATTAGTTATTAAATTACCTCATTTCTCTCTTTTAAACATCAAGAACATAAAACATAAAATAATAAAAATCACATACCTCGAGTTTACTTAACCATACAATTATGCATTACAAGTAAGTTTGGGAAGACAACAATCACATAACTCATCCTTGTTCTGTGTAGGCACATAAGCACTTAATCCTCAAAGTTCAACCAAATCATGTGTGAACACTTGTATTCATATGGTTGGGTGTAGGGGTACCTCACCATTCATCATGGGCATCGTTGCTAGGGATTTTGTTGTTTGTGCGCTGATTAGAACTTACGAAATCCTTCCATCGTTGGAACAAACCCTTAAAGTTAACCATTCTACAATCACCAGAAAAGGGTATTGAACACTAAATAATCAATGATATCTCCTTCTTCTTATGAGAGTGCTTCACCGACTAGGTCTAACAACATGAACAATTGGAGGTGAGATGCACATGATGATCTTCCAGTGCCCCAACAGTTTTGCATGGCATACACTCATCCTGATGAGTATATACCAAACTTTACCTTTATCCTCCACTAAGATGAACAACTATGATGGTGTGATTTAGAAGGTAACATAGTGTTACCTCCTAATTGCTCAATCCTGGGCATGCTTCTTCATGCTCTCACACGAATTGGTATGCAACACTTACAATCAAAGTACGTTATGCATGAACAAGATTTGAGAGATTATCGATCCATAGAGGCACAATGCCAGAGGGATTTGCAACAAGAGAGACATTACAAATCTATGAAGGGGAAGTGGTCTCAGGATGTCCCATATGTCCTAAGTGAAAACGAGGGTGGTGAACCTACCTCAGGAGGTTTTTTACAAAACGATGTTCCTCTCGTTGACTTCAGTCAAGGAGTTGTGTATCAAAATCTTTCACTCAACTATTTATAACCCAGGTTTTGGTACCAACGGACATCAAGGATCTAGAAAAGGAACATGAACACATGACAATGATGGACATTCTTATCGTAATCATGATCAAGACCACAACCATCAAAGAGAGGAAGACAGGTGCCTTCATGGTGCTAGTCCTCCTTTCTCTTCACCTTCATCATCTCCTTCCTCCTCTTCTTCAAGATTTGAATGTAGTCGCAAAGGGAAAGACCATGAGGAAAATGGCAAGCAAAATAGAAATTACTAACAAAACAGTCAAGAAAGGAGATGAGGGCATTCTAGAGAGACACATCATGAAATAAGGGATAGTAGGGAATACCATAGGCATCATAGATGCCATAGACAATACAATCATGATGAACCACTACTCGCCACCCAAAGTATGCTAAATATAATAGAGGCCATTAGGATTCCAAAAAGGCACCAGAAGGATAGTAGGATCAAAAGACTAGACATGAAGAACATCCCATGATTTGAAGGGGGATACAATGATAATCCTCAAAACCATCTACAAGCATTCCACAACGCATGTGCCTTGCAAAATATAGAAAATGAATGGCAAAAGCTAAAGTTGTTTCAATAGAAATTGATCAAGGAAGCGAAAAGCTGGTACCAGTTCTTAGAACCAGAATCCATTCATCGATGGAGTACCATGTTAGAGCTATTCAACAATAAGTATCAAATGTACTCCCAAGTGTCCAACCTGTGTAAGTAAATCCAAGGATGAAAATAAGGAGGACACGGTCGATATTATACATTATTACATCATTTCCTTGGCCATGGTTGCTTGCAAAAGGAACAACTACGCCATCTTGTGAATGGGCTTAGGTACAAAATGTGAAGAACCCTTGGAACTTATGCCCAAGGAAGGCTATCCGAGCTCAGAGCCCACCAAATACAAAGATTGTTGGAGCAAGTTGCTAAGGAGGAAGGCTAGTTAAGGAAAAGAGAAAATGTAGAGGAGTACAACAAAGATCCTTCCCTTCGAAAGAAGGAAATTGAATTTTGTGAAGATGAAGAAGAGTCACAACTTGAAGAGATGGTGAATAGAAATAATTTTTCCATTCAAAAATTTGCATCAAAAGTATCAACAAAGGTAGATCAAATGTGGAACTCCTTAGATGATCAATCTCAAATTGTTCTAAAAATAGTAGAGGAGTCTAGAGAACAAAGTAGTGACTGAGAGAGAAGGAAAAAGAAAGAAGCTAAGTATGCACGTAACAAGGGTAAGGGCAAAGTTACCATCATTGAAGAGGTTGTGGATTCAAACACAAAAAATGATGGCGGATGTGAGATATGCCAATATGACCATCCTAAAGGATGTTGCCCAGTAGTGTCACATCTACAAGAGTTTGGGGTGTATGCACTAAACCCACAATTAAATAGACAACACACACCCAGAAGGTTACCTTATCCTCAAGGTAACCCAAGGCAGTTCCACCAACCCTTGACATATAATCTAAGTGGAGCTCCACCACAACTGAATGAATAGTATCAACAATGGCAACATCCACAATCATGGGGAATGCCACTACCATGTTAACAGTACCCTTACCGTCAACCTGACCCATACAGGTGTTATGTTCAACAACCAATCTCTCCACGTGACTCTACTAGTCACGTCACTCCTCAGCCTCACTACCAAACCCCTGAGTACAATTGAACTCCTTCTTCTAGGAGTGATGTTCCACATACACACTATCTTTCTCATCTATCTACAACTCTTCCACCCTCAACTCCATTACCACTTGCTCCAACTATGTAAGGCGAGCTTCCTACCTAGCCGCAACAACGTAATGCTACAAGGGCTATCAATCCTCAACCTACTGTTGCTTTGGATAACCAATCAAAGTAGAGACCTTTCTTTAGAACCAACAATCCAACCAAGTCCTTACAACCACAAGTGGCTAATTATCCAAACACCCCATCATAGTTTGAATCTTTGGAGCTTCCTTCAAACCAAAAATAGCACCCAACGCATACTATCATGTTAACCCACACCATCACTGATTGGATTAAATCTAGTCATCTTCCTAGGATAATCTTTGATCCTATAATTCCTCTTATTTATTTACAAATCATTGGAAATGAGCCTTGCAAAGCTCTTTTGTATTCAGGTTCTAGTGTTAATTTGATCTCCCAGGAAATGTATAAATCCTGGAACCTGCCTCCACTAAAGAAGAGTAACATCCATTTAGAGTTGGCTGACCAGTCCATCACTATTCCATTGGGGCTAGTGTAGGACATTGTCACCACTATTTATGGGTGGTTGTATCCAGTCTATTTCCTAGTGATCCAAGTCAACAACTATAAGGGGGACTTCCCAATCATAATGGAAAGAGCATGGTTGAGTACGATTGATGCATGCCTAGGAATATGTGATCTTTCCCTAGAAATATCAAAAGAAAATACATTAGGGAAGATCAAGGAAAATAAAGTTCCATGCATCACATACAGTGACATAGGGTGCAACTACATGTAGAAGTCTTGGTTTGTACAATGCTTAACATTACCTGCATGCAACCAGTGTACACAAGTAACTAACATACAAAGATGCTTGTATGCAGCAGTCACAAGATAGGAAGGCACCTAGTGGCTAATAGTTAACCAAGAGAGAAATTAAACTATATGCATGAAACCAATTGAAAGCTTGACTTATGCCTATATTGATAGCATAAATGCATTAGAGCAAGTCCATTGCCAACTTCCAAGTACTGACACCAAAAATATCAATTGGGGGAAGTTGAAAATCCCTCACGAGTTTAAGCAAGAGCCCCTCAAATTAAAATCATTGCCCACCGGTATGGAGTATGCATTTCTCAAGAATGGAAAAATGATAATCATTAATGCTAAGATTGCCCCTCAACAAAAAGAAAAACAACTAAAGATGATAAAAAAATGGTCAAAAGCCTTTACTTGGTCATATCCCAAATTAACCAAAATAAATCCTAGGATATGCCAACATAGAATCTACACTAACCCCTCTATGAAGCCTCAATGACAACCGTAAAGACAACTGAACCCAAAGCTTAAGCAAGTAGTTAAAGAATAAATTGAACAACTTTTAAAGGCCAAGTTCATCTACCCCTTTGATGACAATGAATGGATTAGTCCATTATTCATCATGCCTACAAAAGGTGGTAAATTGAGGGTGTGTATAGACTTTAGGCTACTGAACATGATAACATTTAAAGACCATTTCCCATTGCCATTCATTGACCAATTTTTAGACACCATTTTAGGGCATTGCTATTACAGTTTTCTAGATGGTTACAGTGGATACAATCAAATTCAAATAGCACCAAAAGACCAAGCCAAAACTACATTCACGAGTCCTTGGGGAACATTTGCATATAGGAAAATGCCATTTGGCTTGTGCAATGCTCCAGCAACATTTCAACGTCTAGTTCTCAGTATATTTCAATAGCAAATAGAAAATGGTGTGGAGGTTTTTATGGACAATTTCTCCACCTATGGAGTGGACTTTGAACAAGCATTGGACTGATTAGAGCAGATACTGAAACAATGTGTAGAAACCAACCTAAGGCTCAATTGGCAGAAAATCCACTTAATGGTCCAAGCGGACATTATATTAGGACATAAAATTTTACAAATAGGGATGGAGGTAGATCCTGAAAAAATTAAGGTCATCCAAGGAATCACTCGTCAACCTGAAACTATAAAAGGTGTCCGATCATTTCTTGGACATACTGGCTATTATAGACGCTTCATCAAGAACTTTGTGAAGATTGCAAAATCATTAGTAGAATTAATGAAGAAGGATGTACCCTTTGAATGGACCAAGGAATGTGAGCTAGCTTTCCAAACCTTGAAATAGAAGCTCATAGAAAAACCCATTCTACAAGCTCCTGACTGGTCCAAACCATTCCATATAATGATTGATACATCCAATTTTGCTTTAGGAGCCGTACTTACACAGTTAGATGATAAAAAACGTCCCTATTACATTCACTATGTAAGTCGAAGTATTGCTGGTGCACAACTCAACTATACCACAATAGAAAAAGAGTTAATGGTTGTGGTGTTTGCACTAGAAAAATTTAGGCACTATGTATTAGGCAATAAGGTATTTGTACACATAGATCATAGTGTGACTCGGTTCCTTATGAATAAACCAATGGTAAGTCCTTGTGTCATACGATGGCTAGTGATCTTGCAAGAGTTTGATATCACAATAGTAGATCGTAAAGGCACCAAGAATGTGGTTGCTAATCATTTATCTTGGTTGTGATGGAACAACAAAGAGGAAAAAAACCTAATTTCTGATTACTTCCTTGATGAACTCCTCTTTGCAGGTGTAATAAGCAATCAATCACCCACGGAAATAAATTGGTATAGTAGCATTCTTACTTATCTTTTCACACAAGAAACAACACAAGAGTTGGATGTTAGAAAGAAACAACATTTTCTTCACCGAGTCAAACATTTCATGGAAATCAACGGATACCTTTACAAGGTGCATCTCGATGGCTTGGTCCGATGGTATGTTCCTGATGTAGATCAATTATGAGTACTCCAAGATGCTCATGAGGGCCCTTGTGGGGGTCATTACGCTGGGAGATGAACAGCCATTAAAATCTTTCTTGCAGCATATTATTAACCTACATTATTTCGAGATGCTCATCATTTTGTCTAATCTTGTGAGCACTGCCAACACAATGGGGGAATGACTGCTAGAATGGAGGGTCCACAATAATGGATTCAACCCTTAAGACCCTTTAACAAATGGGGTATTGATTTTATGGGGCCTATTACACTGATGTCCAATGGAAAAGCATACATTGTAATTGTTGTTGACTATTTTACAAAGTGGACAGAAGCAGTCACTATTACTGACTGTGCATCATCTACCGTTGAACAATTTATTCAACAACAAATCGTAAATAGGTTTGGCATGCCTCATGCACTTATTTCTGATAATGGTACACATTTTATAGGTACAACTTTTTAGAAGTTGATGTAATGCTTAGGAGTTGAGCATAAACTGACTACACCATACCATCCTCAAGTGAATGGTCAAGCTAAAGACACCAATAGGGAAATCACAAAAATCTTGACATGAATCATTAGCAAGTATAGGTGAGACTGGAGCACCAAACTAAATGATGCTCTTTGGGCCTACCACTCCACATGGAAACTCCCTATAGGCTACTCTCCCTATGAGTTAGTGTACGGTAAACTTCTAATACTTTCTATCCAGCTAAGCTCTATACACTATCTACATCATGTGACCTTAACCTTGACCTTAGTCTAGTGCAAAAAGAATGGTTAATGAATCTTAACTTGCTAGATGAGAATCGATTAACCGCCTTGTCATCCAACGAACTACACAAGGCCTTCAACAAACAACGTCATAACCTGAAAATTAGAAAAGTTACATACCAACCAGGAGATAGGGTTCTCTATTGGAATCCTGCACATGTGCCACAATAAACTAAATTTCAAATGTTGTGGAAAGGACCTTATATCATTAATGAAATTTTTCCTTTAGGGGTCATGATGATCTATAAACCTAAAAGCCTGAATAAGAAATTATTGGTCAGCATCTAGCAAACCAAACCTTTCCATGAGCCTAAAATAGCCGGTACTGCCTCTATTAATGGACAACCCTACTCATTACTTCAGATCTCCTCCTTCTGACTCAGTCATGGGGGAGAAGGCCACCAATGCTAACTATTCTAAGTCCTTAGTTTCTTTTGTCCTTTTTTTTTACACATCTTTCATATTTACTTATTTTTATTTTACACCATCATTAACATTTTTACTATCTCTTTCTCTATTTCATTTTGTTTGATTAACTCTCACTCGTCATATAATAAGTGCTCATGATGGTGGATTATACCATAATAGTATTGTTTGCTAATGTTTGGTTTTTTACCTTTAACTTTCAATGTTGATGCTAAGATATGGTTTCTTTTGATAAAACAGGTAATAAGTCCATATCATCCATTCATCCATTCAACTCTATGGTCTCCCTTGGTTTTGGAACTGTACTATCCCTTTTTCTAAGAAAACCTATTAATGAATTGGTGGCTTGATATTCTTTAAACCAAGGAAAGATTCAAATGGATTGAAAAGGGTGTGACCTCAAGGGGATTCGATGCATTTGTGCTGGCTATTCTCTTGGGTACTTGGATGTTTTTCATAGGTTTCTCACCATTCCACTATCAACTAATATTAGGAAGTTGAATGAATCAAATAAGTATTTGCATGGTGTGGTCCTCATGCGAAAAAAAACTGGTGGGAATTCAAAGCACACCCCTTAGACATAATAAAGAAACATGGGCTACAAGCATTGGTTATGGCACTGGAAAGACATGCTTACCATGCTTGAAGGTTTCCTTTAACTAAGGCCCTTTCTTACTTCCTACTTCTCTATTCTTCTCTTTTTGGGATAGTGGTTGCTCTATGAAAGCATTCTTGTTGCTTCAAAAGGATGAGTTGGTCAAGTGTGTTGATGCAAGGTCACTGGATGTTGTTAGTTTGAATTTTGATTTGGGCTGAATTTTATTAAGTCACCTTAACCACATAATACACAAGGGACTTTACACAACCTTGATTTTGGGATTCCATTCCATTCTCTCTTCTCTTACCATATTGTTTCTTGTATTCTACCTCATTATTGATTTTATGATTAGTCTATATCTTGGTCAATGCATTGTTATTCTTTGGTAAATTCTTATGGGTCAATTCTTAACTATTATCTCCATATGTCATTCCTAGAGCCTACGGCCTCTTTGGTTTGTGGGATTGTCAGGGCATAAAGGACATGAGCCTGCTTTGGGAAGGACCCACTATCATTCTTTTTTGGTGCAATTGTTAAGTTCTTTCCCTTGAATATTTCTTGCCAACAACTATTTCTTGTTTCACCCCATCTATAACATCCATTTTTATCTACCCTTCTATACATTTTTATTGGCTTCACCGTTGTTATTCCTCTTATCTTTCTTTTTCTTTCATTTTCCTTTTCCATCCTATTGCTACCAGAGGTTTACTCTTAGTCATGGGGGCCTGTCATAAATTTTCCATTCCATTACTTATCTCACCACTACACCTTGGGTAGTGATCACTTACAAACCTCTAACCTAGTATCTGCCATACCGAGGCAAGATATCAACTACATTATATCTTATCTATCCTTGCTAATTCATGATTGCATTGTGTGTGCATATGGCGATCACATAAACAATGAACTGGGATAAGAGGAAGCACTAATAATGGACTAGAGCAAGAGCATTCACGCAAGGAATAAGCTTGGTCAGGTGGCCATGGATGAACAACAGTGTGCACATTCTTGACAATGGTAGCAATGTGCCTCATTTTTTTTCTTTCCCTCTCTCTTCAAGCTGTCAAATGAGGGTCTGGATGTCATCTATGTATGGTGTTCACCACAATGGTTATGAACACCAATGTTGTAATACATTTTGTTGATCTGTTCATCGAGCACTTTGAGTTTGTCATTCCATGTCAGTGATAGTTGTCATTTAGTCAATAATCTCATACCTTCCCAATATTTTATAAGGAACTTGAGGACGAGTTTTCATTCAATCGTGGGGGTATGATGAGTCCCAATATCGAATCCTTGATATCGGATCCTCGATATCGAACCCTCGATATTGAATATGCAATATCAGAGATGCCAAAGCGATATCAGACATGCGATGTTGGAACCTATCTCGTTGCCAATAAATAGGAGATAGGGGCACTTGGTTTGGTATTAGTTTTTAGTCCCTTAGCCAAACTCTTGTAGTTTTTCCCTTCCAAAGTTAGAATTATTTCTGAGTGCCCGCAGTAGGAGTCATAAAGCGAATAGATCTTTATTCGAGCATTGTGTACCTGAGCACACCTTGTGTCCGAACATAAAGATGAACTTTGTGATAAACCTTGCAACATTCAAAATAGCTTAATTATTGAATTTCATGTTATTTACAATTATTCAATGCTTTCAATAGTTAATTAATGTTATTTTCATCAAACCATTAATTATCAATTATCAATGAATTAACACACTCAACATGACCACTTTGAGCATACGTGGAACACCTGGTAACCCAGTACAACTAGCATTTGGTAATCCCAATAGTGTTACACTGGTTAAGGATGTGTCAAGAGAGTGGGAATAGATGCTAGTGTTAGGACTAGTTGGAGAATAGTTAATTAGTTAAATTGAATTAGTTATTAAATTACCTCATTTCTCTCTTTTAAGCATCAAGAACATAAAACATAAAATAATAAAAATCACATACCTCAAGTTTACTTAACCATATAATTGTGCATTACAAGTAAGCTTGGGAAGACAACGATCGCATAACTCATCCTTATTCTATGTAGGTGCAGAAGCACTTAATCCTCATAGTTTGACCAGATTGCGCATGAATGCTCGTATTCGTATGGTTGGGCATAGGGTTACCTCACCACTCATCAGTAGACCTAAGCATACATAAGGCTTCCAATAGCTAAATCATTCTAAATGTTTCTCATCTAACTTTTCTCTAAATAATTCATAGGCCAATAGTTCATATTGAACCTATCACCCTTCACAATGGGTGCAATACTTGGTGAACAATCTTTCATGTAAAACCTCCCTAAAACTTTATTAATATAGGTTTCTTACAACAGCCTTAAAATACATCTAGATCTATTGCTATGGATCTAAATGCCAATGACATAAGCTACCTCACCCATATCCTTCATGTCAAAATTCTTAGAGAGAAAATGTTTCACCTCATATAGAAATCCACTATTATTAGTTACAAGAAGGATATGATCCACATATAGAACAAGGAAACAGATTTTGCTCCTACTAACCTTCTAGTATATACATTGATCCATGATGTTTTCTTCAAAACCAAATGAAGTGATTATATCATGGAATTTTAAGTACCATTGATGGAGGCCTATTTCAATCCATATATGGATTTCTTGAGCTTACATACCAATTTCTCACCATCACTAGAGGAAAATCCTTTAGGTTGTTTCATATAAACCTCTTCCTCTAGATCACCATTGAGGAATGTTGTTTTCACATCCATTTGATGTGATTTAAGATCAAAATGGGCAACCAATGCCATAATAACATGAAGGTAGTCCTTCTTAGATATAAGAGAAAAGGTCTCCTTGTAATCTATTCCCTCTTTCTGAGTGAACCCTTTAGCAAGAAGTCTAGCCTTATATCTTTCAATGTTGCCTAATGAGTCTTTCTTAGTCTTGAAGACCCATTTGCATCTAATGGCTTTTACACCATCATGCAACTTTACAAGATCCCAGACTCCATTAGATGACATACAGTTCATCTCATCTTTCATGGCTCATACCACAAGTTAGATTCCTTATAACTCATGGCTTGTGACAACGTTTCAGGATCATTTTCAGCTCCTATGTTGTAGTCAAACTTTTGTAGATACACCATATAGTCACTAGGAATCATTGATCACCTTACTGTAGTAGATCTTCTTAATGTTGGTTCATCATTCTCTTGAGGATCATGATGTTCAACAAGCTATTCAACATGTTCTAGTATCTATTATTTAGATGGATCTACTACTTCTTGATCAGTAATTTGTGGAACTTCAATGACTGGTCATTGTTCATTACAAATTTGTGCTCTAGGCGTATTATGCACAACAATCAGTCTATCATTTGAAGTAGCGAGTTGAGCATCTATATGATCTATCTTAGGAACAATGTTCCAAGATCTATTGCTCCCACTAATCAAGTCATTCTCAAGAAATTTAGCATTTCTTGATTCCACAAACCTAGCAGTATGTGATGGGCAATAAAATCTAGATCCCTTAGACCATTTAGCATATCCAATGAAATACCCACTTATGGTCCTTGGGTCTAGCTTCTTTTCTTATGGATTATAGAATCTTACTTCAAATGGGCATTCCCAAAAGCATATATGTGGCAAACTCGATTTCCAGCCTTTCCATAATTCAAATGGGGTCTTTGAGACAGCCTTGGTTGGAACTTGGTTTAATATATACACCATCGTCTAGAGAGCTTCAATCCATAGGGACTTAGGAAGCTTGGAGCTGCTAAGCATACTCCACAACATGTCCAATAATGTTTGGTTTTTTCTTTTTGCCACAGCATTTTGGTCTGGAGAACCAGGCATGGTGTACTAGGCAACAATTCCATGCTCTTGAAGAAACTTAGTAAATGGACCAGGTGCTTATCCGTCATTAGTATATCTACCATATTATTCACCACCTTTATCAATTCTCACTAACTTTATTTGCTTATTGCATTATTTCTCTACTTCAGCCTTAAACACCTTAAAGGCATCTAAAGCTTCACTCTTATTATGAAGTAGGTAGAGATACATATATCGTGAGTAATCATCAATAAATGTAATGAAATACTTTTGACCATATGCATCCATATCTGGACTACAAATATCTGTATGTATGATCTCTAATATGTTTGAACTCCTCTTGGCACCTTTCTTTGACATATTAGTCTACTTCCCCTTTATGCAGTCCACACAAGTGTAAAAGTTAGTGAAATATAGAGTACTAACTACTCCATCATTTACTAATCTCTTTATTCTCCCAATAGAGATATGTCCTAATCTATGATGCCACAACATAGAGGATTAGTCATTCATAACACATCTCTTAATGCTAGCATGAACATGCATAGAAGTATAAGAAGTTTCCTTTTGTAAATTAATCTTGAAAAGATCATCTATCAATGTACCACTTCCAATAAATTTAGGTCTATAATGTAGACTGAATATGGTATCTGAAAAATTAAAGGAAAATTCCAATGATACAAGCCTTGAAATAGAAATTAAATTACTTGAAAAACTTGGAATATAAAATGTCTTTACCTCTAAAACAAAAACCATTACTTAAAACTAATTTTCATGTTCAGATTGCCTCCACATGTGAGCACATCTTGTTGCCTAAATAGATGCAAGACTTACTTCCCACGGGCTTCCTTAGGTTTTGCACCTGTTACAAGGAATTGGTAACATGGATTGTAGAACTAGAGTCAATCCACCATGTGTCTTGGCCAACATCAACCATATTAGATTCAAAACAACAAATAAGCAAGAGTTGAGTACCTTTCTTTTTAAGCCATTTCTAATATTTAGGACAATCTTTCTCTATGTGCCCTTTCTTTTTGTAGAAAAAACATCTAGATTCCTTATTAATATTAGCTTGTGTAGGAAATTTGACCTTCCACTTATCTTTGGCTTGTTCTTTATTCTTTTCTTGTGTGACTAGATGCACACTCTCTTTCGCTTCCATTGCAAGTTTACCCTCTTCTTGCACACACATGATCATTAGTTCATTGATTGACCATTTGTCCCTATGTGTGTTATAAGAAATCTTAAAGGGTTCGTACTATGGTGTGAGCATGTTTAATATGTAGTACACAAGGAAATATTTTAATATCTCAACCTCAAGTGTTTTGCGTTGAGCTACTATGTCCCTCATTCATATGATGTGCCCATGCACACCACGAATTTTGGTGAGCTTCATGGATGAGAACTTCATTATTAAGGTGCTAGTGAATGCTTTGTTTGATGACTCAAATTGTTCATTAATTGTCTTTAACAAAATGTGCACATTGTCATACTGTTCCAGTGAACCACGCACACTAGCCGAGATCTTAGTTTTTATGAACATGACATAGAGATGACTAGATCACTCCCATTTTTCATAATTACCAATATCATCTAGATGGCTAGTTGTTGTAACGACAAGTGGCTCATCCTTATGGATAGCATAATTAATGTCCATCCAACCTAAATGAAGAAGAATTCTCTCCTTCCACACCTTATAATTATCACCCTTTAATTTAGGAATGTCACATTTAAAATCAGAGTAGCTTACAGGTTGTACAACTGCATAATTAAACATGCTTATGTCACTAAATTTGAGGTTAAAATATAAATCAAATGACATAAAATTGCCTATGGGCAAAATTTTAATTCAAACATATTCATATATCCTTATGATGAAACTGTTAAATTATATTCCTTTTCTTAATCCCTGCGGGCAAATTAAGAAAAATAATTTAACATATCATCCAAATTAATCATATTAAATACAATAAAAATTCCTATGGAATAAGGTTTATTATATTACATATGATTAATCACAATTTAATTTTCCATATGTGATCCAAAAATTTTAACAATTTTTGCACAATTAAAGATGTTGTGGCTACTCTCTAATCATACAAAAAAAAAGATCACAAGTTACAATTTTATGTAGAAAAAACTATGAATTACAAAATTTTTAATATTCTTTAAATGAAGCAATTTATGCATAGTTCAAAACCCCAAAATATCACCTAAATGGGCACCTATCATGTCTTGCAGAAAGAATGCACACAAACCAACACTATGTAGGTTAGTAATTTTATAGGGACATCCATCACAATCATAAACAGGCCTTCCACTTACTAACCAGTAATGGCATCAAGACAAAGACAAAGAAGATGCTCCGATACCAAATGCAAGACAAAATTTGTGGATTTCACAAGAAATTTACATGCATAGATAATTGAAAATGCACAATGTGGAAGCAAATGGCACAAGAAATTTACATGCATACATAACCAGAAATGCACAATGTGGAAGCAAATGACATAAGAAATTTACATGCATAGATAAATGGAAATGCACAATGTGAAAGAAAATGGAATTGACCTCCAATCATTGATGTCTTGAATTAAACTTGGCATTCGGATTCTTCTTTCACACTAACGCTCTACAATGATGGTGTATGCAACCTCTAAGCATTTGTGAAAGGGACCAGAACTGCAATCCTGCTATGATTTGTGGTGCCTTTGTTCTCCCATCAATAAAGAATTTATAGGCCACAAAATCGTTTAGCATGAGAAATTAGAAAAAATAAGACCCAATGCCAACACACAAACATGTTACTAGATATGGAGGCCACCTTGATGCATTAACGTACACATAAAACTGCGTTAACAGATATGGAGGCCACCTTGATGCATTAATGTATATGTAAAAGCACGTTAATGGATATGGAGGCCACCTTGATGCATTAACGTATGCATAAAAACGTGTTAACACATAACACATGTTACATTGATTTCATTTTTAGAACATTTTTAGTTTAGCTATTAAGTTGTAAATTATTAGTTATTTACTTTTAAGTTATAATGTTCAAATAAGATTTCTATATTATGCATTTTTTTATGCAATTTATATTTGTATTTTATTTATCATGGTGTAAGCATAGCTTGGTTACAAATTTTATTTATGTAATGTTAACTATTTTTCAACTATTAGCATTCAACAATTTTGTTAAAGTCTAATGTATTTTGATTTATCTAGATTATTATGTAATGTTTACAATAATTTTTTATACTTTTCCATTGTATTTTCTTATATTCTATTCATGTAATTTTTTTCTTAGGAAATACAACTTTGTAGTATTTTTATTAGGGAATAGGTTATGTTTTAAATAGAAGGGGGCTATTAGTACTATTTCTCAACATTTTTATCTTTTACATAAAAAAAATTTTCCTCTATGCATCTATTTTTATGGATGTCTACTACTTTATTTATTATCTTTTCTTTTGATATCAAACATTTTTCTTAAGTATTATTCTAAAGTTTTTTGTATATTTTTTTAATCTTTAGGTAATATCTTTGTAGCCTAAGATCAGTTAGCTCGGTGTTACAAGTTGATATAAGAGCTAAAGGTTTGACAAGTATTCTTAGATTTGTAGTGTTTTGATACTACTAAGTAGAGTTTTTGATACGATAAAGAGGAAAAACCTTAAATAATCCAATAGGTAAGTCCCAAAAAATTGAGTATTTTCCAAAATTAAAAGATGTTTTATATGCATAATTTTCTTTTTTATGTTTGGCTAAGATGTAATTCAACCATTTTACAAGATGTATTGGTTAATGGTATTTTAAGTATTTTATTTGTTTTCTTAGAATTACTAAAATATTTTCTCACAACATTTGTTTGAATAAGTTAATTTAAAAAGTTTTGTAACAATTGGATATGTGCCATCTCATAACAAACATGTTTTACATCCTATTAATTCTTTGGACATTGACCTAGGTGGCAATCAATTGAAACAATTGTTTGGTAAGAAAACTTGGATTATTCTAGTTATTCTAAGGTGGAGAGTTATTTGTGACCATACAAACTTTGAGGATTTGAGCTTTAATAGTTCTTCAACATACATATGATTGGTAAGAGGACTTTAGAGTGGGAACTAGAAATAACTATTTTAACATTGGCCTCCCCTATAGTGATTTGGTCAGTAACCTTCATGAAACTTGAAGATTAGGATCCTTTGGTTACAACCTAACCAAAGAAAGATATTAAGTCTATCTATCATACGACTTATTCCTAGGCAATAATTTAGTTATAATATAAAAATAAACTAACATAGTGTTGGATAGAGCATGGATGCTGGATGCAGTGCTTGAATAAGATATCTAATGGTTGATCAACCTATTTTCTTCTAGTATTTTAGTTCCTAAGATGTTACCTCAATCGAACCTTTGATGAAAGGTAATAGATGGTATACTAATTTGATGATGATGGAACTAGAGAGTATGATGTGATTCATGGGATAGCTTAGTTGGCTAAGTATGGAGGACATTTGGATTATAAGAACAAAACTCTCATAGTTACAATCACAAGTAGAAAAAATATATAATTCAAATAAGAAAGAGATTAATTAAGCTTGACTTGACTATAACTAAGAAGTTTTAGCAATTTCGTAAAAATAATCATAGTTTTAAAAATATTTTAGTGCACAAAGAGGCTAAGTAGAAGATAGATTAGATTTTGATGGTTTAGAAGTTCTTGGATGTATTTAAGAAAGAAATTCTTGGGGTACCTCCACATAGAGGGATTAAGTTTGATATTATACTCAAGCCTAGAACTTAGTTAATTTTTAAGACCCCTCATAAGATATGATTGATGAAGTTAGCAAAGCTTAAAGTACACATTTAGAAGCCATTAGACAAAGGTATAACTAGAACAAGTATTTCATCACGGAGTGCACTAGTGCTTTTTATGAAGAAATAGGATGATTATCTAAGGCTATGTATAGATTACAAACAATTGAATCGTATGATATTTTGAAATTAGTATTCTCTTCTTTGGATTAATGATTTGTATGATCAATTGAAAAAAGCTAAGACATTCCCTATGATTGACTTAAAGTTTAGTTATTATCAAGTTAGTCTGTGAGAGGAGGATATGCCTACGACTACATTCAAGCAAATATATGGGCATTAAAAGTTCTTAGTCATGTTCTTTGAACATACTAATGCACTAGCAATCATCATGTACTTATGAACGATGTGTTATATTTGTAGGAAGATTAAATTTTTATTTTCTTTATTAATGACATTTTAGATGACATTCTAATTTATCCTAAGGATGAAGAGAAACATAGGAGTCATTTGAGACCAGTGTTGTAAACATTAAAAGATTGTTGCATGCCCATGCTTCTAATTATTCTTTTCAGAAGAAAGATATGTAGTTTCTTGATAATGTGATATGTAGAGAAGGCATAGCTATGGGTTTTTCTTAGATAATAGGGATCAAAGATTGGCTCATTCTAAATATAGTGAATGAAGTTAGAAGTTTTTTTTGGGTCTAGCATATTATTACTAGATATTTATAAATGATTTTCCTAAGATTACTATAGCTCTACATAAGTTTGTTAAGAAGCACTATTTTCTTTCTTGATTAGATGCTTAACATAAAGTTTTTGAGGAGTTTGAAACACCACCTAGAAAATACATTTTGTAACTTGTAACCTTCACCATCCAACTTGAGGAAAGATTTTATTGTAAATGTAAGGTTTGTGTCCCTTGAGTTGCAATCTTGCATACTATAGCTTTTTGGGGCTGAAAAATGCCTCATAAGTTACTATTGCCTCACTTCTCAATTGAAAAAAGCAATGTCATGTTTCTATTTGGGCTTAGGAAGGCTAAAAATGCCTTGGGAATTGCCAAATTTGGCATTTTCATGGATTTTGTCGGGTATATTCTCAACTACATTGGAATCGCCTACACCCAACATTGGTGGTGTTGGGTTTTCCATTTTCCAATCGTTCCCAATGTAGTTATCACAAAACCCAATGTGGGAGCTACAAGGCCAACATTGAAGTTGTTGGGTTTGCCATTTTCTCAACAAGGATGAGGGTAGTCACCACGTTTTCTAGCAAATGCCAATAATGCAACATAGCTCTCCAAGGCTAGCATAGTTGAGTTGAAGCTAGCATGGTCACAAAAGTTTATTTACTATCTTTAGTATGCAGATGGGTTTTGATGACTTTAGTGTATCAAAACTTGCCATAACTAATCAACTACGCTGGAATAATAGCCTACTTGCAATCAAAGTCAATCTATTAGGAATCATGGTAGAATACAACCTGGAAGCCTATAAAAGCCAAACTTGAACACAATATTGAGGTTCTGAAAAACATATTTTGGAAGTATGGAATATTTTTTGTAATCATACAATTATAGCAACCTTGAGCACCTAAAACCCATTTTAGCATTTTGCAAGCCTTTTGAAGTAATTGGCATGCACCTTAGCATCATTGAATCCCAGTGTAGTCCCATTGCTACCAAAGTCAAACACCATTTATAACCAAAAATTTATAGATTCAGGAAAAAACCAATAAGAGAGAAGCATTATAAAAGCTATCATGGTACAACATCATAAATTGAATTGTTATAGTAAATTTTAATGTTTTTAGTCATTAAATATTAGCATTTACAAAGTAAATACAGTAAATATATAATTACCTGCCCAACTTTCAAATGATGTGGAGTCAATTTTAAGTCTCAAGTGCCAACGTTTGCATTAGTTTGCTGAATTCAAACCGTGTCCTTTTGGATGTTTAAATCCACTATTTTCTCTCCAATAATTCTCATGATTGATTTATTAAAAATGAGTAAACAGCCACTCTAAATATGTAAACGATGTAGCTGGTACTTTTAAATGTCTTTCTCATAAAGTTTGCAGTGACCCCGCGTTCTCCTACAACACCCCGGTGTTCAGTCATTCGGTAGGTATTCAACTACTCATGGCTGGCCTGAAGCTTGTTCTTAATTGTGATTTAAAAAATTTCTCTTTAAAATGAAGATAACTTATTCTAATTTCTATATATTAATGATTGTAAAATAACCGTAAACTATTTTACAACCATTTAAATGATGCAATCTTCTGAAGGTATAATGTGTACAGGTACAGGAAAAAATGATTCTCAAATGAATGAAGAATGGCAAGCAAGAAAACAAAATTGGTGGTTGAAGAAACAACGAATCTTGAATTTCTAACGGGAATCAATATGAAAAATTCTCAATTCCATACCGCCGCTGACTTTAAAAATCTTTCCTCACTTCTGGGCAGCATGAGCTGATTTCAACCTGTGGGAATAGGATGCTGTACCCTTGCCAGTGTTCTTTATCGGAATATATTTCTCGGAGTATTAATCTTATTGTCACCCCAGTTGCGATTTATGACACATGCAGTCAGAACACCTGGGATGCCTGTAAACACTTCTTGCCACAGGTCGAATCTGTATTCGTTTGCTTTCACGGACAGCTTTTCTCACTCTCTCTTCAAATGCATTCCATTCTATACTACTGTTTTCCGAAAATATAGAAGCCAGACGTTTCTTGTTGGGTCGTATAGTGGGCAACTGACCGCCACCATAATAAATCCGGTACCCTGAAACAAGAGATGATAACTGGCTCCCTGAGTCTGTCATTGCAAATCCATCTGCTGCAGCACATCCGATGAAGTCCAGAGCAGCCATCTGCATGTTTGATTCAAAATATAGATCAAGTTTCAAACAAAAGTCCAATATTATGCCACGGGCAACGTAATGGCAGTACCTCTCGGAACGACGAGCATTTTTAAAAATATCTGACAACTCGAGGAAACTATCAGAAACAAAAAATCCTGAAACAGCAAAGGACTCGAAATTCAGACTCCACCAGCAGTTAACATTCAACATCCTTTCGTCCCTCTATATTGAACCAAATTTTATTCTTTTATAGGAGGAAAGTTACGGTGTAGCACAAGTTTTTGAGCTTCTTATGGTAGATTTTCAAAGCAGGGGTTTTAGCCTGCAACTCCGTGTGCTAATAACTTAGCATGTGAGCAAAGACCATTGAACTCGAATCTTAATTACTAGAAGCTACTTAATTAGAAATCAGTTCATACGAAAAGGTAATCATGTCCAACTATTGAAGAAACTAAGGAAGATATGAAGTGATAATGGAATCATCGCATTTACATGCAACAATAGATGCAGGAGAATGCGAAAGCATAAAAGAACACAGATATTATTACATCCCAGATGCTATGGATCTGTTGAATCAAACCTGTAACTATAGTCCAGGTGACTCTCAGATCCCATACCATCAGTTCCACCATATAGAGACTACCTGACATCAACATCTGCTTCAAATCCCTAATTACCATGGATTCTCAATTACCATGGATTCTCAACCTCCCTATCCTGGATAGATTTGGAAAATGGAGTAAGAATCTAGTTTCAAATAAAAGTAAAGACACGCTTCCATTTCCAGCCTGAGTTGCAAATTTAATGTTCTTAACAATTTAGAGATGAAATAATTCTAGCAAAGAAAGCTAAACGACACTGCCAATCAACTGACAAGTCATGCTCTTCCAATTCTCCACATTAAATGTGACAATTAAAGCCTCTGGCACATTTCACATAGCAACATGAAAATTATAGGTTTTATCAATCAGATTTCTCATATATAACAAAGTACCTGAGAAGAAAAATTTCTGAATGGAAGAATCTCCTCATAGGAAAGGAGGTCTTCTTTGGTGACTAAGTTTGGGTACAAGCTAGTTAGTGCAACCATTCTTGATTGCCCCCCATATATATGAGCACCTGCGAGGTATATGTGAGTCCCACGTTTGAAGCCCAAAGCAGCAAGCATCAGAACAGCTTCCTCTGGAGTCAGGGGACATCTACCCAACGCCCTAAGAACTTCCGGTGAAGGAATTCTGCAATCATATATTCATATTAAATACCACAGTTGTTAATATAACATTTGGATTTACATAGAAATGAAAAGTCAAAAAATCCACCATGTTACTGGCAAAGGAAGGGATAAACTGATTACTTGATGCCTTTCTTGTCAATGGTCAAATTAGGAAAATGTATGTCCCTGTACTCTTGCAACTCTATTCTCTCTGCTTCTCCACCACCAAATTCACACATGGAATACGCAGCCATATCAATTTCAAACCTCAAATGCAGGGCCAAGTACTTGGATGCGTCCTGGATATTCATATGCTGTTTTTGTAGTGATTTTAATGACTCTCCAATTAAATTTTGTTCTAAAGAACCCCATTTCTTTAGGCGTCGGTGCATCCTTGTGACCAGCAAAGCACCAGCGTTCTGAATTTTTGGTACAAATTTTAAAGCATGAAAATTGCATTTGCATCGTAATCTCTGCAAGACCAAGAAAGTAACATCAGCTGAAACACACAAATAAGTGAATAACTTAATGTAAAAAGTGGGAAAATGTCAAAATGCTCTAAGAGTCAATCCATTGAATGTCCAGCAAATTAAAGGTAAAAACATCAGTGCATCAAATATTTCTGTTTACAGATATTATCTTTGCATGAGAGAAAAGATAAAAATAAGAAAAGGAAATGAATCGCTTTCTTACTGTCATTCAATTACAAGTTAAAGATGCCTGTGTGTGAGAAGATATGAAAAACCCATCTTAAAAAGAATCATACTTCGGGGCTAACTTACAAAATGCCTAGGTTTGTGTACTATTGATGATATGACAAATATTAGTTTTCAGTGTCTGGATTAGAGAGATATCTACTCTACAATCTTAAGACACTAAAAAAAGTTTATATTTGGCTTGCATAGGCACACGTCATGAACACCATGACAAATAACTTATCTCCATAAAAGTAGAGAATCACATTCGGTGCATTAGCTAAACTTCTTCCCGCAGGACATTATTCCCCTTCTTAGACTAAAAAGATTTAAATATGTAAATGGATATTACAACAGGTGATGCATGAACGTAACATTCTTAAGCTGGCTCACAGCTTATTTCCCTACCATTTACCAAGCCCAAAGTCTCATATCAGGGAACAACTTTTTGTCATATTCTAACCGGTCAGAACGTATGTCATCCCTTAGTGTCTGGCAAAACAGGGGAGCTCTTGCAATCAATTCTGAATACCACTGAAACATGGCATTAAAGCATGTAGTACAAAACAATACAGTTTCTGCAACCATTCTTCTTTAGGACTCAAGTTAATAACCTATTCTTTAAAAAGTTGCACAGATAACCAAATCTCATCTATTTTTCTTGCATAAACACAGTATTGCATTCTTCCTAAAATAGTTTTTTTAAAGATTTGCAGGAGTCAACTGAAATTAAGGAGAACCAAACCGTACCTGTATTTCAAATGGTATTGGATCAAAGGCTAACCGATTACCAAATCCTAAAAAGTGAACAACGCCATTCTTTAGCAGGATAGGAAGAATGCTTTTAATATAGAAACTTGGTTTTGACTCCTTCATTATGTCAGCATCAGTTACCTGTATTGATAGATCGAACATAAATGCAGAATTCATGAACGTTTAAAAAAATGTCTCAGAAACAATGAAAATGAGACAGTCTAGTGAAATTATTTAGCTGAAAAGTTTCAGAAAGAGCATCTTACAAGGCTTCCAATTGCTTCCATATCTAAGGACTGCAACTCTCTAGGAAGCTCTTTAACAATGCTCACATCATCTTTTAAATAATTAATAAAATAGTCCTCATCATATATATCTTTAAATTGGCTGCAGAACACTCCAGGTCATTAGCAAAATGTGTATAGATCTCAGCAAAATTATACCATTTCAATTCATTAAAATTCATTATAAATAAATCCGTATCTATTTTATGTGGATATCCGTTATAAAATTAAACTTTTCCAGGTGATCATTGATAAGTCAGAAAAAAAAAGAAAAAAAAAAGTAAAAAGAGCAAGGTAAAGCCTATCTAATATCCCTCAGGCCAATTTTAACTTCAAACATAGACGTACAATCGTTAAATAGCCATTCAGCCTTACTGTAAGCTAGACCAAATTACCAGTGCCTTCATAATAACAAAAGGAACATCATATGAGTAAACCATCAAAAACTATTCCATTGTGGTTGTTATAGGGAAGAACAGTATGCCCAAGTTAAAAAGATGATGTACTTGTACAAAGCACGAGATTGGATCTATAAGAAGGTACACCTGACATAGTAATATAAGAATTATGAAAAATTAGTGCATGAAAGACCGTACATCAAATTGAACTTGTTAGGAAGAGACAAGAAAACAAGAAATGCTTATGTGGTGCCTGGAGGTAATACATGTCCTTTATAATTTAAGACTCAAGAACAATCCATTCATAACATCCGAAAAACAGATTGCACATTCAGGTACACTGAACGTCAATGGCAATTCTACCATCTACAATGGCAACTTTCTGTGGGTGGTAGGGTGTCAACAAAGGAGATTCTTTATGCAAGCTTAAACAACATAACAATCCGACAGAGAATGCTATTACTAAAAACCTCTTATAGATATCAAATTCAAAGAAATAAATAGTTTTTTTATCCTTCTTGCGTTTAAGAAATTTTAAAAATGGAACTCTCCCCACCAAAAATACTATCACTATAAAGAATCTTCTTTTTACTTGTTCTTTAAAAAGCACAGAAATTTTTAAGGTAGGAATCTACCTACTATCTTTCCAAACACTGCTGTACAGAAACCTTGGCAGTACCAAAGTTGCATTCAGTAGACGTGCAACTGCAACACCATTACAAATCTACAAAAGAAAACCATTCAAAGTTTTAAATATTCAAGATTTTCATAGCATGTAACTTTTACATTTCAAGCTAAAGATTTTTAAAATATATTTTGAGTTTTATTCTTAATTATGAGGTTATGAATAAACTTGAGCATGAACTGACAGCTCAGTGGTCCCTACAAACTCGGTTACTAGCACCTACAGGTACAGAGTTAAAACCCTTGGATGACAGAACAGCCAGATGACAGAACGTCCACATAGAAACACATGCAGCATGACAGAACTTGTGTTGCACATGCTCTGTGACCATAGATACTGAGAGTTTCCTCTTTCTCTTTTTATTTTAAAGCTAGAAATAATATTTATATTTGATACATAATGCAACATATTGCATGTTGAGTAGTTACTAAAATAGAAACATGGTGGAATTATGAACCCAGCTACAGACTTATCAAATAGCTGGCAGTCACCAGAGGGCTATTCAATACATCACTGCTCATCAAATTTTTGCTCTAAGATTTTGTCCAATGAAGATTGTCAGTATATCATTGCTGTTCCAAAATAATAAATAAATAAAAATTAAACACTGAAACAACCATTGCTGTACAACAGTACAACACCAAAATCAACCGTGAAGAAACTACTGCCCATCGTTCCTGACAAAGAATTAAGCCACTGTATCATGTAAAGACAACTAAGTTGTGTCTTTTTGCATCAGAAATCACGCAGTTTGAAACTAAATTCCAGAGAATCCATGATAATTTAGCTTCAATGCATTAACACCATTGTCTCTTGTATCGCTGTAGTTTGGAGATGTTAAGTAAAGATGAAGCAATGGTATTTCTGAATTCATTGCCTAAGTCTTGAGGTACTTTTGTGATAACTTTAAGTAGCAGTACTTTTGTGTATTGTATTTTGTTAAGGCCATGGATACTATTTTGGCTGAAGATGTCAGCCATTCAGCCAATAAAAGTGCTTTGTTCAATGGGGAAGCTTTGCACACTAGCAAAAACTAAAAGAAAAGGAGATAAAGATGTTGACACTATGCAAAAATTGGCCATGTGGAAAATTACAGATTTAACCTAAAGCATGAGGATGCTAACCTCCGGCAAAGCTGGGTGCCCTGGATAAGCTGTAGTTGCAAAGGAGTGTCCTACATTTTGGTTCTGTTAAGCTATGCTATAGCTATTCTCTCAAGGTCATAAGTGCCAGCGACTAGAAGCTGCATTTTATTTTTTGTTTAGTTAGTGCTAGCATGCCTTGTTGGCTTATGTGTGTCTCTTCTTTGTTGACATGTGAAGAGACCAAATGCATAGACATTGATGGAATGGTCACTTGGTTACTGGTTCGATGCTACCTCTTGTACTTGTTGGCTCAAGGAGGCCTAGTATGCATGGATTGTTTATAATAGATGATCCTCCAAAAGTAGTACACACTCAAAAACTCTTCCATATGCTTTTGTGTCTAGTTTTGCTAGCAGTGATCAATGATTTTCAAAGTGATGATGTTGCACCAGTTTCACTTTCATTGTTCAGTGTATTAGCAGAGAGTAGCATACATTAGTTAAGCTAGTTTTCTTCAATTCTGAAGTCCTTTTTTCTGTTTGCAATGTTTGAACCTTGACATGTTATTGAAGGAGAGGTTTTATAATACAATCATTTTAATGATTAGCATGTTGTAACAGGTGAACCGTATAATAAACCCAACTTTGCAGTCTTAGGGTTTTATTTAAAATAATTCAAGGATAGGTGGAAGCGTGGAACCATGTTATCCTGTGTGTGACTTTATAAGCCTATTATAGGTTTTGTTATTGTTACGTGAGATTGGTGATAGGCAGGGTAGGAATTTCAAATCTGACCTGGCTTTCAAATGGCTTATACATAGGCAAACTTTGCAATGGACAGTCTTCAAGACTAAAATGATATACAAAATTTATATATTACCTATATACCATTATATTGGATAAATAAGGATTTAACTCTTATACAAGAAAATGGAAAAGAGAACTCATGTAGCTGAACCAATTTTGTTGGGACATGACTAGGATCATGATGACGATAAGAACAACCTAAAGGGCCATCACCTGGAGGCTCAATGCTCATCCAGCCAAGCCAGATCTGAGAAAGCTAGTAGATGAGCAAAAACCTAACCTCTTTTCGAGTGGCTGTACCCAGGCTCGAACCCAAGTCTTACTACCTGAAAAACAACCATCTTACCATCACTCCAAATGATGATGATGACCTATATGTTATTATATATATGCACACACACATATAGCCATTGATAAAATGATGGTTTAGTATTCGTGTCCACATCAGATTGACAATTTCATGAAATATTTCAATGTTTTTAAAAATGTTTTCATGAAAAAATTGACTGTAAAATACATGTAATGAAAGCTAAAATGTTTAAATAAACATATGTTTCCAACTCTGATAGATCTCAGTGGGTTTGATCTCCTATGTTAGGGTTACTATTAAAGAGCCTTAATACAGCTTATAAGAGAAAATTGATTAGCCATAGAGTATAAAACTATAAATATTCAACGAACAACACAACCTGGTGTGGAGGCCTAAGAAAGAATCTAATGATTTGAGCTAGCTAGCAGATGATAAGGTTTCAATGCTATCCTCAACCCTCTAAAAGGTGCTAAGCTTAGGAAATCAAGAGTTTCCAAGACTTGTGCAGTATCCAATCAACGCTTCTTGGCAGTGAAGCAAAGTTGCAAAAGTACAAGGAAAATGTCATGCATTAATAATATAGAAACTACAGAAAAACCTAATTATTGAACACTCTTTCAAGACAAGTTTCCAGATGATTGTTAAAATATTAGCTCTAAAAACAATACAAACGTAAACCAATGGTATGTTTGCAATCCAATTAAACACAATGAGAGTGTCTGATATCTCAAACATCACTGCAAAGCAATATAGAGATAGAGCCCAACCCACACATTTCTAGCAAAATTATATACATACCTAAATAAATCTAAGCATGTGGACAATTAAATCATAAGAGCCACAAAGAGAATGATAAGAAGGTAAACCTAAATGAACAAGATGCTTCCCATTGAAGTATCCATGATGTAAGATGAAACAATCGAAAAATTTCTTTTTGTGAGTAAGTGGTGCCCTTCCAAAGGCCTTTGAACTGACTAAACCACTGATTATGTTCCCAAATATTACTACCAAGAAGCATTTAGATATTAAGTATAATGATTGCTGGCCATCATCCATTCATATTTCTTTGGTTCAAATGAGTGAGAAGACTGCCATCTCACCATTGTAAAGCATGCTATTAGCATGATTTTTTAGCTATTAAAGATCCATTGAAAACCAAATGTTAATGTTTTCTTATCAATTTCCCTTGTTCCTCTCATTGTTGGATCTGCATGTGTTATATGGAAAGTGACTTTCAAAGCCAAGGGAGGCCTGCTATCCAGATTGAACTGATTCTCTACTAATATGTTAATCGCTACAAGATGGACCTAGCTTACCTGTATCACAATGTCGATTATTGAGCTATGGTCAATGCTACAATATCATAGTGGTAGAGAAAGAGGAAACCATCATGCTTCAGTCAGTGGTATTTTTGCTTAAATTATGTTACAAAAATGCCATAGACTTGGAAGCAAACTGGAAGAAATCCTTCCTGTCCTATTTTAATTGCCCCCATCAAAGGCTTGGGTAACTATTAGGCAAAGAATGACTTTCCCCAACTTGTACCTAGGAGTGGCACTGGTTACCTGTCATTTTGGAGGTCAACATAGGAATAATAGAATGTCCAATTTCTAGTCCCAACTGGCTGCCACAAAAGGCCTGCTTCTTTTATCACCATTGCAGAAGTTGTTCTAAAACACAATACCCTGCTAACCATGGCGGAGAAGGAACCACTGTACCAAACTCGAACTTAATCAAATCACTTTGAAGTTGCCATAAGAATTAATATTTCTATGCCATCACTATAATATACTTTAAAATTCTAGCCAAATGACATCAAAATTTCTAAATTGTAATTCCTAAATTTCATTATGTTATTCAAATATAATTTCATAATTTAAAACATGCATAGTCCTTATGATAATTATTTTATTACTATCTAAAATAGAGCATCATAAATTTCGGTAATACAAAATGACTGCAATACAGGGTAGTTGTGCTTCAATACTACCAGAAAACATCCATGGGCAATTCCGTGCCTTGTAAATAATGGTTTACCATATGATTTTTCTGAAAACATTCTTCATTATTTTTAAAAGTAAAACAACTACTAGGGTTTTGTATTATATTATCTTTTTGTTGTTGTTGTTGTTGAAAATACTAGGATTCAATATTTTTATTATCCATTTTTAATGTGCGTAATTAAGATATAACAGCGTTACTGTTTTGAGGTACAAACACATGGGCACTATTATTATGATTGAAACAATATTCTGTGTTAACTTTGCTAAACAACAATAATATTGTATTTACCCTATTGGATGATTGCATGTATGGTCCTAAATAGTAACATATAGCAGAAAAATAAGGTGCAATGATAGCTTACTGCCACACGTTGTTGATTCAAACCCCCATTTGCACTTATCAGAATATATCCAGCATTGCCTTGTACATATTTATGTTCTGACCAACAAATTCAGTACCAAATAAACATGACTGGATTAAAATATTGACATGATAACATGATATCAAACATATCAGTTCTATTTAAATATTATTAGTAAATACAAAAATGCTAACACTACCAATAAGCTTTGAGATAGGTTCATTTGCACAAGGTTTCCAAGCAGAAGCTTCTAAAAAAGGCTCTGCCCACAGGTCTTGAGGTTCAGGTTTATTTTCTCCCTGTCACAACCGATCAAATAATATTGATTCTATCTGCAAAATACTAATTCAGAAATCTTTCATAACCTATAAAAAAAAACCATCTAACCTCAGCAAGCGTATGAGCAGCAAGAGCTAAAAGCCTATCATACATAACTCTTGGAGGCCTTTTCCCTTTTGAATATCTACTCCATTCACCCTATAACACCCAGGCAGATAAAACTGTTGTTCTTGTCAAAATATTACATATGATAGATGTAATGATTAAATGACAGGTAAACATCCAAAGTTAAAGGCAGACTACAGATGCATATGCTATCTGCTTATACTGCTACTTGAAAACCTGAGAAAGACGAAATATACAAACTGCATCTTTTATGTGTTATTAAATTTAGAATCATTTATCTAACATGGAAATATTTATTAACTTTTTTCTTATACTAAGTCGCTGTGACTGTTCTTGAAAGAGAGAAACCCATTCAGATGCTAAACACAAAGCAAGATATACTGGCAAAAATAAGAATCCACCTCTAATTGATACAACAATTCCAATGATAGTATGGTGTAAATATATGTACAATTTTGGGTTCAATCTTACTAGCTTAATGAGTGGATTAAGAACATAAACTGGCCATATAATCTGTCATGGGTGATCTAAGCAAACATAACAGATCACCTATATAGCTTAAATGACTAGTTCTTAAATTAACACAACCATCCACAAATTAAGATGTCAATCTTAGGCAAATCAATTATTTAAATCATGAATTAGTTCCTTTACATGTGTGGTAAGCTCCAGATATATAAACCCCATAGTAGTCTTTCTTCGATACTACGGCAGTTTACGAAAAACTACTGCAATCACACCTTAGTTCCCTTAATATAGAAATTGTACAGAAATATCTACATATCTTGCGCTAATGTATGACACTGTGTGAACTCAATCTGCATTTTTTATTCTTCAAATTTGCACCTAGCGCTTTTTGCATGTTCCTATCCTAAAATTTAAATCATAATATTCTGAAGAAAAGGCTGCAGCTACCTCAACAACTTATCAGGAAACTCATCTCTAGCCCTAAATATAAAGGCCAGTAATATCCTTCCCGTTATAGCTGAGCTGTTGTAAATTCAGGTGTTTCCCAGAGAGGTTCCGTTTTCCTGATAAAGTTATCGCATCTTTCTAAAAAGTCAATTTTCTCTAGCTAGGGATATTTCATAAGCATGTCTAAACTCAAAATATACATGAACATCTTTCCTATGCTAACCATATGCAAGAGTGAATTCTGTGGAAAAAACTCAGCTAGAGTACTCAAGTTAGAGAATTTAATCCCATATTTAAGCAATTGAATCCTAACCCTAGCCATAATGACAAATTAGCGCATTTCATTTACAAACAAAACATTGATGCTGAGCACACACCGAGAGCCATGGCAAATACTGCAAAGAGTGTTCTGAATCTGGCGAAGTCACTCTCGCTCACTCTTTTAACTAAGTTACTAACACCGTGATGAGGACTTGAAAATAATGAGAAAATACCACCGGAAATATCCGTTTCCAATGGGAATATCTGATTGAAACTCGAGGGTATTCAGCCATAAGCAATCTGCGATTCACGATTTATTTTGGCCATAACGAGCATTAAGCCAACTGAGAGTGTAAAGAAAAAATCACAGCAATTACCACTCGGTTCCGCCGGAGAAACCGAGTCTATGTTCAAGCAGATGAAGTCAAAACGCACCTTAATCGTTGGCTCGATCGAAACGTCATTATGGCCTGAAAACAGGCGAACGGAGAAGAGCCACCAGTTGAACACAATCAATGGTACGCAGACCACGAGAAACCAGTGGCGTGTCGCGAAGCGAAACAAGCCTCGGTGCCGGCGGCGCCCGAGATCGCGGCCGTGCCGTGAATTCAAACTGGCGAATCTGCTGCTGCTGCTGCTACTGGATTTGCCAAAATGGCCGCCAGAACTCGTAAAGAAATGACCAGAATTCGAAAACAAGTGACCGGAATTGGCCACGAATTGGCCAGGGCTGGACGCAAACGGACTCCTCGGCGAAGACTGGCGGCTGCGCGGCGTAGTGGATGAAGAATTGGACTTCATATACGAGCTGCTCCATGCTCTGCCGCCTCCTACGTCCTCGTCCCTATCCCTATCTTTATCCGAATAATAATCTTCATTCATCTCCGTTTCGCCTGCTTTTCATGCGCGACAGCGTTCGTGTGCGAGGTTGCAGGCCTGGGAGTTCTTTGCAGCTTTGCTTTGCGTTTCTACATCGGCCTCCTTTTCATGGCCTTGAATCCGAGAATTCAAACCGACGCGATTGGAGTCTGTGCAAAGCAAAAGTCATCTTCTTCTTCGTCTTAGACTTGACTTCCCCTTCAAGACAATAAAATAATGAGCGGGAGCGGGAGTTCGTTAGCGATTGAGACCTGTGTCCGGACTGCAATTCCCGTGAGGTTTCGGCAATGGCGTCGTGACAGGGAAGGTGCAACCGCCGGTTAGGTGCACAGATTTTGCAGCTCAAATCCATCAGGGGATGGATAAAACCAGAAGAAGAAGAAGAAGGAGAAGAAAACCAGGTACCAATATGAATTGTTATGCAAGGCTGCAGGGTGGGGTGAAAGCGCTGGGCTGACTCCCTGCCTGCCTGCCGGCCTTGTGCCTCCAAGTCTGCAACTTTGGTTTTTTATTTGGTCTGCATCTTACTTTTCCCCTCGTTTTCACATGCTCCTTGCTCCTTGCTCGGTGCCTTTTCCCCTGTAATTATGGTACATGTTTGTTTATACTTTGAACAGAGATGCATTTAGTACCTCCTGTTTTGAGTGCCAACGGACTAAGCGTGTTTGCACCTTGAATTTTGTCGCAGTTGTTTTGTCAACCGTTTTTGCCATGTGTGAATTCGTGAGTGCTACCCCGCGTGTATTTAGTTTCAAATCGCAGGGCTTAAAGATGAATTTATAAATCAATTAAAAAGGAAAAAAAAAAAAAAAAACCTTTCTCGTTCTCTACGATTGTTAAAGTTGAATGCTTAATTTCAAGGGCTATGTTAATTTAAAGATTAAAATTAATGTTGACATCATTATCATTGCGCTACCTTTATCCCAACAAAATAAGGTGGACTACATAAGTTATTTTTTGTCAAAGCTAGATCTCTATTTATTTGCACTTTCTTCAAATCATTTTTAATTGTTTTTTGATTTCTTTTTTGGTCTTCTTTTCCTGGCTTTTCATGAACAGTGATGTAGTAACCTTTTTCCTAATAAGCTCATTATCTGATCTTCTTTGTACATGTCCAAACTATCTAAGCCACCATTCCAAGCTAAAACTACAAAAACAAACTACAAGAGTTTACCTAAGGATGGAATGAAAACTTATTTGAATCGTGCAGCCAACTGCTATATTTAGAGGCAAGCATGCATCTTGTGATAGTAGATATCTGATAACGTAGCATGTGCATTGATATCAAGGCTAAGATATTTGATCCTTGATATCAGATACATGATATCATAGCTTTCGAAAAACATGATTTATCATACTCCCATGACTGAATGAAAACTCATTCTCAAGTGGACCAAAGGAAAAACAAATTCCTTACAAAATATTGGAAAGGTATGGGATTATTAACTGACTCTAACTACTAACTAACTCTGAGTGCCGCAGTGGTGTGTACAAAAATGACATAGTTAAATGACAAAAAAAAAAACAAAAAAAAAAATTTGAAGTGGCTTGATGTAGTTCATATCTTGGGCGGTGGTGGCTCTTCCATTAACTTTTTCCCTCTGTTGTTTGGCTTCTAGAAAGTTACCCCTCTTTTGTCCTTATCTTCTTTTTCCATATGTCCTCTTGATGAGTGGCAAGGTACCCCTACACTCAACCATACAATATCGCAGGGCGAACATGATATCACAACTGATGTGATATCGTGGCTGCAATATCGGGGGTCCGATAACTGGGCCTGACAGACCATATCTTGTATCAAGGCTCCGACAATAGGGCTCCGATAACTGGGCCTAATAGACCATGACTCATCATACTCCCACGAATGAATAACAACTCATCCTCAAGTCAAAGAAAGTGAGGAACAAGTTCAATTGATTACACAGTGGATAGGTATGGGATTATTGACTAACTAGGAATTTATTCATGCCGCAGTGGAGGATTAAACAAAATTTGGACACAGACACAGCAGACAAAACTTGTGGAACTCATGGGGTTTCCAGTAGTAGTGGCTCCTCCATGGGTGTCTTTCCTTTGTTTGGTGCTCCAGGCTTCTGAGATTGATACTGTTGAAGAAGTGCCTGAAGTTTCTCCTCTTCTATCCATAGATTATGAGCCATCCATCCTGATGTTCCAATGTTTGATGGAGTCAACACTTTTCATGGACATAGTAGCTGTGGGAACACTTGATTGGCCTTGACATGTCATGCTGCAAACAGCCGTCATTCCTCTTCATAGGCTTAGGCACTGACCTCTCCACCTTTTACTTGGATAGATTATGCAGTAATAGGAATTCCATGATGGATGCTGAGTGATTGCGCCTCCTGCTCTACATGTTCTGCATAAAGTCTTTGGCCTATGTCTCCCCTTGGTCGTTCGGTTGCACCTTAAGAAGGTCCTCCTTGTTATCTTCTTTTAGGGTCCATCTATAATCACACAAAGATCAATTGTTAGTAAGGTTATTGGAAAAAAGTTCAATGATTTCATACCTTATTCATTGCCTTTAATAAATGTTGAATTCTTTGTTGATTTTAGAGTTAGAAATTTTTTTCAAGGAAGTTGCCCTAAAAGTTTAATGTTGGACCTGGTTTGTTTAGGTGACACATAAAAGGACCTGGTTTTGAGGAACGTTTAATAAAATGATGACAAAGGGAAGAATAGATTTGACAATGAAGTACTTGGAGGGTATAAGGTGATGTGGTGGTGTGCAACAAGTACAAATTGCAAAAGTCACACAAGTGGATCCTCCCTAAAGTAGGTTCCAACCTATAATGCCCTTGCGTAACTACACCTTAAAATGTCTGTAGGCATTAGAAGGGTTAAATGTAATCCATACCAGTTTCACAAAACACACACATGTAGATACCACTGGAATGAGGTAAGAATTCTATGCTATACGAGACACGAGCCACAACTCCATGAACAGCGAGAGGAGATGGGGTATAGAAGGGATTGTAGAGATTGGGACATGAGGTGACTGACCCAGGGTGCAGTGAATCCTACGTGTAAAGCATGATTAATGTGTCATTAACCTGTCGTTCCAAGATCAAGACCAAGTCCATTCCTATGATCAGTGACATCGCATTGGTTCATCCCATGATGAGCGACTATGAGAGTACCATAACAATAAGGCATATGATCACTTGGCATTTTGTTCAAGGGAGGAGTGATTTTTGCTTTGTGGCACTTTCCTTCTTTTTTTTTTTTTTTGAAGTATTGCTTTATCTAGAGAAGCCACCAACCTTCAGGCACGGGTGCATGTCTTTCCAATGGGACCTCTTAGAACAGCATTGGATCTTTGAGTGCCTTTTGATTACTCTTACTCCCATTTTGCTTTAGATCTACAAGGATCTTAGTACAACCACATTGCATGATAACTCTCACAAACATCACCAAAGAGAATTCGCAAGTCCCCTTGATGTCACACCCTAATCATTCCCTCTTGGTCCATCCTTCTTCATTCTGGGTACAATGAACACAAAATTAATTTTAAGCTTTAAGAATGTCAAGAATATCATTGTACCCTCGAACAGAACCTCTTATTTGTAGAGTGGATGAGTGGGTGTAATGGGCTCACTATCCAAATAATTAATTACTTGAGACTCAATAACATAGAACACACCTCAACCAACGATCTACATGAGTGTTTTATTCATAGATGAGATTACTTATAAAAACATAAAAAGACAAAAAGACAAAATGATAAAACAAGAAATTGAAAACTAAAAAACTGGAAAACAAAAAGTTGTAAAATTAAAGAAAATAAAAAGTGGTTATTAATTCTACTTGTTACTAAAATGGGGGATATCCCCCATAACTAAACAGTTGAGCATGGCAAGGATTAATAAATGGAAGGTGAGGATCCTTGCATGTTGGAAATATTTAGACTTGGTCATATTTACCCCATTGGGCTCCACACACTTGGTTATAGTAAGCATAGTGGGGCAATTTATGAGATGTGGTTCCCAGATAACTAGTTGACCCACTATGATAATTGGGACCATTAGATGGTATGCAAGGATCGAGATGCTGCCCTCCATGGCTATGTTCATTAGGCCGTATGGTTGTTGGAGTGTTAATTGGTGACCCTGATGAAGTAACATGAGGCATTGGATTCAAAGATAAGGGTGCACCATAGTGTTGGACTTGTGCCGAGTTGGAGGATGCAAAGGCCTTGGAATTGTGTTGTCCCTTCCTAGGGTCATTTCTAAAGAAGGGATGCCTTTGTTGTTGCTGAGGTCTCTCACTGCTATTGGCAATAGTAGCACAAGTAACGTTCAAAGGTTGCTGCTGTGGTGCAAACACCTTAGGAATAGTTGGTGGCGATGTAGAAGGAGAGAAAAGATGAGAATGTTGAAAATCAGAAGAAGTGTGAGGTGCACAAGGTGGTGGTTGTGTTGAGGACATAGGCTAATAGTATTAAGGAGAATAATAATGCGGTGAGATAGAGTATGTTGACCCAGTTGGGGAAACAAGATGTTGAACTAGGTGAGCATTTAGATTTAGATGATATGAAGGGTGTCTCCAGTTTAGGGGTGGCTTCCCCCATGATTGGGATTGTTGTCACTATGATCGAACACAGTGTCTCTGTACGATCTCTAGGTGTAACGTGTTTCCCCAATGCTCATATAAATGTAACAAGATTGGGCATTGGCCCTTGGGGTGATCGTATAGGCAAATGTTGCATTCATATGTATGATTAGCTGTTGAGCTCTTATTTTCTTCACCCCTTCTTCCCAATTATCTAATGATATTTTTTCTTGCTTCTCGGGTTCTCAAAACTCTATCTCTAATGATACCGATATATTCTTCACACTTTTTATGCGTCCATTCCAACATCTTATTGATCTTTGCCTTGACTTCCTTAATTGATTGTTGTACTGGCAAAGATGTTTCTTCCCCCTTGTGGTAGGTTTATTTCTCCTTTTTATGACCATGGACCTTTGTTAAGTTAATATTTTGGTCTTGTTGGTGTTTTTCAACACTCTCCCATCTAGCCATTTCTCCTTCTTCTTTTGCTACCCGCTTAATAAGCTCTTGGAATTAATGGGTTCGTAGTTCGTATAGTTGACCTTGGGCATACATCCCTAGGGTCTCTCTTGTTTCATCACAAAGCCCATCAATGATATGATACATTAGCCTTTCCTTGGAGAACTTATGGCCTAGACAGTTGTTTAACAGTGCATAATATCTTTCTAAGGCCATGTCCAAGGGTTCATGTTGCACTTGTTTCCACTCTTGGATTTGTTTCCTCAAGGTCGACACTCTTGCGTAGGTTTGATATCTTTCATTAAAGACTTCTACCATTGTTGGCCAACATCGTATTGAATTTGGTTTTAACGATCTATACCATACTTTTGCTTGGCCAACGAGTGTCATAGGGAAAAGCTTGAGTTTTTGCCATTCATTATCAATGTTGTTCCACGTACAGGCATCGTAGAAGGCTTGTAAATGTTGATGCGGATCTAAGTCATAGCCTCTTGAGAAACTGGGAAAGTTGTTTAAATTGAGCCTGGGTAGGCGGCTCTCTTTACGATGCCTACATGAGATTCGAACAGCCTCTTGTATTTGCGTTAGGCTTGGAGCGACCAATAGGGGTTCATTGTCATCAGGTAAGTTATGCTTTCGTGTGTTGGGACAATGTTGCCTTCGTTTATGTTTATAAGAAACCTCCACCTCGAGTTGCGTACTCCAATCTTCATTATCATACAATTTGTTGGTTATCCAATGAATTTCACCACTAGATGTGGCATTGTTATAGTCTTGTAGGAGAGCCATGGTTGTGAAATTGTGTGTGAATTTATATGTGACTTTTTATAATTATATTTTTTTTCGTAAAAGATATATCGTTAATTCCTATACAGCGGCCTTGTATGATATAACTAATCTAGATAACTAGCACTGTCCCCAGCAACGGCGCCAATGATGAGTGGCGAGGTACCCCTACACTCAACCATACGAATACGAGCATTTCACACGCGATCCAGTTGAACTCCGTAGACGGGCTAGTTGTGGTATCTAGATAGTTATCCTTAGGTCGCAGTTCATTATCTTCCCACCTAGACTAGTATTAGCTTTATCACGTATGGTTTAGTCTAGAGTGAGGTGTATGATATGTTCCTATGCTAATGCTCCTCTTGGGTATGATGGTAAATAAGATTAACTAAGATAAGAGAGAAAGGGTGAGAGAGAATCTAAGCTAGCCTAAGTGCGATGAGCATCCATTCCTCAATCATTCGTACACATCTTGGACCTTGTGCACGACTACCACTGAGATTACCAAGTGCAGATCCTAGGTACGCTACTAGGTTGCCAAGTAGTCACACTTAAATGCTCATGATCAAGTCATACTCATTCCACGTTTAATAGGAGTTTAGGATAAAGAGATGTTAACTATGAAAGCAATAAATAACAATAAAAATTAAATAATTAAAATAAGTGAATGCTATAATGATGAAGTAATCTCAATCTTTATTTCCGATCATGTGCATGTCCAAGTACGTCACACTCGAATAAAGGATGTCGTACAATTACAATCACCACACTGCAGGCATACACTGGGAAATAATTCTAACTCTAAGAAGGAAAAACTACAAGAGTTTGGGTAAGGAACTCATAACTAACTCCTAGAATAAGGAAAGCTACATCCTATTTATAGAAATTGAGGCAAGCTGTGATATCGTGTACATGATATCACGGGGTGGACGCGATATCGCAGCTGATGCAATATTATGGCTATGATATCAAGGGTCTGATAACTGGGCTTGATAGACCATATCTTGTATTAGGACTCTGATAACAAGGCTTCGATAACTAGGCCTAATAGACCATGACTCATCACCTCTCTATTGAGTATGACACAGAGACTCCTTCAATTTTAACTATTGCATTAACCTCTTTATTTCACCAAAATTGGTATGTTTCACCTAAGTTCTATTCATTGTTGTTGGTTATTGTGGGCCATAATGGAGATGCTTGGAGTTTCATCTTCACTACTTTCGAAGAAAATTCCATAAAGGGATCAAAATTTAGTTCCACGATGATCATGGACATGATTGATCTTCTTGGATGGCCTGGAGGAAATCTGGTGACAACATAAGGCACCGTCCTTATTTAGGTACTTGTGGAATTTTTACCTCTCCTTGGTCTAAGTGGGCTATTGCATGAGTTTCTTGATGAATGTTGTATAATTAAGCCTCCTTCTTTGCATTTTCTGCTTGTGGGGTTTGTTTGCCTGCTCAACCTCTTTCACAACCTCTTGGTCTTTTACTCTCGTGTTGTGAAGGTTCTCCTTTTAGTATCCTCTTCAGGGCCATTTGTAATCAATAAGGGTTTAAAATTATTAGGGTGTTCCTATCAATTCTTAATAGTTCTTTATCTTGCTCATACCCTCGGTTAGATCAAGTTTGTATCTTATTACTATTGCAAAGTTCAAAATATTTTCAAAAAGAAACCCCTTAGGTGTTATATCTTTTAGTTACTTATGATCTTCTATCATTCTCCTTGCTTATTATGGCCCAAAATAGTTGATATGGTCTATTAGGAGTATTATCTAGAATCTTTCTAGCTTTAGTTTGATTCATTAACTTTAAGGTTCTTATTATCTCATTGTACTTACCCTTTATAATATCTTCTAAGTATTAGGAATTTGTGGTTCAAATTCTTAAATTTTTATTTGCTTATATCATGCAATGCACCCCTCCCTTCCACCCCACCCACCCCCCACCCCCAGGGCACCCTACCAAAACTAAGTTGAGCACTTCAGGATCAACAAAATTGAGAAATTTCGGAAATTAGAGCTATGAGGACGAAGTTATTACCTTTGGAAGCTAGTATGCAAGAGGGCTGAGGAAAAAATTGCAAAAACTTCTCTTGCTCCAAATGAGAGAAATAAAAAATTTTACTAACTTTCATGCTTATATATACTATTTTTATGTGTGCAACATCGTAGATCATACATGGTAGGTGCCTATGACATCATAACTACAATGTCATCGTTAAAAAAATTCAAATTTTTCATTAATTTTTTTTGGAAAAAAATGAGTCAAATGGAATGTCTGGAAGATGGGAAGCTTGTCTAGAGGATCATGGGCCATGAGTGATGCATAGTTTTCAACAAGTTAGCATTCAAGGTTCATGAAGATGGAATATTGAGTAATGAAAGTTTATAGTATGGATAAGAAATGGATAATGAATTTCTAATGTACAAACAGATTATTAGATGATATGACAAGTTTATTAGACATTTTGGAAGGCACAAAATGATGTGGAATTACTTGGCAAGTATGAAATACAAGAGTTATACAAGTGGATCCTTCCCAAAGTAGGCTCTAGCCCTTAGTGCCCTTGTATAACTACGCCTAAAGTGTCCTTAGGCACTCAAGGAGTTGAATGTAAGACATACATGTCTGTCAAAACACACATGTTAGTATCATCAGATTGGGAAAATAATGCTATATTATACAAAACCACAGGTTATGATTAACTATACAATAAGGTGAGATGGACTACACAAAGAATTACTAAAATCATGACATGAAATACCCTACCATAGGCATAATGAATCCTTGTGTGTTATTGATGGTTAAAGTAATCATTAGCCCTTCTTTCCAAGATTCAAACTAAGTCTAGACCACATTCTAGTGACATTGCACTATTTCATCTCTTGGATTTACAACCATAAGACTACCACTATTGCAAGGAGTATTACCACTTGGCATATTGTCCAAGGAAGGAGTTTATTCATTGCACATTTTATTGTTTAGATCTTTGAGAAGCCGCCTACCTTTAGGCATGGGTAACATGTCTTTCTAGTGGGATCCCTAGAAATTTATTCTCATGCATTTATTTTATTTTTTTAATTGTGTCAACCTTACCAAAGGACTACCTTTAGGCATGGATAACATGTCTTTCTAGTGACATGGTAAGGCAACACATATTGTACTTTTACTCCCATTTTTCTTTAGATCTATAATGATATAATACAACCTAAGCAACAAGATAGGACTCACAGTAGTAATCCAAGAGAATCCACAAATCCCTTTAATGTCATACCCTTTGCATTCCCACTTGGTTCTTCACCCTTTTGTCCAGGCATAATGATCACATTTATTATTAGTTCTATTATGCAAAGAGTATCATTATGGCCATGGTAAGAACCTCTTATTATTGGAATGGATGGATGGATGTGGTGATCTCACTGTATAGATAATCAGTCCCTTATGATTAATAATATAGAAAAATATTCACCTTATTAGAACTACATCTTGCCTTATTCAATGTGTTTTATTGGAAAATTGATAGAAATATGTACAAGTAAGAATAATAGCAAATTATAGAAAAAATTGTAAAAGATATCAAGAATTGTAAAGATAGTAAGAACGAAAGATTATCAAAGAATTAGAAAATACCAAAGAATATCAAAAAATTGAGAAATGAAAAGGTATAAAAGAATGAGAAGATATTAAAGAATGTAAAAAAGTATTAAGAAAAGAAAAGGGTATACCAAAGAATTCTAAACCACAAAGAAGTAGAAAATAAAAAAGTTAAAAAGAACTTATTAATTCCTAGGTCAGGATAAGGCGTCTTCTCATGACTAAATGAATGGATGAGTGTTCAGAAAATGCATCCTAGATTCCTTGGATCATATACTCTAGGTTGCTCACTTATCATCCTTAGTGACTTAGTTTTTCTATCATTGTCCCAAGTAATCTTGATGGTAATTGAATCTTGATCATCTAAGTCCCTATTTTCTCTATTTGCTAGGGTATTATTATGGTTTAATATTTCTGTTTGTGAGCTCTCAATTGGGATCATTTTCTTATAATAGGAATTAATAAGTGATTCAGATGTTTCCATGCATGTTTTAGACACTTTTAGGTTCTCAATTTTTGGCCATTGGGTATCTTTTAGTTTAGTGGTTTGATGAGTGGCGAGGTACCCCTACACTCAACCATATGAATACGAGTGTTTCACGCATGATCCGATCGAACTCTGTAGATGAACTAGTTGTGGTATCTAGACAGTTACTCGTAGATCGCAGTTTGTTGTCTTCCCACCTGGACTAGTACTAGCTTTGTCACGTATGGTTTAGTCCAAAGTGAGGTGTATGATGTGTTCCTACACTAATGCTACTCCTGGGTATGATGGGAAATAATATTAACTAGG
Organism: Gnetum montanum; assembly: GCA_015680685.1. NCBI lineage: Eukaryota > Viridiplantae > Streptophyta > Gnetopsida > Gnetales > Gnetaceae > Gnetum > Gnetum montanum. The sequence continues at coordinate 73,174 of MNCI01007021.1, read as the reverse complement.
CTAGGAGAGAGAGAGAGGGTGAGAGAGAATCTAAACTAGCCTAAGTGCGATGAGGATCCGTTCCTTAATCATCCATACACATCTTGGACCTTTTGCATGACTACCATTGGGATTACCAAGCGCATGGCCTAGGTACAGTACTGGGTTACCAATTAGTCACACTTAAATGCTCGTGATTAAGTCATACTCATTCCATATTACTAGGAAATAAGGGTAGAGAGATATTAGCTAAGAAAGTAATGAATAACAATAAGATTAAAAATTAATTAATTAAATAATTAAGCTAAGTGGATGCTGCAATGATGAAGTAATCTCAATCTTTATTGCTGGTCATGTGCGTGTCCAAGTACATCACACTCGAATAAGGATGCCATACAATTACAATCATCACACTGCGGGCATGCACTGGGAGAAAGGGTTGAAAGGAAAAACTGACAGAAAGTCCCTACTTTAACACTAAGAGCTAAAATCAAAACTTAACACTGAACTCCAATATGTTTGCCTCTTATTTATAGATGAGGAGACAGGCTACGATATTGCGTACGTGATATCGTGTCTAGGTTGTGATATCGCATACGTGATATCGCGTCGGCTGTGATATAGCGTACATGATATCACGGCCGATAGCACACGACTCATCATACCCCCATGACTAAATGAAAACTCGTCCTTGAGTAAAAGTGAGAACAAGCTCCATTGATTACACAGTGGATAGGTATGGGATTATTGACTGACTAGAGTGGATTCAAGCCATAGTGTGGAATTAGAACAAAATTGAGACACAACATGAAGAACGCAAAAGAAAATCCTATAACTACAAGATTGGGTGGAACTCAGGTAGTTCCTGGTGGTGGTGGCTCCTCCATGGGTGTCTTTACCTTGTCTTGCACTCTAAGTCTTGGGATTTGATGGCGTTGAAGTATGGCCAGGAGTTTCTCCTCTTGTAAGGCCTTAAGTGCCTTGGCATGCACGTAAGTTTGCGCTTGTGCCATAGAGGCATCCCAGTCAGCCTTCTCTTTTTCTTCCACCACCCTTTTATTCTCTGTCAAAAATTTATTAAGTTGCTCAATTTTGAAAGCATCCAGCTGGTTCTAAGCAACCTTTGGCCCTGTATTCGGAAAGTTTAATACTTCCGAAATGGCTTGAACAGAGAAATCAACAGTCACACCACAAATGTTAACTGTGGTGCCTTTTTCTTTGTTGTGCCAAAATTGGTACGTTTCCCCTAAGTACCAAGCACCACTTTCAGAGAGGGTAGGCCATAATGGGGACCCTTTGAGGTGATCCTTAACAGCCTCCAAAGTAAATTCTGCGAAAGGTCCAAAGTTTAATTCCATGATCACTACAGTAAATATGGACCTTTCATGGATGGTCTAAATACAATCCTGGGGCAACATGAGATATTGTCCCTGTTCAAATGTTGTTGCAGCTCCTCCTTCTGCCTGCCTTGATGGTACAGTGGTAGGGTCTTCTTGGTGAATATTAAATGATTGTTCCTTCTGCTCTGCATGTTGTTCGGTAGGAACTTGTCCTTCACCTCTCCTAGGTCGTTTGATCGCACCTTGAGCAAGACCTTCCTGTTGTCCACGTTTCGGGGTCATCTACAATCTCACAGGGCTAATCGTTAGTAAGGTTGTTACCAAAGTTAGGTTATACCTCACTACTTACCTTAATGAATTTGCTTTATCTCTGTGTGACGTTAATTAAGATATCCCCAAAAGATTATAGTATTGAATCCTCTTTGCTTAGGTGGTTTCCAAATCTAGTTTCCCGGTATAACTAAGGAGATGAAATTATTTTTGGCACATTTATTCTTAAGTTTATAACTAATTACCCTTAATAATGTCCTTCAGGTGATGATGAATTTCAAAAATAGTATGTGCTATTTGGCATGTGCCCCTCCCCCATGACTGAGCTGAACACTCCGGGTTCAAGTGGGTTCAAACGAAATGAAAATCGGAGGACCAGTGAGCAAGATATGGGTATGAAAGCCAATGACGCACAATCACAAGTCGTAGAGAGAAAATTGGAAAACTTCCCCCACGTGAATAGTTGCAAATGATGTTGATAGGTGCAAGGGGGCTATGTATATATATTTTTTTGAGATACAATATTGTGTATGTGATATCGCAGCCTATCGAAGTTAGGCACTTTATAAGATGTACCAAATTTTTAACATTTTTCTGAGATCAACGTTGTAAACTAAGGACATCTAGATGATTGTTAAAGGGTTCTAGGATAATTCAATTAGTTTTGAAGGCACGACAATTATGATGGTATGGAATTCGTCAATAAGGACCTCGAATGGGAGAAAAAGGCTATGTAATGCTTCATAGGGACATGTGAATGGGAGGGATAGTAATAAGGGAAAGAATATCATTGACAATACACATAGGGTAGTAGATGATGTGCGGAAGATGTGTTATAAGTGTGAATTACAAAAATTACACAAGTGGGTCCTCCCCAAAGCAAGTTCCAACCTATAACGCCCTTGCGTAACCACACCTGAAAATGTCCTTAGGCACTAGAAGGGTTAAATGTAATCCACACTAGTTCCACAAAACACACACATGTAAGTATCATCGAAGTGAGGTAAGAATTCTATGCTACACAAGCCATGAGCCACAATTACATGAACAACAAGATGAGATGAACTATAGAAGGGATTATAGAGATTGGGACATGAGGTAACTAACCCAGGGCACAATGAATTCCAAGTGTAAAGCATGATTAATGTGTCATTCACCCGTCGTTCCAAGATTAGAACCAAGTCCATTCCTCTGATCAGTGACACCGCATTGTTTCATTCCATGATGAGCGACTATGAGAGTACCATAACAACAATGCGTACGATCACTTGGCATTTTATTCAAGGGAGGAGTGATTTTTGCTTTGTGGCACTTTTCTTTTCATTTTCTTTTTCTCTTTTTTTTTCTTCTTTTTTTTTCTTTGTTTTTTTTTTGAATGAATGAATCCAGAGAAGCCGCCAACCTTCAGGCATGGGTGCATGTCTTTCCAGTGGGACCCCCTAGAATAGCATTGGATTTTTGAGTACCCTTTTGATTACTCTTACTCCCATTTTTCGTTAGATCTACAAGGATCTTAGTATGACCAGATTGCATGATAACTCCCATAGACGTCACCAAAGAGAATCCGCAAGTCCCCTTGATGTCACATCCTAATCATTCCCTCTTGGTCCATCCTTCTTCATCTTGGGTACAATGAACACAAAATTAATTTTAATTTTTAAGAATGTCAAGAATATCACTGTACCCTTGAACAAAACCTCTTATTTGTAGAGTGGATGAGTGGGTGTAATGGGCTCACTGTCCAAATAATTGATCACTTGAGACTCGATAACACAGAACACACCTCAACCAACAAGCCACATGAGTGTCTTATTTGTAGATGAGCTTACTTATAAAAAGATAAAAATACCAAAAAGACAAAAAGATAAAACAAGAGGTTAAAAGATAAAAAACTGGAAAGAAAAAATTGTAAAATTAAAGAAAATGAAAAATATTTATTAATCCTGCTTGTTATTAAAATTGGGGATATCCCCCCATAACTAAATGGTTGAGCATGGAGAGGATTAACAAATGAAAGTTGAGGATCCTTGCATGTTGGAAATATTAGAACTTGGTCATACTTACCCCTTTGGGGTTCACACGCTTGATTGTAGTAAGCATAGTGGGGCAATTTATAAGATGTGGTTCCCTGGTAAGGAGTTGACCCACTATGATACTTGAGACCGTAAGATGGTATGCAAGGATCAGGATGTCACTTTCCATGGCTGTATTCATTGGGCCATATGGTTGTTGGAGTGTTAATTGATGGCCCTGATGAAGTAACATGAGGCATTGGGTTTGAAGAGAAGGATGCACCATAGTGTTGGACTTGTGCTGAGTTGGAGAATGCAGTGACCTTGGAATTATGTTGTCCCTTCCTACGGTCATGTCTAAAGAAGGGACGCCTTCGATGTTGAGGAGGTCTCTCACTACTATTGGCAGTAGTAGCACAAGTAACGTTTGTGGGTTGTTGCTATGTTGCAGACATTTTAGGAACAATAGGTGGCGATGTAGAATGAGGGAAAGTATGAGAATGTTAAAATTTAGGAGAAGTGTAAGGTTGACAAGGTGGTGGTTGTGTTGAGGACATGGGCTGATAGTATTGGGGAGAATAATAATATGGCGAGGTAGAGTATGTTGACCCAGTTGGGGAAATAGGATGTTGAACTAGACAAACATTTAGATTCGGATGATACGAAGGGTGTCTCCAGTTTAGGGGTGGCTTCCCCCACGACTGGGATTGTTGCCATTGTGATCAAACATAGTATCTTTGTATGAACTCTGGGTGTAACGTGCTTCCCCAATGCTCATATAAATGTAACAAGATTGGACATTGGCCCTTGGGGTGATTGTACAAGAAAATGTTGCATTTATACGTATGATTGGCAGTTGAGCCCCAATCTTCCTCATCCCTTCTTTCTGATTATCTAATGATATGTTTTCCCACTTCTCAAGTTGTCAAAACTCTATCTCCAATAATATTGATATATTCTCCACACTTTTTATGCATCCATTCTAGCCTCCTATTGGTCTTTGCCTTGATTTCATCTAATGATTGTTGTACTGGCAAAGATGGTTCTTCCTCCTTGAGATAGGTTGATTTCTCCTTTTTGTGATTATGGACCTCTATTAAGTTGAGATTCTGGTCCCATTGATGTTTTTCAACACTCTCCCATCTAGCCATTTCTCCTTCTTCTTTTGCTACCCGCTTAATAAGCTCTTGGACTTAATGGGTTTGTAGTTCGTATAGTTGACCTTGGGCATACATCCCTAGGGTCTCTCTCATTTCATCATGAAGCCCATCAATGATATGGTACATTAGCCTTTCCTCGGAGAACTCATGGCCTGGACAATTGTTTAACAGTGCATAATATCTTTCTAAGGCCATGTCCAAGGGTTCATGTTGTTCTTGTTTTCACTCTTGGATTTTTTTCCTTAAGGCTGATACTCTTACGTTGGTTTGATATCTTTCGTTAAAGAGTTCTACCATTGTTGGCCAATGTCATATTGAATTTGGTTTTAATGATCTATATCATACTTTTGCTTGGCCAACGAGTGTCATAGGAAAGAGCTTGAGTTTTTGCCAATCATTATCAATGTTGTTCCATGTGCAAGCATCATAGAAGGCTTGTAAATGTTGTTGCAGATCTAATTCATAACCTCTTGAAAAACTGGGAAAGTTGTTTAAATCGAGCCTGGGTAGGCAGCTCTCTTTACGATGCCTACGAGAGATTAGAACAGCCTCTTGTATTTGCATTAGGCTTGTAGTGGCCAGTAGGGGTTCATCGTCATCAGGTAAGTTATGCTTTCATGTGTTGGGATGATGTTTCCTTCATTTATGTTTATAAGAAACCCCCACTTCGGATTGCGTACTCCAATCTTCATTATCAGATAATTTGTTGGTTCTCCAATGAAGTGCCTCACTAGATGTGGCATTATCGTAGTCTTGTAGGATATGCATGGTTGTGAAATTATGTGTGAATTTATATGGGACTTTTTATAATTATTTTTTCCTAAAAGATATATTGTTAATTCCTATACAGCAACCTTATATGATATGACTAATCTAGATAACTAGCACCATCCCCGGCAACAGCGCCAATGATGAGTCGCGAGGTACCCCTACACTCAACCATACGAATACGAGCGTTTCATGCACGATATGGTCGAACTTCGCAAACAGACTAGTTGTGGTATCTAGACAGTTACTCGTAGATCACAGTTCGCTGTCTTCCCACCTGGAGTAGTATTAGCTTTGTCACATATGGTTTAGTCCAAAGTGAGGTGTATGATGTGTTTCTACACTAATGCTACTCCTGGGTATGATGGGAAATAATATTAACTAGGCTAGGAGGGAGAGAGGGTGAGAGAGAATCTAAACTAGCCTAAGTATGATGAGCATCCATTCCTTAATCATCCATACACATCTTAGACCTTGTGCATGACTACCATTGGGATTACCAAGTGCATGGCCTAGGTACACTACTGGGTTACCAAGTAGTCACACTTAAATGGTTGTGATTAAGTCGTACTCATTCCACGTTACTAGGAGATAAGGGTAGAGAGATATTAGCTAAGAAAGCAATGAATAAAAATAACAATAACAATTAATTAATTAAATAATTAAGCTAAGAGGATGCTACAATGATTAAGTAATCTCGATCTTTATTGCTGGTCATGTGCGTGTCCAAGTATGTCACACTTGAATAAGGATGTCGTACAATTACAATCATCACACTGCGGGCATGCACTGGGAGAAAGGGTTGAGAGGAAAAACTGACAGAAAGTCCCTACTTTAACACTAAGAGCTAAAATCAAAACTTAACACCAAACTCCAATCTGCGTGCCTCTTATTTATAGATGAGGAGACAGGCTACAATATCACGTATGTGATATCACGTCTAGGTTGTGATGTCATGTACGTGATATTGCGTTAGCTGTGATATCACGTACATGATATCGTGTCGGCTGTGATATCACATACATGATATCACGGCCAACAGCACATGACTCATCATGGTTCATGCTTTCATTTGTTCACACACTTGTTTTTCACATCTGTTGTGGGTTGGTATAGGGATTGTGTTAACATTTTGAACTTTCAACCCACAACAACATCCTTTATCATTATTATTGATGCATGGAATTTTCTATCTCTCCACAATGATAGCTTCATCTATTATGTTTTGCATTGGATTGATAATGGGTATTAGCGCTTGCATTAAATTAGAAGACATTGTTTTGGTGAGGAAGGATTTTGCACTTGGCTAGCCTTGTGCTAGTTTTGATGAGCCAGTAGGTCTATGAGTTGTGTGCCCATGTGTGGAAACTATCCTAAAGAAACGATGTTTTTGAGACTTTTGCCGAGATCTATTAACATTATCATTTACTTGTATGTTCATAGCATAAGTGACATTCTTCTATCAATGTTGTGGTGCCAATCCTTCCTATATTGTTGGTGGTGACATATGGTGGAGGGAAGTATGAGAATATTGAGGATGTCATGGAGGATAAGAGGTTTGAGATGGTGATCCCATTGGGGATGTTGTTGATCGATGATATTTGGGAGAGTGGTAGTAGTGATTTGAGGTAGAGGAAGTAGAACCGTATGGAGAAACAAGTTGTTGAACATAGTAATCATATGGGTCCAACTAGCAATTAGGGTATTGTTGGTTTATTGATGGCATCCCCCATGACTATGGGTTTTGCCACTACAGTTGATAGTAGTGTTGAGGCTAATAAGATATCCCATTAAGATAGTACAGTTGGTGGTAGGATTGTCTATAATTACCTTGTGAGTAAGGTAATTTCCTAGGCATTAGCTTTTGTATGAACTTGGGATTCAAAGCAAAAGCCCCAAAGTCTTATAGATGTAACATAATTGGGCAATAGCCCTTTGGATGGTCATATTGGTAGATGTCACATCCATCATCCTCTTTTGTGGTTAAGTCTATAACCTCTTCTACTATAACTATTTTCTCTTTTTTTTGGTAGGTGTTCCTACCTGCTTCTTTGTTCTTTTTCTGTTTCTTGTTTTGATCACTTGATTTGTTTTGCGCCACCTTCTCCTCTATGGTTTTCACATTGGTTGTGACTTTTTCATTCATCAACTCCCACATCTTATCTATTCTTACTTTAAGCTCCCTAATAGGCTTTTGTATTGAAAAGGTTTGTTGTAAAGTCACCTCATCAAGAGTCGCCTCTTTTTCCTCATCATAGATAGGGACCTCCTTTTTTTGAAGAGTTGGATTCCAATTATATTCCTCTATATTCTCCCATTTACATAACTCTCATTTTTCTTTTGCCACCCACTTAATGAGCCTTTGTATCTATGAGGCTTTTAATTTGGATAATTTACCTTGGGCATAAATCCCAAGGGTCTTCCTTGTTTGATTATGAAGCCCATCCATGATGTGGAAAAGCTGCTCTTTTTGAGAGAAATCATGGCCTAAACATCTATGTAGTAGCGAATAATATATATCCATGTCCACATCCAAAGATTCATGTTTTTCTTGCCTCCATCCTTGTATTTGTTTTCTCAATTTGGACACTCTCGCATACGTTTGGTATTTCTTAATAAAGAGTTGTAGCATTGTGAACCATCGAGGATTGAATCTAGTTATAATGACCTATACCAACTTTCAACTTCATCAACTAGTGTTCTAGGAAAGAGCTTAAGCTTTTGCCACTCACTCTCAATGTTCTACAACACACAAGCATCATTGAAGGCTTGTAAGTAATGTTGTGGAGTAGAGTTATAGCCTCTCATAAATTTAGGAATGTTATTCATATCAAGCATTTTGATGTGACTCTGCCTTTGATGCCTTTGGGGTATTCTAACTACCTCCATTATTTGCATCATTCTCCTAGTAGCCAATAAGGGTTCATCATCATTAGACATGTTGTGGTGATAATTTCTATTTCTAGTTGTCTAATTATGATGATTTTGTTCATGCTCACTTTGATGATCTAGTCTATTTCTATTTTTTCTTTGTCTTGACCCCTTAGTATATCTCTATTTCTATTCCTACGCTCATCTTTGTTAGAAGTAGATGTGTGATGAGTGGAAAGGTACCCCTACACCCAACCATATGAATCACAAGGCATTCATGTGTGATCTAGTCAAATTTTTTGGACTTTATAGTTTCTAGTGCACTAGTCTTCTAAGAAGTGAATCTTGCCCTAAGGTCATTTTTTGTCTTCCCAATTACACTTGTGACGTATAAAGATATGGTTAACTATAATCGAGGCATATGATTTTTATCATTTTATATCTTATGTTCTTTGGTGCTTGGGGAGAGAGAGAGATAAAGTAATTTAATGACTAATCTAAATGAACTAACTAACTGGTCTCTAACTAGTCCTAACATAAGCATTGGGTCCCACTTTCTATACACATCCTAAACCCACGTATCCATTGCTGGGTTACCAAGTGCTATGTTACTAGGTGGACCATGCAATAACGCTGCTAAGATTACAGAGCAAATATGTGTTATGCTTAAAGCAGTTGTACTTATGTATTTACTTTATCTAGCTTATCTTGCTTAATTAGCTCAATTACTGGAAAACATTAAATAAACAACCAAAAGTATTAAATGCATGAATAAATATCTAAACTATTCATAATGCTGCAAGGTTTATCAAGAAGCTCATCTTTATTACTATACACATTGTTGTGCTTAGGTACAACAATGCTCAAATAAAGATTCATACACTCAATAACTCCTACTATGGGCACTTGGGAAAATATTCTAACTTTCAAATGAAAAAACTGCAATAGCTTGGCTACACTATGACTGACTAATGCCATAAATGTGGCTAGTGAGAACATATTTATAGGCAAGAATAGACCCTATGTTGATGGGGCCTAGTCAATGCATGAAATGATGTATTGAAAGGGCCTAGTCGAGGTAATCCCCCATGACTCATCTAACACCCACAACTGGATGAAAAATTTTTCTTGAGTTCTTTAAAAAATTGGAAAGGCATGGAATTATTGATTGATGCTAGACTTAACAAAGTGACTTGACAAAATTAAGTACCTGAGTGTACAAACCAACACATTACAAAAATTTCCGTGTTCATGACACAAAATTGAACACCATGACATGACTCTTCAAAATTGGATGACACTTCCTTTGATGGCATGAAGTCAATTGAGAAGGTTAAATAGTCATCAGTGGTGGTGGCTCATGAGGTTTTGAGGGACCTTCATCAGCTTCAAACACATGTGGTGGTTGAGGTGGCTATGGTTTTCCTACTACTATTGCAACTTCTAGGAAGAGGTAAAAGGCATCCAGTAATGCTTTCATTTTGTCCTCCTTACTCCTTGGATCATGCACTATCCATGCAGCTTTGCCAATGTGGGTAGGAACGGGCACATCCAAAGGACAAGGAATTGCTAGAAATAACTCTTTGACATTGATGAACCAGGTAGTAAATTGCTTGTGTCCAATATTGAATGGCCTATCTATGTTCTGTAGCTCTTTGTAATCATTCATTCTCTTGCCCAGGTTCTTGGTAGTTGATTGTTGATTGGTGAATTGTGCCTTGAGAACCCCAAGTTTAGAATTTGATGTTTCAAGCTTTTGCTTGATGTCCTTATGGTGCTTGAACTCGACCTTATATAGTAAGTACAAGCTGGCCACTTTCTTCTCAAGTTCTAATCATAGCCATCCAGCAGTCAACATCGTCAAGTTTGTATAGCGAAGATTGGCTAGTTCCATATACTCTATCATTTCTTCAATCTGAAACTCCCTTAGGTGGATCTCTACTTTGCTATAGGCGTCTATTCCATCAATGATGGGTTGCCACACCTCTCTTCCTTGTTGGAGTTGCTAAAGGGCCTCGTTTAATTTAGCCTTAGCCATTTGAATGTGCTTCTCATTCACTTCCTTCTACAAGCCAACCTAGTCTTTATAGTGATTCTTGACTCTTTCAAATTTGAGAGCCTTGTTTTTCTAAGCAGCAATCTTGATGCTAGATTTATGGCATATGACTTAGACTTTCTCCATAGATAGATTTTAATTCTCTATAGCCAATTTCCTTAACTCTATGTTTACCTTGGCGAGCTACTCCTACTATTGATGAATGAATTCTTGCATTTGTTATTTTTGTGCATCAACAATGCATAGGCAATGATTTCTGGTAGTCAATGATTCATTTTTGTGATGCATCTAAACTAAGTCCTTCTGAATTGACTAGGTTTCTGCTTTAGCTATGGACTAGTTGAAGATGGTCATCATTATTTCCTCCTCAACCTATTTTAATCATTCCTGAAGTTGCTGAAAAGCTTCATCTCTAGTTACTGTAGGGCTGAGGAGTGTAGGATCAGCAAAACAAGCACACAATTCATCAACTTTTGTAGCCAAGCGTTGGTTTCGTGCTTGAGCCATTTTAAGTCACCCTTCTAAGATAATGCATTTATCCTTTGCTTCTAGCAGCTCTTATTGGATAGTAGTAATATTGTCTAGAAAATCGAAGATATTCAGAATCAATTGCTTGGTCCCCATTAGTCAATCTAGCAACTCTTCATGTTGGGCTGCACTCAATCTTCCATTGACCATGCCTATGAATGTTTGCACATCTTGAAGTGCAGATACATCTGGTATAGATATCACAGGTGCATTAAGCTCTTCTACAATTCGGTCAGCAACAACTTTAGTAGTGGTCTCTTGTCCTTAGTGCTACATCACCAATATAGTTACCCACTCATCCTCCTCCAAGCATACAAAAAAGGAGGCAACATTCCCAGAGATTTTTGGGAATAAATGATGTTGAGATAGAGACAACATTACCTCTTAGGCACTAGGATTCAATCTCATGGGCAAGTGCACTTGTTGGGCAGACAATATTGGTCCACCTCTTTTCATCTAGCTAATTATCTAAGCCACCTCATTAAGGTGGCTCATTGTAGGTCAATATAAAAATGGGTCTACACCACTTGTTCATGCACCCTACTCTTGCTCACTCAAGAGCTACTCTTGGATCTCTCTTGTAAGTGTTCAATTGTTGTGCGGGCCTCTAACATTGTTTCTTGAGTAGGTGGTGAGGGTGGCAGCTATTGCTCCCCTTCTTTAGACATGGTAGGTGTCTTATTTTTCATCATTTCAGACCATGAGGCAATGAAAGTATGCCTGATCATGTCATTTGCATAGTAGATGATCCTTGCCCTTTTGCAAAGTTTCCAGATGAGACATGGGAAAGGTAGGGTTTTCCTTCTATGTTTGTTTTCTTTGAAGTGCTTCATGATCTCTAAATAGATTAATTATGGAAGATAGGATTGTAGAAATGTCTAAGGTATGCGAATTAACTATCCAAACTAAGAGATATGTAAGTGGGTTCTCCCCATAGCAAGAACATGCCCTTTTGCCCTTGCACAACCTCAACTAAGGAGTCCATGGACCCCATAGTTGATTTAATGATCATAAAAAGGTAAGGACCAACTTGGAAGAATCTATCCAAGAATTCCAACACATCAAACTAAGACATTGAGCATAACATAAAAATTGGCAGTGAGGTGAGTTGTGGTAGCATAGATAGATGATGGAGAGGGTGGAATGAAATCTTGAATTAAGGTCATAGAAAGTCCCTTGTGGAGTTTGTGTTTAAAATAACTTGAGAAGATCCACCCTTAGTCAATACCAAAACCAGCGTCTTTCAGTGACTTTGCATTGTCACTCTAAGATTGATCCACCCCCTTGAGACACAAGAGTACTCCCAAAAAACAACCACCATTCAATAAAGAGAAGAAAAGAAAAGTAGGAAGTGGGAGAGGGCCTTAGTTAGACAGGACGTTCAAGCATGGGTAACATGTCTTTCTAGTCCCATAACTAGTGCTTGTAGCCTGTTTATTTTTCTAAGGGGTGTGCTTTGAATTTCCATCATGTTTTTTTTTTCTCTTTTTATATATTTGTTTTTTCTTTCATTCTTTTGGATAGGAACCACACCATGCAGAGACTTTATTTGACTTCCTATTAGTGGTTGGAATGGAATGGTAAGTCCATGAAAAAACACTCAAGCACTCAAGTAAGTAAAAGAGTACAAAGAGTATTAAGTCCCCTTGAAGTCACACCCTGTACAAACCTTTGAATACTTCCTAATTCTAGAAACTACCAAGGTCATAGTTTCTTTAATGAAAGGGACCTCAAACTTCTAAAATGAAGAAAACCATAGAGTTTGTTGGATGGGTGTATGACGTGGACTCACTACCTGTTCCATGAAAAATAAACCATGTGATAGCCATTAGACATTAGAATTCAAAAATAGAAATCAGACATTGACAATCACAACATTAAGCACAAACCATCATTTGTACATAGCAATAGTGGCATTATGGCCTACAACAATAAAGCACATTTATTAGCAAAAATAATGAAATGTCACACTCAAACCAAACAAACTAAACTATATAAGAAAGTATAAATTATCCAAGAAAGATTCAAATGTACTCACGATGATACAAAACAAGAAATGATGTAAAATGGAAAAAATAACTTGTAAAATAAAAAATTTGTAAAATAAATAACTTGTAAAATCAAAAACATGGAAAACAAAAAGTAGAAAAATTAAGAAGCCATATGGATAGTTAGCACGGATGGCCATCTCCCCCACAACTAAGTTGGAAGGAGGAGATCCAAAAAATAAAGTGTGATTGTCCTTTTTTTGAGGTGGTAGTTGCATTGGCTTGTCTTGATTCTAGGAATGGTTTCACTCATTGGATGTTGATCACTACTTTTTATTTAGGCTCTCAAATTCGTAGATTATTATGGTCCCAAAGGAATAGGTTTGATCAATTAAATAAGTTTCCTCCCACAATGTTTGAAACTTTGTTTGCTAGGGTATGTGTGTGGGATTCCAATAAAGAACCTTATCTCCTAGTTGAAGTTTTACTTTTCATATTCTTAGGTCATGACATTGCTTGTTGAATGCATTGTGCACTTCATTCGAAGATAGGGCCACTAATTGATTTTCATCTAGCACATTAAGGTTGATCAATCTTTCTCTTTGTACTAGACTCAGGTTAAGATTCAAATCATAGGTTGTTGAGAGCATACGGAGCTTGGATTAAATCAGGAGCATTGGAAGTTTTTCGTACACTAGCTCATAAGGAGAGTAGCAAATAGGGAGTTTTCATGTTGAGCAATAGGCCCAAAGGGCATCATTAAGTTTTGTGCTCCAATCTCTCCTATATTTGCTTATGGTCCTTGTTAGGATCTTTGTAATCTCCTGGTTAGTTACCTTTGCTTGATTGTTGGCTTGGGGGTGATAGGATGTTGTTAATTTATGTTCAACCCCCAGGTGTTGCATTAACTTTCTAAAAGTGGCACTTATAAAATGAGTTTAATTATTAGAAATCAGTGCTTGTGGCACCCCAAACCTATTTACAACATGTTGTTGTACAAATCTAGTAGTAGTAGATGATGTACAATCGATAACAATTGTTGTTTCTACCCATTTGGTGCAGTAGTCAGTTACTATAATGATATATTCCCTTCCATTAAACATGGGTCTGATGGGACCCATGAAGTCTATGCCCCATATGTGAAAGGGATCCAATGGTTGAATCCACTATTGAGGACCCTCCATACATGCATTCATCCCATCATCTATTTGACAATGCTCACAAGATTGAAGAAACCAGTGAACATCCCTAAAGATTGTAATCCAATGGCATCCTACCATCAGGATTTTTATGGTTATGCACCTCCCTACATAGTAACCTCTGCAAGGGCCTTCATGAGCATCTTGAAGAATGTGTAGTTAATTTGCATTAGGGACACACCAATGAACTAGGCCATCAGTGCACACTTTGTAAAGGTGTTTATTGATTTGCATGAAGTACTTTGCCCAATGAAGAAATTGTTGTTTCTTCCTAAAGTCCAGACCTTGTGGCATCTCTTAGATGAGAAGGTAAGTGACGATGCCATCATACCATTTTGTTTCTATGGGCACTTAATCATTTATTAATCCTATAAAGAGAAGTGTATCTTGAAATTGATCAAAGAGTGAACTCTCCTCCTCTTTGCTATTCCATCTTAACCAAAAAAGATGGTTAATGACCACATTCTTAGTTCCTTTCCAGTCTATCATTGTGGCATCGAATTCCCATAGGATCATGAACCACTGTATGATGCAAAGGTTCATTGTTGGCTTATTCATTAGAAAGTGAATGACACTATGATCTGTGTGCACAAATACTTTATAATCAAGAACATAGGACCTGAACTTGTTGAGAGCATACACCACTACCATCAATTCTTTCTCAATTGTGGTGTAATTTAATTATGCACCCACAATGCTTTGGCTTTCATAGTGAATGTAATATGGATGTTTCTTATCGTCCAACTACATAAGCATAGCTCCCAAGGCATAATTAAATGTGTTTTTCATTATGTGGAATAGTTTGGACCAGTCTGGTGCCCATAGAATTGGAGTTTCTACAAGTTTATCCTTCAAATATTGGAATGCATGTTCACACTTCTTAGTCCAAGCAAATGGTGCATCTTTCTTTGTAAGCTCAACCAATCGCTTTGCAATCTTAGAGAAATTCTCTATGAATCATTGATAGTAGCTAGTGTGTCTAGGGAATGATCAAACATCTTTAACTATCTCTAGTTGATGTGTTATTCCTTGGATGACCCTTATCTTCTTTGGGTCTACCTCAATCCCTTTTTGTGAAATTCGATGCCCCAATACAATGCCTTCCTAGACCATCAGATGGCTTTTTTGCTAATTGAGCCTGAGGCTTGTTTTGACACATCTTTTTAATACCTACTCAAGGCGATCCAAGGCTTGCACAAATGTAGCCCCATAGGTAGAAAAATCATCCATAAAGACTTCTACCTCGCTACCAATCTGCTACTGAAAATTACTAATGACTAGGCATTGAAATGTTGTAGGGGCATTACATAGACCAAATGACATCTTACAATACGCAAAATTCCCCCATGGACTTGTGAATGTTATCTTGGCCTAATCTTTTGGTGCAATTTGGATTTGGTTATAGTCACTATAACCATCCAAAAAGCTATAATAGCAATGGCTGGAGATTGTGTCCAACACTTGGTCCACAAATGGCAATGGGAAATCATCTTTAAATATTGCCATATTCAACAATCTAAAGTCGATGTAGACTTGCCACTTACCACCTTTCTTTGGCACAATTACAAGTGAGCTAACCCACTCATTATCTATAATGGGATAGATGAACCCTACCTTAAGGAGTTCTATTTCCTCCTTGATAGTCTATTTCAATTTGGGGTTCAATCACCTCTGCAGCTACCTTCTTAGCTTCATGGCTAGGTCAATGTAAATGTGATGTTCGCCTATCCGTGGATCAATTCTTGTAAGTTTTGGATGTGACCAAGCAAAGGCTATTAACCACTTGTTGATGACCTACAATAGCTTATCTTTTTGTTTAAGAGCAAGATTTGCATTGATTATGATAAGCTTACCATTGTTCAAAAATGTGTATTCCATGCTATCTAGAATAATTTTTAACTCTAGGGACTCCTGTTTGAAATTTTTAGGGATTTCCAACTCTCCCCAACATGTATCATCATTTTCTTCATTAGAGAGTTGGCGATGAACTTGCTCAAGTTTATCTGTGCCTTTCACATAAACACATGTTAGGATCTCAGTAAGTTCCATGCATAGTGTGCTACTGTCAGAGTCAGCTATTAACCTTTGGATGCCCTCCTATTTTGTAGCTGCTATGTATAGGCACCTTTGAATATCTTGTTCATGTGCCCACTAATTTCATGCTTTAATGAATGTACTTTTGATGGACCAAATCTTTTACATGCAATTGCACCAATTATCATTGTATGCAATGCATGGAACACACTTATTCTTTAAATGTCTAAACTCATTTTCCTTGGAGATTTCCAGGAGAGGTCTCTTATACCCATACGGGCATCTACTATGCTTAACCAAGCCCTTTCCATAATGATGGGGAAGTCACCTTTATAGTTTTCAACCTTGGTCACTAGAAACTTAGGTTAGGACCACCCATAAACTGTGGTCACAATGTCCTCCACTAAATTTAAAGGAATATTGATTGATTGGTTTGCCAGCTCTAAATGGATTACTCTTCTTGAGCAGTGATAGGTTTTAGGCTTTGTAAATGCATGAGAGATGAGATTGACACTAGAACTAGAATCAACAAGAGCCTTGCATGGCTCATGTCTAGTAATCTACAAGTAAATGAGAGGACTTCCTAGGTTAGATCTTTTCATGGAAAAATTACCAGCCTTGATCCAATCAAAGACAGCATGAGTTAACATCATAGTGTGGATCTAAGGTAGCACTTGGTTTGAAGGGTACTCAAATGTATTTGATGTAGAGGATGAGGGCATTGGAGACACACGATGACCAGTCATATTTGGTTGTGAGGGTTTGGAAGGACTATTAGGTCAGAAGAAGGATTATTCCTTAGAATAATTATCTGAACCACTTGGCTGAAAGACCAATTGTGAATGTATAGCCCTCGTAGCATTTTGTTGTTGTGGCTATGGAGGAATTTCACCCTACATGGATGGAGAAAAATGTAACTAGGTTGAGGGTAGAGGGATGTGTGCAAATGGATGCAGAGGATGGTATGGATATGGGTTCTTCCCTTGAGTAGATGATGAATGGTTTGGTGATACTCTAGAGGGTAATGGTGATGCTGAAATGAGGCATGGCTTACATAACTTCTTGGAGAGACAAGTTGCTAAACATGGTACCCATATGGATTTGGTTGTTTATAAGTTTACTGTTGTCTTGGCAGTGGCTTTGCCCATGATTGTGGTTGGTGCCATTATTGGTATTGCTCATAGGGTTGTGGTGGAGCTCTACTTGGATAATAAGCTTATTGGTGCTAGTGATTACCTCGGATTGCCTTGAGGATAGGCCAATCGTTTGGGTGCTTGCCTCCTTGCTAGTCATATATTCAATGCGTACACCCTAGACTCTTATAAGTGTGACATCATAGGGTAGCATCCCTTTGGATGTCCATATTGAAAAATTTCATAGCCAATGTCATATTTGGAGTCTATCTCTACAACTTCTTCCACTGTAGTATCTTTGCCCTTACCTCTTTGGTAGGCACGTTCAGCTTCTTTTTGCCTCCTGCAATTATGATCACTATTTTGCTCTTTAGATTCTTTAGTAATCTTCATAGTAGTTTGGAATTTTTCATCCAAAGAATCCCATAATTTATCAACCTTTGCCAAAATATCAGAGACAAATGTTTGGATAGGTATGGTTTTCCTGATCATCACTTCATTGAGTGGTGACTCCTCCTCATCACGAAATCGAACCTCTCTTTTTCTTATGGAATGATCCCTATTATACTCTTCTACACTTTCCATTTTTTGTAACTCACCTTCTTCTTTTGCTACCTACTCTATTAGCCTTTGAATTTGAGGAGCTCTCAATTCAAACAATCTCCCTTGGAAATACACACCAAGAGTTCTTCTGGTTTCTACACTAAGCCCATCTATGATGTGGCGAATTTATTCCCTCTGAGAATAACTAGGGCTAGGACATCAGTGTAAGAGTGAATAATATTTGCCCATGGTGGCATCTAGTGGTTCATGTGTTTCATATTTCCAGCCTTGGATTTGCTTTATCTGATTAGACACTCTAGAGTATGTCTGGTATTTGTCATTAAATAGTTCCAACATAGTACTCCATCTACAAATGGATTCTAGCTCCAAGGACTAGTACTAGCTTTTAACTTTCTTAATGAGTGTCCTAGGAAATATCTTGAGTTTTTGCTAGTCATTTTCAATGTTTTGTAAGGCAAAGGCATCTAGAAAAGCTTGTAGATGGTTCTACAAATTAGACTTGTATCGCCTCTCAAATCTTGAAACATTGTTCATGTTTAAGCACTTGATCCAACTTTCTTTCACATCCCTAGTTGGAATCTTAAGTGCCTCTACAATGTTAATCATGCTTTGAGTTGCGAACAAAGGTTCATCATCATGATTGTGTTGATGACACCGATGATGGTTTCTATCACCCCTTCATTCTTGGCAAGCTCTACAATCATTGTTGTTGCGCTGATCACCTTCGTCATGATTATTTATGCAACAACTTCTATCAAAACCAGAAGATGAAGAGGAATGTTTGGAATTGGATGAAGAGTATGAAGAGGAAGGTGGACCACCACTACCACTACAATGTACTCTACCACCTCTTTACTCATTACGACCACCATCCTTAGATCCCTTGCCATCATGACGTGTGCCCAAGTCCCTACCTTGACTATCACTTTTTCCAGAACCTAGTTTATGAATAGTGGATCATAGGTTTAGGGCCACACCCTCATCACCAATAAAAGAGGGTGAAGAATTTTCATTTTAAGAATCCTCAGAGGAAGTATCCACGTTGTCATCTTGGTTTAGTAGCAACAAGGGGTTAGTGAAGTGTTTTCCCTTTATAAACTCATGGTGCTTCTCCTAGTGTCGATCTCTCCTACGTTGTGTTTCAGTGGGATGGTAGTCCTAAGTGTCATAACCATTTACAATGTATTCCTTATGAAGATCTGGGATGTCCAACTTCTTAAGAGTTTGAAAGAGCATCCTTGGCATAGATTGATCAAGGGGCATTATGATGTTGCCCTTCATATTACACCATTGTAGTTGTTCATCCTAATGTAGGATGAAGGTGAAGTCCGATACATACTCATCTAGATGAGTATATACCACTTTGTGCTCTTTTGGGATTAGTGGTTTGACATCTTCATGCTTGTGGGAGGAAGACATTTTTCAACAAATAAAATAATCAGTGTGCTTTTGTAATTATAGGTCATCGTATGGGAGTGATGTTGACCTTGGGTTTATCCAACAATATTACTAATTCTCACTAATCCTAGATAGTGCACATTTCAACAAACAAAGTCCTCAATAATGACACCAATGATGAGTGACAAGGTACCCCTACGCCCAACCATATGAATCACAAGGTGTTCACACATGATTTGGTTGAATTCTATGGACTTTGTAGTTTCGAACGCACTAGTCTTCTAGGAAGTGAGTCTTGCCCTAAGGTCATTTGTTGTCTTCCCAATTACACTTGTGACGTACAAAGATATGGTTAAGTGTAATCAAGGCATATGATTTTTATCATTTTATATCTTATGTTCTTTGGTGCTTGGGGAGAGAGAGAGAGATAAAGTAATTTAATGACTAATCTAAATGAACTAACTAACTAGTCTCTAACTAGTTCTAACATAAGCATTTGGTCCCACTTTCTATACACGTCTTGAACCCACATATCCACTGCTGGGTTACCAAGTACTATAATACTATGCGCATCAAGCAATAATGATGCTAGGATCACCAAGCAAATACATGTTACGCTCGAAGCAATCATACTTACATATTTACTATATCTAGCTTATCTTTCTTAATTAGCTTAATTACTAGAAAACATTAAATAAATAACTAAAAGCATTAAATGCATGAATAAATATCTAAACTATCTAGAATACTGTAAGGTTTATTAAGAAGGTCATCTTTATTAGCATACACACTATTGTGCTTAGTTACAACAATGCTCAAATAAATATTTAATGACTCCTACTATGGGCACTTGGGAAAATATTCTAATTTTTAAAAAAGTACAAGAGCTTCACTACACTATGATTGATTGATGCCATAAATGAGGCTGGTATGCATGTATTTATAGGCAAGAATAGACCCTACGTCGATGGGGCCTAGTTGATGTGGCCACCCACAACTCATCAACGTGGAAGAGGAAGAGGAAGATGGTAAACTAGGAGAATCGCCATGGCTCCTATATCTCCCCCCATGGTCCCTTGATTTATCTCTTCTAGGTTTGGCTGAGGTCTTAGGCCTTGAGGTCCTCCTTGTTCTAGGACTTACTCCATCTCCTCTAGGATTGTCCACACCAATTGAACATAGTCCTTGCATGTAGTAAGGGTCAAAATGAACATATGAACTCCTTACTTAAGGTTGTTCAATAAAATTATCTTCAATATAGATCCTATCATTTCTCCTACAAAAGTTTTCATCATACAATGCATTGTTGGTTCTATGTGAAGATGGCATGTTTATAACATGTGCGACATAAAATATTAATATTTTCTAAAAGGTAAATTATTAATACTTTCACAGCGATCATTTATAATCTAACTAATCTAGATAACTAGCACCATCCCTAGTAATGATGCCAATGATGAGTAGCAAGTACCCCTACATTCAACCATACAAATCACAAGTGTTCATACATGATTCGATTGAATTCTATGGATGGGACTAGTTTTGGCATCTAGATTATTACGCATTGATGGCAACATGCTATCTTCCCACTTGGACTAGTGGTAGCTTTGTCACATATGGTTTAGTCCAAAGTGAGGCATATGATAATTGATGTTGTTAGGCCTTGATTACTCCTAGTGATAAAGATAATTGGAAATGAAAGTTAGTCCTAAGTCTAAGTAATGATGATAACGTAAATCTACTCTAGCTTAGAGTGATGAGCATCTAGTCCTGCCTTACTGTACACATCTTGGGCTCATGTAACTATTACTGGGATTACCAAGTGAGTTCACTACTAAGCAAATCAAGTGAAACCACTACTAGGTTATCAAACGATTATACTTAAACACTTGAAACCAATCGTACTCATTCCTCTTTACTAATGAACATGTAAAAGTAAAGTGCTTTGGAAAAGTAAATGATTAAACTAAGAAAATAGTAAAAAATATGCTAAGTAAAACAATAAAACTAAGTGGATGCTGCAATGACGAAAAACAATCTCAATCTTTATTTCTGGTCATGAGCTATGCCCAAGTACACTTCACTCAAATAAAGATTCTGTACAACTACTCAACACCACATTGTGGGCATTCACTCTATTGCTAAAACTATGAAAACAAACTACAAGAGTCTACCTAATGATGGAATGAAAACTTATTCGGATCATGCACCCAAGTATTGTATTTATAGGTAAGCACGCATCCTACGATATCGGATATCGGATAACGTAGCATGTGCTCTGATATTAGGGCTAAGATATTGGATCCACTATATCAGATATTTGATATTAGATACTCAATATCTTAACCTATGAAAAACATGATTTATCACTAACATTTAGCACCATAGTAGGCCTATTTGTTATGGATGAACAACAAGTGTTCCTAATGCCCAGTCATATGATCTACAAGCATCGTAGTAAATACTATTGTAATCCATGGATGGGACTAGCATGGTAACTAGATAGTTAAATGTGAGATTGCATGTCACTATTTCATAAACAATAAAAGTGCAATGTTGAAAGGGCTTAGTTCACACTAATGCAACAACATAGCTTCATCAACATTAATGCATTAATGTTGCTTAGTTGACTAAGCCTCTGTTGTGTCAACAAACAGTCATAAAAATACTTATAAATAGAGTTCATTTATCATGTTTACACATTGTTTTGGTCACTAGTGTAGTCAAACTCTTGTATTTGTTTTTCATAATCTAAGAATAGTCAGCAAGTGCCCACAATGTTAGTTTAAGTTAATTATATGATATTTTATTTTAGTAGCATTATACTTGTACATAATCCATAATGGGCAACAAGATCAAGATTGATTCAGTGGACTACATAACCTTGAATAGAATGGACACAACTAGTTTCAAGCATAAACATGCATTCACTTGGTAATCCCAGCAACATTATTTTTTTAGTTTGTCTAATAGTAAAACACTTGGTAATCCTAGTAATGGACACATGAGTTTAGGACATGTCCAATAAATTGGGAACAAACACTCATAATCCTTATGCTAGCTTAGGATTTATTTTCTTATTATCAATTAATTAATTAATTTCAATGTTTTCATCTAGCTTAGCCATAACCACATAACATCAATGATCATACACCTCACTTGTAACACCATGTCCTACCACTCCTAGGTAGGACAAAGTGATGTCTAGGATCGCTAGTAATACCATAATAGAAGCATGACAAATTGGAAACTAATGGTGCATTAAAATAAATTAAGAATAAACCACTCAATATATATAAATATTATGGATGATTAAACTACACAAAATTTATGCCAAACCAAAAAGTAAGCATACATTTCAATTTATAAAACTACATGTCTATACATAAACAAAAAAAAAAATTTGTATTACTCTCACACGATGCAAAACAGAAACATCATCATATAAATAAGAGCAAAGTGAGGGTCATGCAAATATGAACAATCCACAATACTCTACATGGAAATATACATCAACCAATCCTCAAAGATTTTCCTCTCCTTTGCTCTCTCTCAATGTTTGCCTACACCCCTACAACTTCCACCTATAACTAAATAAAGTCAATATAAAATTTAGTGGGAAGCCTTTATGCTTCCCCTTATAGATGATCAATAAGTGCTACACTAGAGGAGAGGAATGGGATACAAGGCAACCTACATCAATTGTCAATCTCACACATGTTATAAGTGACATGTGCACATACAATACCACACACAGAACTAGCATAATTCCTACTAGAGTAAACAGATTGCTAACATACAATCATAGATATAGTCACCATCAAACATAAATAATCATATATCCATTGCACAACATTGTATGTATTTTCACTATTAGGTTCATGCATTTCATACCCACACCATATTGTCAAGCAATACATGGACCACACAATCATACATCAATCATATAATATATTATCATCACTATGATCCACAAAGTAATACCATCATATACACTTTACCCATGTGGTTATTATCATATCCATACTTAGTATAGCATGTGAAACATTGTCATAAGTACTCATAATCAATCATTGCCTATAGGTCTGTTATTTACTTGACTAGTCTAGGGTTCTTCAACCTGTGACTTGCAACCACTAGCCTTTTAGAGGATTGGCTTTAGAGACAAACACACCTATGCCATGTACTAGTCATAAAAATGAACTTACCTACACTCTCCCACTCTCAAAATGAGACCTGAGATAGGAGCCTCATTGATGCATCACAGTGGCGGTCAATTCATAACTACCTTCAAGGTGCCTCATAATCAACTAGCCCACACCCTTATGCTAGCACTACCTACCAATGACTACTACAAGTGTCATTATGAAGAGATGTATCAATTGAGGCTAGCTTAAGCCAACACATGTTAGAAGTACAACCCATCCAAAACAAACATAACATAATTCCATATATCCATACCTAGTAGTCACACTCATTCCATAAAAACAATACCACAACTTAACATCACAAAATTTCACACCACAACCATACTCCTTGAACTATATATAATTTCATAAAAAGTATGGCTATTGTAACCTCTAAAATGATAGATGCCAAAAGAGAAAACAAATTCCATAATTAGAAAGTACGTCAAAAGATTATCCCAATGATATAAGTTTCACCTCAATCAAACTACTAGAAAAAAATTTATGTGCATTTAAAATTTAATTAATAAAATAATAAATAATATTATTTAATTATAGCTAGTGATAATTGAAACTCTCAGAAACTTCTACAAAAAAACATGCCCATAAAATATAATATCTAAACCATGCTAGTCTCATCAACATCACATCTAATATTCTACAAGTCCCCATCATTTCATAAAATAGCATATTCATGGCTAAACAATCTGAAACCAAAATCATAAAATTTTATGATATCGACAAAACAATATATCCAAACTCAATCTTTAAACTATTCACCCCACATGCCCACATCACATTATCATATATACCAATCCAACACAAAAATAAGGATAAAGTAGAGACAACTTACCAATCAAAATTGTTGAAGTAAAAAGTCCAAAATAAGCATAAAATCCTCAAGAATCTGGCAAAACTTTCTTTTGCTCTAAACAAGTTCTGTATCTACATAAATATGACTGTAAAAATCTCAAATCTAAGTTTAGACCAAGCAAAACCCTTCCACAAAGCTAAAATTTCAAAAAGAGTGGAAAACAAAAGAAAATTGAAGAAATGGGAAAGAATAAATTCAAACTCAATTTTTGTTCATATGAATAGAAGGTAAAACAAAAACCCAAATTCTATGGGTGAAGGATGCATAGTAGTGGCCAAAACAAAAGAAAGATGGTGATGTCTTTTTATATATGCATACTGTGTATATATGCCTTATACATCAACGTTAACATTTTTTTTGTTATGCAATCACATGCAAAGCCTGATTCTACTTTTACTTTTTAAATGTTTTTTTAATAACATTTTTATAAGTTTATAAGTTTTTTCCCTTCTTAACTTATACTTCGCACTTCAAACATGCATAATAGACACACTAGGACTTCAAATCAAAATCCATTTGAACCTATGAGATTCATATCAAATACTTTATACATCCACATGCTAAAATTACATCCAAACACCACACAACATAGTGCTACAATTCAAATGCATAAACACATACTAGATAGTTGATCTTGTACCTCAATCCAACATCCTTGTCAGCCACATCACTTGTCTAACACATCACATCGAGCTAGTGTGCATAATCATGTTAGTTAAGCATGTAAAGACATCATAATCATAACATAAAGGCTAACGCATCATAACATATAAAACGTAGTCATAACAAACTAACTTATTTTTGATAACCCACGAAGACCACACATACAATATATAAATCATAATCATATTGCCATACCTAATATTGCTAGAAGACATGTAATAATCTCCCCTACTTGAGAATCTTCCTCATGGAAGATCTTAGTATGAGCTACACACATCTCAGTTTCCACCTCCTACGTTACCTTTGAAGCTCCATGTCTACTCCACAAAACCTTGACCATAGGCACAACTTTATTACATAGTTGTCACACAATCCAATCAACAATCTCTGCTAGCTACTTTACATAACTAACATTAGACTATAGTTGTATCCTTGAATGATCAATCACATGATGCTCATCAAGCACATAACGTCGTAGCATAGATACATGGAACACATCATGTACATGTGCCAATTAAGAAGGTGCTACTATATGATAAACCACTCATCCAATTGTCTGCAGCATCTCAAAAGGACCAATGTACCTATGAGCCAATTTCCCCTTTTGGCCAAATCATGTAAGGCCCTTTAGGAGAGAAACATGAAGAAATACATGATCCCCAATTACACACTCTAGTGGTCTTTGGCTCCAATTGGCATATTTTACCTACCTATCCTATGTAGCTTTTAATTTATCTCAAATCTCTTGAACTTGCTATGTGGTCTACCTCACCAAATCTGTGCTCACTTGCTAATGATCTTCTATGATATCCCAACATAGAGGCATTCTACATGACCTACCATATAAAATCTCATATGGTATTACTCGCAAACTCTCCGAATAACTATTATTATATGCAAACTTAGCCAATGGTAACATTTGATCACAACTATCTTTATACTATAAATCATAAACTCTCAACATGTCCTCGAGAATTTGATTCACTCGCTTAGTTTGTCCATCTGTTTGTGAATGATATGTTGAACTCATGTTCAGCCCTATACCCATCTCCATCTTAAATGCCTACCAAAAATGTGACATGAATTGATCATATTTATCACTACTATCCGTTCTGGCACACCATGCAATTGCACTATCTCTATAAGAAAGACATGTGCAGTCTCTATTGCACTCATCGATGCTCTTATGGCAAGGAAATGGATAGACTTTGTTAACAAGTAAATAACTACTAATATAGTATCATAGCCACTGCAAGCTTGCAAAAGACCAACAATGAAATCGATACTAATGGCATCCCATTCCCACCAAGGAATGTCATGATAATGAAAATATCCTTAAGGCCTTTGATGCTTTATCTTTACTTACTAGGAAATCAAACATCAAGAGACATACTCCCCTACATTCCTCTTCATACCAAGCCATTAATACATTTGTCGTAACCCTTGGTACATTTTTTGGCTACTTAAATGTATTTGATATCTACTCATGTGGGCCACATCCATGAAATAAAATTGCAAAACTTCTAGAACACATACTTAACCATCCCTCTGTAATACACCATGATTATTCATAGAGAATGATCCATCAAAAGTGATCTACTGCCTCAACTCTTGACATCATGAATCATGTTGCTACTGCTCTCAAATCTACTCTTGCAAATCATATTGGATAGTCAAGTTATTAAGCTTACTTGCCACCTTGCTTAATGCATCAATTAATTTATTAGTCTTATCAAGATTGTATCTAATAGTGAACTTAAAATTAGCAAGCAACGCCACCCATCTACGTTCTTGTAGGTTTAACTATAGTTGACTCATAAGATATTGGAGGTTCTTATGGTCAATCTAGATAGTAACCTACTCCCCATACAAACAATTCCACTAAATCTTCAATGCAAATATCACAACATCCAGCTCTAGATCATGCACGAGATATCTGGAATGGTGCATCTTCCTTTGTTAGTTGTGAGGATATGTTGAACAATAAAATGTCATGGCTTGTTGGTTTCATTTCATTTGATACTTCATGAATTCAACATCATAACCCATTTTGCTACATCATAGTTGCAACATCCTTAGCTAGCCTCTACCTATAAGTATAACTCACCAATCATATTTATGGCATCATTTGATCAATTAGTAGCAAGGCACTTGATGTTTAATTTTATAGTCTTAAGAATAATCAACAAGTACTTATAGTATTGATTTGAGTTAGTTGTATGAAGTTTTATTTGAGTGGAATGTACCTAAAAACATTTCATGATCAATAATAATATCAAGATTGATTCTTCTCTATTACAACATGTTGACAAAAAATAGATTTATTATTTTATGCATTTAATTTCTATTATTCTCTAATATAATAATTTACATTTTGACTACACTATAAATATTTAGGTTTTAAACCCCAAACTATAAATATATTAAAAATAAAAATTAAGAGTACAAAAGCAAAGGAGCAAAGGAAAAGCTCCAAAACAACAAAAAAGAAATGCCTAACAATTTTGGAGATGTCTTTTCAATTTTTCATCCTTATAACCAATCTTGAAGAACCTCCCCTTTGTGGTAGGAAAATGATTAGATCTTGTCCTCATTCAAAAGTGGGCAAATGGGTTTTCACTTCCTATTAAATTCTTATTGTTAATAAAAAAGAAAAACTAAAGAGAGAAATATTTAGAAATTTAGTTGAAGCATCAATTGTTGAATGATGTCATCTTGAACTAACAATGGAAGAAGATTAGCTAGAAAATCTATATGAATCAAATACCAATAGGAAAACCTTGATGAATCAAATACCACAAAACATTGTCTAATTTTTGAAGGAGTAGAGGTATTCCATGTCTTTTGAATTCCTTGCTTTCATAATTACACTTGGTGATTAACCTTCCAAAGATAATTGAATCTTAGCCAAGTATCAATATTAGAACTAATAAAAGTATACATAATCTTGGATTGATATGGAAAAACATGAGAGCCATTAATCCAAGAAAAATCAAGAATTATGAGAATATTGAATAGTACTGATGAGCGGCAAGGTACCCCTACCCCCAACCATACAAATCACAAAGAGTTCACACGTGATCCGATCAAATTCCATGAACTTTATCATTTCTGGTGCACTAGTCTTCTAGGAAGTGAATCTTGTCTTAAGGTCAATTATTGTCTTCCCAATTACACTTGTGATGTACACTGGTATGGTTAAGTGTAACTGAGGCATCTAATTTTTATCATTTTGTATTTTATGATTTTGGTATTTAAAGGAAGATAAAAGTGATTGGATTAACTAATTTAAATTAACTAAGTAACTAGCATCTAACTAATCCTAACATAAGCATCCGATCCCACTTTCTATACATGTCCTAAATCCACGTATCCACTATTGGGTGACCAAGTGCTATGCTACTAGGTGTACCAAGCAATAATGTTGCTAAGATTGCCAAGTGAATATGTGTTACGCTCGAAGCAGTCATACTTATGTGTGTAACCTATCTTTCTTAATTTCTTCATTAATTTAATTTCTGGAAAACATTTAATAAATTATTGAAAACATTTTAATAAATAACTAAAAACATTAAATGCATAAATGAAGTAATTAATCTATCCAAAGCGTTGCAAGGTTTATCAGAAAGCTCATTTTTATTGCCACACACACTGTCATGCTTAGGTACAACAATGCTCAAATAAAGATCCATACACTCAATGACTCCTGCTGCAAGTACTCAAGAGAAAAATTCTAACTTTCAAATGGAAAAATCGTAAGAGCTTCGCTACAACTAAAATATCTATTTCCATAAATGTGGCTAGTAGGCACATATTTATAATCGAAAATAGACAGTATGTTGATGGGGCCTCATTGACGCATGATACGATGCATCAATTAGGCCTCATTGATAAAGCCACGTCGATGAGGCCTTGTTGACGTAGCCAACCAAACTACGACTCATCATACCTCCATGATGAATGAAAACTCATCCTCAAGTTCATTTAAAAAATTGGAAAAATATGGGATTATTGATTCATTTTTCTTAAACAAAATAGACTGACTGACTTGATAAAAAAATGGAGTGCCTAGGTGTACAGATCAACACATTACAAAAATGGCTATGTTCATGACACAAAATTGAACACCATGACATGACTCTTCAAAATTGGATAGCATGTTCCTTAATGGTGTGAAGTGTGGTCGAGAAGATCAGATAGTCCCAGGCAGTGATGACTCTTAAGGTTCCAAGGGACCTTCATCGGCTTCATGCACAGGTGGCAGTCAAGGTGACTGTAGTTGTCTTACTACTACTACAACTTCAAGCAGGAGGCAAAAAGTAGCCAACAGTGCTTTCATTTTCTCCTCCTTACTTTTGGGATTGTGCATCATCCATGTAGCTTTACTAATGTGGGTTGGAAAGGGCACATCCCAAGGACACGAGATTGCTAGAAATAACTCGTTTGCATTAACGAACCAGGCAACGAACTATTTGTGTTCAATGTCGAATGCTCTAACTACATCTTTCAGCTCTTGGTGGTAATTCATCTATTTGGCTAAGTTCTTAGTAGTTGATCATTTATCTTTGAACCATGCTCTAAGAACTTCAAGTTCAGCATTTGCGGTCTCAAGCTTCTGCTTGGTGTCTTTGTGATGCTTGAACTCTACCTTGTATTATAAATATGAGCTAGAAACTTGTTTCTCCAACTCTGACCATAGTTGTCTAGCAGTTAGCATTGCTAGGTTTGCATATCAGAGATTGGCCAACTCGATATATTCTTTCATTTCTTCAATTTGCAATTCCTTCAAGTAGATCTCGGCTTTGTTGTAGGTGTCCATCCCACCAACGATGGGTTTTCAACCTTCTCTTCTCTATTGGAGTTGCTAGAGATCTTCATTTATTTTCACCTTCATCATCTAAATGTGTTTTTTGTTGACTTCCTTTTGCACACCAACCTAGTCTCTATAGTGATTCTTCACTTCTTCACACTTCAAAGCCTCATTCTTCCAGGTGGTGATTTCGATGGCAGACTTCTGGCACAAAGGCACACACTTCCTCCATTAATAGATTCTGATTTTCTACAGCCAATCTCCTTAATTTAGTGTTCACCCTAGCAAGCTACTCCTATTGATAATGAATACATTCCTACATTTGATCCTTCTGAGCATCAACATTGCAGAAGCCATGATTCTGTGTGGTCAAGGTATCATTCTCTTGGCACATCTAAGCCAAGTCCTTTTGAATTAAGTATGTTTTTGCTTCAGTTATGGACTAGTTAAAGATGGTCATAATTGCCTCCTCCTTAGCCTTCTAGAATCATTCTTGAAGCTTTTTGAAAACTACTTCTTTTGTTACTATTGGGCTGAGGATTACAAGATCAACAAGTTGGGCACATAGTTTGGCAACCTCTACGGCCAAGCATTGATTTCGTTCTTGAGTCATTTCAAGTTGCCCCTCCAAAATAATGCATTTTCTCCTTGCATTTGGTAGCTTTGACTAGGTTGTAGTGATGTCTTTTGGAAAATCGAAGAAATCTAGAATCGGTTGCCCGGTACCCACCAATTGATCCAACAATTCTTCATGTTGGGCTACATTCAACTTTTCGTTGATCATGCCTATGAACATCTACACATCTTAAAGTGTAGATACATCTGGTACAGACACCACGGGTGCATTCAATGCTTCAATGATACAGTCAACAATCACTTCAGCTATTGTTTCCTACCCTTGGTATTACATCACTAAGATAGTTGCCCCTTCATCTACCTCCAAATGCACCAAGAAGGTTGCAACATTCCTAGATATTTTTTGGAATAAATGGTATTACGATAAAGATATTGTTACCTCCCAAGAATTCATTGGGTAGAGAAGATTGGTCCACCCCTCTCCATTTGGCTAACTATTTGAGCCACCTCATTAAGATGACTCATTACTGGTCAGTATATAGATGGATGCATCCCACTTGTTCTTGCACATTGCTCTTCTTCACTTAAGAGCTATTCTTGAGTGGGTGGTGGTGGTGGTACAGGCCTCCAACATTGCTCTTGTTCACTTAAGGGCTAGACTCAAGAAACAATGCTTAATGGCTGCATAAGCCTCCGACATTGTTTCTTGAGTGGGTGGTGGTGGCAGCTACTCCTCTTCTTGGGTCATAGCTAGCATCTTATCTTTCCTTGATCTCAGACCATGAGGCCAAAGGAGCATGCCTGATTATATCATTGGAGTAGCAGACAATACTTGCCATTTTGCAAAGTTTTTGGATGAGACATGGAAAGGGCAGGGTTTTTCTTCCACATTCATTTTCCTTAAAGCACTTTTCGATCTCTAAGTAGATCAATTATGGAAGGTTGATGGGAAATTTCCTACTTAGAGTGGTGCATGCTTAGGTAGAAAAAGTAGTCACCTTGGTTAGCCTCACCATTAGATTGAGGTGATAGGCCACAATTTTAAAATAGATTTGCTTTGCCGGTGTGAGCATGTCGTACTCCTTACGATAAACCCTGTAGCATTGCTAGGTCCACTCTTTCTTGGCCTTAGGATCATCCTTCATTGATACTTCTACTAGCTATGTCCCAGTGTTAAGCAACCCAAGTGCCTGCACAATAGCTTTTGTCGAGTAGGATACTTGAATGTCCTGGATTTTGATAGTGGACCTTGGACTTCGATTACTCCAGAAGAGATATGTTTTTCTCATGTACCATTTCCCACTGGATGTGATGATTGGCCACATGGCGAAGATTTGCAGTTGAGTCTTGACATCTGCTGGAGCTTTCTCTAAGAATGGTTTGAATTTTATTTCCTAAAGAACTAATCGTTGGATTTCTCAAGACCCGATAATGTCAAGGAAAGCCTGAGTCAAGGTGACTTCAAGCCTTGGCACAAGTCTAGGTACTTCTCCTCATTTTGATTGTTCTATGGGCACTTCTTCTTCTAGAATATGTCAAAGAGATTCCACTTCAGGCTCCTCATGAAGAGGTTCTGTTACATGGGTTTTCTTCAATGGTTCTTGAGCTTATTCTTGTTGGCCCCTTCTAGCTCTAGGTCACTTCTCCCATGGTTGAGAGGGTTCTCCTTCCTACAAGAATTTCTATTTTGGTGCCATCTATAATCACAATGAGACCATGGGTTAGCAATCATTTTGTAACTTAAAGCAATTGGAATACTTTTATCTCTTAAGGATAGTTACACTTTGGCTAAGTGTGATTAGGGCTGATTTAATTACTTTGATTATTATTTATTTATGTGTTATCATTAATAAATCATCTCAAAGGTTATTGAAAGGGTTAACTATTGAAAAATTTGTTGTTTATATGTTGTTGAGGTTCTTAAACCTTTGGGGGAGTCAGAAAAATTTCCAAAATTTTCCATCAATTTTTCATCATAAACCTTAAGGTTTGTGACCCCCATCATAAAGATCTTACCTCCTAATGAAGTGCTATATAGTCGATGTGTCGACTAGGCTGCGTATACTGGGCCCCGTATACATGGCCGCGTCGACGGGGGCCTGTCAACGTAGCCTTCCTGCGTCGACGTGGCCCCGTTTACGTAGCCGTCTATCCTAGCCTATAAATAAGAGGGCCTTCAACCTTATTTAGGAATCCTTTCAGTAGTTGTAGTGAAGCCCTTGCATTTCATTTCCATATGAGTTAGATT
The DNA here is from genome assembly GCA_015680685.1 of Gnetum montanum. Taxonomy (NCBI): domain Eukaryota; kingdom Viridiplantae; phylum Streptophyta; class Gnetopsida; order Gnetales; family Gnetaceae; genus Gnetum; species Gnetum montanum. The sequence continues at coordinate 40,516 of MNCI01007021.1, read as the reverse complement.
ATTTTCCCAAGTGCATGCTGACAGTGTGATGCTTGTAATTGTACAACACCTTTATTCGAGTGTGACGTACTTGGACGTTCACATGATAGGAAATAAAGATCAAGATTACTTCATCATTGCAGCATNGGATGATTAAGGAACAAATGCTCATCGCACTTAGGTTAGCTTAGACTTCATTTCTTATTACTCATTAGTTTAATCAAGATTATTTTCCATTGTCTCTAGGAGTAGCACTAATTTAGGATCACATCATACGCCTCACTCTGGACTAAACCATACATGACAAAGCAAATACTAGTCCAAGTGGGAAGGTAGTGAACTGCAATCAACGTGTAACTATCTAGATACCATAACTAGCCTGTCCGCGGAGTTCTACCGAATCGTGCGTGAACACTCGTATTCGTATGGTTGAGCGTAGGAATACCTCATCGCTCATCACCTCCAGTAAGTGCAGGGTCAAAGAATGGAGTGATTTGGACAAGTGGTTGGGAAGTTATGAGCTTTGGAATGTTTTAGTCTCTAAAAAATTGCAAAAACTTCCCATGTGTTATGGGCAAATGAAAAAAAAATTCTAAGTGCACAGCGGCATATATAGGATGTAAGCATTGCATCAACGAGGACTAACCGATGGGGCCTCATTAACAAGACCTAGTCAATGGGGCCTCATTGACATAGTCGACTACATTGACAAGGCCTCATCAATGTAGCTATTGACCACTGTTGACTTTAGTCAAACTTGCAAAATACAAAGAATTTTTAAATGAAATTAGGATCAAATGATAGCTCAAAAGGCCAAGAATAGTATGAAAACATGAGAAGAGGATGTTGGAGCTCATAAATTTGGAAAAATAAAGACAAAAATGATTCGAGAGATGAATGAAATAAAAGGTTAAGGAGCACTGAGTGGAATACACAATGGAATATGCAAAAGCTAGGATTATAGAAATGTCTAAGGTAAGGAACCTTAACTAACCAAACCAAGAGCTAGCAAGTGGGTCCTCCCCATATCAGGCTCATGCCCTTGTTGCCCTTACATAACCTCAACTATGGAGTTCATGGGCCCCATAGTTGATTAATGGTCATGAAAAGTTAAGGACCAACCAAGAAGAATCTACTTAAGAATTCCAATGCATTTGACCAAAACGTAGATCATAACATAGAACCCGGTAGTGAGGTGAGTTATGGAAACATGGATGGATGATAGAGAAGGTGGAATGGAGTCTCAAATTGAGGTCATAAGGTGTCCCTTATGGAATTTGTGTTTAAAATGACCTAAGAACTTCCATCCTCAGTCCAGACCAAAACCATCCACTTTTAGTGACTTCACATCGCCACTCTAAAATCAATCGATCCACATGAGATATGAGAGTGCTTCCACAAGACAACCACCATTCCATAAGGAGAAGAAAAGAGAGAAGTGGGAAGATAGAGAGGGCCTTAGTTAGAGGGGACTTTTAGGCATAGGTGCATGTCTTTATAATCCCATAACTAGTGCTTGCAGCCCGTTTATTTGTCCAAGGGGTGTGCTTTGAATTCCCATTATTTTTTTTAAATGGGAACCACACCATGCAAGGACTTATTTTTTTTATTATGTATAAGGGGTGTGCTTTGAATTTTCATTATTTTTTTCTTTGTTCTTTTTTTGAATTTTTGGATAGAAACCACACCATGCAAAGACTTATTTGACTTCATATTAGTGGTAGGTATGGAACGGTAGGAAGTCCATGAAAAACACTCAAGCAAGTAGAAGAGTACAAAGAGTATTAAGTCCCCTTGAAGTCACATCCTTTAGAAACCTTTGAATCCTTACTAATTCCAAAACTACCAAGGTCATTGATTAATTAAAAGTTTCTTTAATGGAAGAAACCTCAAATTCCCAGAACAAGGAAAACCATAGAGTTCATTAGATGGGAGGATGACATGGACTCATTACTTCTTCCATGAAAAATAAACCATGTCAAAGCCATCATACATCATAATTCAAAAATAGAAACTAGACATTGGCAATCACAACACTAAGCACAAACCATCATTAGTAAATAGCAACAACAGCATTGTGTCTTGTGGTAATAAAGCAATTTTATTGGCAAAAATGAGGAAATACCACATTTTATCAAAACAAAACAAAGTAAAATATATAAGAAAGTGTAAAATAATTAAGAAAGTTTTAAAGGTACTAACAATGGTGTAAGATTAGAAAAATTTGAAAAATCCAAAAATTTGTAAAACAAATAACTTGTAAAATCAAAACTATGGAAAACAAAAAGGTAGAAAAAACTAAGAAGCCATATGAATTGTTAGCATAGATGGCCATCTCCCCCACAACTAAGTTGGAAGGAGGAGATCCAAAAAATGGAACATGATTGTCCATCCATTGAGGTGGTAGTTGCACTAGCCTATTTTGATTCTAGAAAAGGTTTTACTTATTGGATGTTGATCAACTACTTTTTATTTGAGCTTTCAGGTTTGTAAATTATCATGGACCTAGAGGGAAAGGTTTGATTAATTATATTAGGTCCCTCCCACAATTTTTGGAATTTTACCTTTTGGGGTACATGTGTGGGATTCCAGTAGAGGACCTTATCTCCTGGTTGAAGGTTTACCTTTCATATTCTAAGGTCATGACATTGCTTTCTAAATGCCTTATGCACCTCATTCAAGGATAGGGCCACTAATCAATTTTCATCTAACACATTCAAGTTGATCAATCTTTCTTTCTATGCTAGACTTACGTCAAGATTTAGATCACAACCTATTGAGATTATATAGAGCTCAAATTGAATTGGGAGTGTTAGAATTTTTTCATACGGTAACTCATAGGGAGAATAGCCAATAGGAAGATACCATGTTGAACGATAAGCCCAAAGGGCATTGTTAAGTTTTGCATTGCAATCTTTGCTATATTTGCTAATGGTCTATGTTGGTATTTTTGTGATCTCCTAGTTTGTTACCTCTACTTGACCATTGGCTTGGGGGTGGTAAGGTGTTGTTAATTTATGTTTAACCCCCAAGCATTGCATTAACTTTCTAAAAGTGGCACCTATGAAATGTGTTCCATTATCAGAAATTGGTGAACATGGCATCCCATACCTATTGACAATATTTTTTTGTATCAATCTAGCAACAAGGGATGATGTAGAATCAGTAACAATTGTTGCTTCTACCCATTTTGTATAGTAGTCAACTACTACAATGGTACATGCCTTTTCATTGGACATGGGTGTGATGGGACCTATGAAATCAACACCCCATATGTCAAAAGGTTCCAATGGTTGAATCCACTATTGAGGACCTTCCATGTGAGCAATCATCCCCCCATCTTATTAACAGTGTTCACGAGATCAGAAAAACTAGTAGACATCCTTGAAGATTGTAGGCCAATAACATCTTACCATTAAGATTTTGATGGTCATGTGTCTCCCTACATAGTGGCCTCTACAAGGCCCTCCCTGATCATCTTGGAGAATGCACAATTGATCTTCATCAAGGACATACTAATGAATCAGGCCATCTACACATACCTTGTAAAGGTATCCATTGATTTCCATAAAATATTTGGCCTAATGAAGAAATTGTTGCTTCTTTCTGAAGTCAAGATCTTGTGGCATCTCCTGAGTGAGAAGATAGGTGAGGATGCTATTGTACCATGTTGTTTCTGCAGGATTTTGTTTATTTATTACTCTTGTAAAGAGAAGTTCATCTAAAAATTGATCATAGAGTGGGCTCTCCTCCTCTTTATTATCCCATCTTAAGTAAGAGAGATGGTCAGTGATCACATTCTCAGTCCCTTTTCGATCTACCATCGTGAGATTGAACTCCTACAAGATCATGAGTCACAGTATGACACAAGGGCTCACCATTGGCTTGTTCATGAGGAAGCATATTACACTGTGGTATGTGTTCACAAATACTTTGTAGCCAAGCACATAGTGCCTAAACTTTTCCAGCGTATGCACCGCTGCCATTAGTTCTTTTTCTATGGTGGTGTAATTTAATTGTGCTCCCAGAATGCTTCAGCTTGCGCAATGGATGTAGTATGGCCATTTCTTATTATCCATCTATGTGAGCACTACTCCCAAGACATCATTAGATGCATCCGTCATGATATGGAAGGGTCTGAACCAATCTAGTGCTCATAGGAATGGTGTTTCTAGGAGTTTCTCTTTTAACTGTTGAAATGCATGTTCACATTTCTTGGTCCATATGAAAAGTGCATCTTTCTTTGTAAGCTCTACCAACACCAATAGTAGAAAGTTGTCCAAGGAATGATCGAACATCTTTAACAGTCTCTAGTTGGTGTGTTATTCCTTGGATGACCCTTATCTTTTCTAGGTCTACCTTAATCCATTTTTGTGAAATTCGATGCCCTAGCACAATGCCTTCTTGGATCATAAGATGGCTCTTTTGCCAATTGAGCCATAGATTTGTTTCAACACATCTCTTCAGCACTTGCTCAAGGTGGTTCAAAGCTTACTCAAATGTAGCTCCATAGGTGGAAAAGTCATGCATGAAGACTTCCACATCACTACTGATCTACCATTGGAAAATACTAAGGACCAAACATTGAAATGTTGCAGAGGCATTACATAGACCAAATGGCATCTTACAATATGCAAAAGTCCCCTAGGGACTTGTGAATATTTTCTTGGCTAGATCTTTTGGGACAATTTGGATTTGGTTATAGCCACTATAACCATCCAAGAAGTTATAATAGCAATGCTTAGATATGGTATCCAACACTTGATCCACAAATGGCAATGGGAATGATCTTTAAACATTGCCATATTCAACAGCCTAAAGTTAATGCGGACATACCACTTGCCATCTTTCTTTGGCATAATTACAAGTGGGCTAGCCCACCCACTATCTGTAATGGAATAGATGAACCCTACATTGAGGAGTTGTTCAATTTCTTCTGTGACAATCTGTTTCAATTTGAGGTTTAGCCACCTCTACAGTTGCCTTCTTAGCTTCATGGTTGGGTCAATGTAAATGCAATATTGGCATATCCTTGGATCGATTCTTGTTAGCTCAGGATATAACCAAGTAAAAGCTATTGGCAATTTGTTAACTACCTTTAACAACTTTTCTTTTTATTTAAAAGCAAGTTTGGCATTACTTAGGACTATCTTACCATTATTTAAAAATGCATATTCCATGCTGGCTAGTAAATTTTTTAGCTCTAGAGGCTCTTGCTTGAAGTTATCAAGGATTTTCAACTCTCCACAACAAGTATCATCTTTGTTAGAGAGTTGGGAATGAACTTTTTCAATTTTGTTCATGCCTTCAACATAGGCACATGTTAGTCTCTCGATTGGTTCCATGCATAATGTGCTACTATCTAAGTTAGCTATTTGCCACTAAGTGCCTTTGTGTTTTGTGGCTGCTACATACAGACACTTTTGAATACTAATTTCTTGTGCACACTGATTGCATGCTTTAATGTATGTACTTTTAAAATCTTTTGCATGCAATTTCACCCGTTATCATTGTATGCGATGCATGGAATATGCTTCTTCTCTATCTTGCCCAATTCACTTTCTTTAGATATTTCTAGAGATAGGTCCCTTAGGCTCATACGTGCGTTGACCGTGCTTAACCAAGCTCTTCCTATAATGATGGGGAAATCACTTTTGCAATTTTCAACCTTGATCATCCAAAAATTAGCAAGGTAGAACCACCTAAAAACTATGGCCACAATGTCCTCTACTAATCCTAGAGGGATAGTAATTGACTGATCTACCAATTCTAAATGAATGTTGCTCTTCTTGAGAGGTGGTAGGTTCTAGGCCTTGTACATGTCATGGGAGATGAGATTAACTTTGAAACCAGAGTCAAGAAGAGCCTTACACGGCTCATGTCTAGCAATCTACAAGTAAATGAGTGGACTTCCTAGGTCAGATCTTTTTCTGGGAAGATTGCCAGCCTTGATCTAGTCAAAAATAGCATGAGTTAGCATTACAGTGCAAATCCAAGTTGGCACTTAGTTTGAAGAGCACTTGAAGGTATTTGATGCAGAGGATGAGGGTGTGGGAGATGCAAGATGACCAGCCGAACTAGATTATGAGGGTTGAAGAGGACTGCTAGGTTGGAAGAAGGGTCTTTTTCTGGATCAATTGTCTAAACCACTTGGCTAGAAAGCCAATTGTGAATGCAAAACCCTCGTAGCATTTTGTTGTTGTGGTTATGAGGGAATCTCACCCTACATGGACAGAGCAAGAGGTAACTAGGTTAAAGGTGGAGGTGTGTGTGCAGACAGCTACAAAGGATGGTATGGATATGGTTTGTTTCCTCTAGTAGATGGTGAATGTGTTTGGTGGTACTCCAGAGGGTAATAGTGATGCTAAAATGAGGTATGACTTGTAGAACTTCTTGGAGAAATAGGTTACTGAACATAGTACCCGTATGGATCTAGTTGCCTATAAGGGTACTACTGTCTTGGCAGTGGCATTCCCCACAATTGTGGTAGGTACCATTGTTGGTATTATTCATAAGTTGTGGAGGAGTTCCACTTGGGTAGTAAGCTTGTTGCTATTGGTGAAATTACCTTGGATTGCCTTAAGGATAATGCAATCGTCTAGGTGCCCATCTACATGCTAGTCGAGGATTTAATGCATACATCCCAAACTCTTGTAAGTGTGACACCACAAGACAACATCCCTTTAGATGCTCTCATTGAAAAATGTCACAATCAGTTTCATCATCAAAGTTGGTTTCCACAACTTCCTCTACTACTGCAACTTTTCCCTTACCTCTTTGGTAGGCATGTTCAACTTCTTTACACCTTCTACGATTACAATCACTATTTTGCTCTTTGGATTCTTCAGCAATCTTAATAGTGGTTTGAAATTTTTCATCCAAAGAGTCCCATTATTTATTAACCTTTGCCAAAATATTATATTTTTGGATAGGCAAGGTTTTCCTATTCACCACTTCATCAAGTGGTGACTCCTTCTTGTCACAAAATTAGACCTCCCATTTTCTAATGGAAGGATCTCTATTATACTCTTCTGCACTTTTCCTTTTTCGTAGTTCACCTTCTTCTTTTGCTACCTACTCAACTAGCCTTTGGATCTGATGAGCTCTTAGTTTAGAAAATCTTCCTTGGGCACACACCCTAAGGGCTCTTCTAGTTTCTACTCTAAGCCCATCTATAATGTGGCGAAGTTGTTCCCTTTGAGAATAACCATGGCTAGGACATCGATGTAAGAGTGAATAGTATCTACCCATGGCAACATCCAAGGGTTCATGTGTTCCCTGTTTCCAACCTTGGATTTGCCTTCACAAATTAGACAGTCTAAAGTATGTTTGGTAGTTGTCATTAAATAGCTCTAACATGGTACTCCATCGGCAAATGGATTTTGGCACCAAGGATCGGTACCATCTTTTAGCTTCTTTGATGAGTGTCCTTGGAAAAAGCTTGAGTTTATACCATTCATTTTCTATGTTTTATAAGGCATAGGTATCATGGAAAGCTTGTAAATGTGTCTATGGATCAAAATTGTATCCCCCCTCAAATCTTGGGATATTATTCATGTCTAAGTGCTTGATTCAACTATCTTTCATATGTTTGGTTGGAATTCTAATTACCTCTACAATGTTGAGCATACTTTGAGTTGATAATAGAGGTTTATCATCATCACTGTGTCAATGATGCCGATGATGGTTTTAGCCACCCCCTTAGTCTTGGTGGCCTTCATAGTCATTGTTATCTCATTGATCACCTTCATCATGATTATTTTGACGATGGCTTCTATGAGAATTGTCAAATGAAGAGGAATGTTCAGAATCAGTTGAAGAGAATGGAGAGGAAGGTGGACCACCACTACCACCGTGGTGTCTGCCATCACTTTTTTTGCTTTTTACAATCACCATCCTTAGATCCTTTGCCATTGTAATGCTTGCCCAAGTCCCTACCTTGGCTGTCACTTTTTCCTGAACCAAGTTTATGAATAGTGGATTGCATGTTCAGGTTCACATCCTCATCAGTAGTAATAGGGGGTGGAGAATCTTCATGTTGAGAAGCTTCAAAGGGAGGATCCTCATTATCATCTTGATTTAGTAGGAACAAGGGGTTAGTGTAATGTTTTCCCTTTGTAGCTTCATGGAGCTTCTCTTAACATCAATCTCGCTTGCGTTGTGTTTCAGTGACACAGTAGTTTCGAGTGTCATAACCATCCACAACGTATTCTTCATGAAGATATGAGATGCCCAACTTCTTAAGAGTTTAAGAAGCATCTCTTGCACAGATCGATTGGGAGGCAAGACAATGTTTCCCTTCATATCATGCCATCATAGCTATTCATCCTGATGTAGAATGAAGGTGACGTCCAACACATACTCATCTAGATGAGTATATATGACTTTGCACTCTTGTGGGACAGGCGATTTGACATCTTCATCCTTGTGAGAAGAAGAAGACGTTTTGCAAAACAAAATAAAATTATTAGTATGCTTTTATAATTCCATGTATAGTGAGAATGATATTTACCTTGAGGTTCATAAAACGATATTAATGGTATTCACTTAAACCTAAATAGCACACATTCAACAAACAAAGTCCTTGGCAATGGTGCTAATGATAAGCGATGAGGTACCCCTATACTCAACCATATGAATCACAAAGCATTCACACGTAATCCGATCGAATTCTATGGACTTTATCATTTCTGGTGCATTAGTCTTTTAGGAAGTGAATCTTGCTTTAAGGTCAATCATTGTCTTCCCAATTACACTTGTGATGTACACTAGTATGGTTAAGTGTAATTGAGGCATCTGATTTTTATCATTTTGTATTTTATGGTTTTGGTATTCAAAGGAAGATAAAAGTGGTTGGATTAACTAAGTAACTAGCATCTAACTAATCCTAACATAAGCATCCAATCCCACTTTCCGTACACATCTTGAATCCACGTATCCACTACTAAGCGACCAAGCACTATGCTACTGGGCATACTAAGCAATAACGCTACTGGGATTACCAAGCGAATACATGTTACACTCGAAGCAGTCGTACTTATGTGTGTAACCTATTTTGCTTAATTGTTTCATTAACTTAATTTCTGGAAAATGTTTAATAAATTATTGAAAACATTTTAATAAATAACTGAAAACATTAAATGCATAAATGAAGTAATTAATCTATCCAAATTGCAACAAGGTTTATCAGAAAGCTCATCTTTATTGTCGCACACATTGTCGTGCTCAAGTACAACAATGCTTGAATAAAGATCTGTACACTCAATAACTCCTGGTACAGGCACTTAGGAGAAAAATTCTATCTTTCAAATAGAAAAACTGCAAGAGCTTTGCTACAACTAAAATATCTATTGCCATAAATGCAGCTAGTAGGCGTGTATTTATAGCCAAAAACAAACACTACGTCGATGGGGCCTTATCGATGCATGATACAAAGTGTCAACTAGGCCTCGTCAATTAGAGGCCCAGTCGATGAGGCCTCGTCAACACAGCCAATTGAACTGCAACTCATCAATTACACTATAAATATTTGGTAGAATGAGCACAACCTAATCTTGAGCATCACATATATTTTCTTAATAATCCCAACGACCATTTGCTAGGTATACCTAGTAGCATAACACTTGGTAATCCTAGCAATCAATGCATGAATTTAAGATGTGATAGCGGATAGAATATTTTAGGCTATAATTTATGTTTTAATTAATTAGTATTAAATTAATTTCTTATGCTTGATAACATTATTTCTTTCCAAATGATGTATTAAAACTAATACCACTACCTTCGACTTCACTTACCGATGTGTTGAATTACTTCACTTGCAAGACCATGTTCCATGCATACATACATCATTCATTTTAATTACGAAAAAAAAAGGAAAATAATATTCTTGCATTCATGCTCTCCTGAACACCTAAAAACTTAAAACTTTTTACCTTTGTTGTCATCTCACTCATCCTTTTGCCTTGTACAAGACTTTCAAAAATGTGCCTCATACAAGATTTGCTTTTAAACTTTCTACTTTCATATGTTTTTTTTAAGTAACAATAAGCAACTAATTCTCACAATGAGATTGAGATGTGATAAATGGACTTTTTTTTCCCTCTACTAAAAATGTGTTGGATGTACCCAAGGGTTGTAGGGCAAGTGGTCAAGACACTCATCTCTTAGTTAGAAGATTGTGGGTTCAATTCTTACCTAACCTTGAGTTGCCTTGCCTCAAAAAAAAATGTGTTGAATTCCATAAACAAATTCACTTCCAAAATTTATCTTTCTTTTAAAATTTATCTTGCATATTGTGGGTAAAACTCAATACAATCTTTTGTACAAATTTTCTTTTCCTCTTTGTTTACCAGGCATTATTGCGTCTAACACTCATAGTTTTTCAACAAAGAAATAAACTACTGGCAAAATGAAAGCAAAGCAACACATTAAAAAATTGTGAGAAAAGGGCTTACTTTGGAGTTCGTCATTTTAAGCATGCTTTTGCAAAGCACAACTTGCTACTACTTCAATATACTATGATTATAGAAAAGGATACTTGAATATACTATTGCCTCTTTATCTCTAAACCAACAATCTGTAGTGTACTCAAGACTTTTATAAATCAAAATCCATGTTCTATGAAATTTTTCCAATGAAGTTTGCCCAAATGCTGCAAAGGATAAATGGAAAAATTTTAAGTTTAAATGCTGCAAACACGAAAATGTTTCAGGTTTTGATGTTCAATAAAATTGGCTTAGGATGATGACTCATAGATGAGCTGCTAAGAAGAGTATTATAAATCCGTGACAAGCAATATGAAAATTGATAATCAAATCAAAGTCTTGTGTCAGAGTTCCCGCATGACCCTGATAGCCCGTATGAAAGGAAATAACGTCCTCACCACTGGAATCGGTATTCTCAAATGTGCCTTTATCTTGCGTTGCCACTTAACGCTTTCATATCAATTCCATCGTGCCCCTTAGGGAGCACTTTAGGCGTGAAAAATAAAGTTTATTACTGCCCCTGTAACTTATGTATGAAAATAAAAATCAAATAACTCCGTCCAGTAAACGCTATACTCAAGAATCTACGAGCAAGCAAAAACCTCCCCATAATTGGAAATAAACGCTGAAAACCTACTAAACTCATCAAAAGTATTCGCTTTACAAACCCTAAGTTCAAGCACAAAGCTCCCTTTGTCCAGTATTCAGAAGCCAGTTGTACATATATACATATATATATCACTTCTGTCCGCCAGTTGTACATGTAGATATATCACTAAGGTGTATAGTAGAGAGACTGCAATTAGATGTAGATACACAGCAAGAAAATCACGTTTTCAGCTTCACTTTTTCACACTCCGTAGCTTTGAAATTCCAAAATGCTCAAGCAAGTTAATGTTTCCGGTAACTATAGTAAGATGGCCATAACAAACCCAAGAACTCGGAATCAAAACTCAAGTCCTCCTCTCAGAATAGAATAAACTTCAGTGCGTTATGTTCAACTAAGGCATCAGTAAGCTTCTTTGAAAAGAAAAAGAGCCGCAATCATCAAACAGCTAGCAACAGTCACTTAATTTCAAATGATGTAAACACTCTTGCCACATTTTTATATCATTTAGTATATTTAAAATCAAATTTACAATGGAATTCCTTATTAACAAAAAATTTACATTTTCTAAAATATGCGATGTCCATGAACGTGGTACAAATGACGCATTAATTTTCAAATTTGCAATAATATTAATTTTAACATCTAGATTAAATGAAGCATTAAGTACCTAAATGTATCATAGGATAAAAGTGGTGCACATACATCCGGCATATCTGCGTTTTAAATGGTTGATAGTCCAGAAAACATGCGTTTGTTCTCATGATTCATGAACCAAGCCAAATTTTATGAATACGTAATCAAAATTGTTAGGCTTTATCAAAATTCTGTATTTTTAATAATGTTCATTTCACAATGAAATTTCATATTATATTGTACAGTCTTGCAAGAACATGTGCATTAAGATGAGATTTGATGACTATAGGGTATCAACCAACAGGAGAGACTGCTTGTAATTGCACAAAAATTTCCAAGCACAGAATATTCTATAATAAACAAGCGATGAAATTAAGGTTACAAGAAGTAATCTGGTGCTGGCCTTTTTGAAGGAACTCCTCTAGCTTCCTGCATTTATCAGAACCATAATGCATTTAGCATCAATATAAATCTGAACATAGCAGAATTTTACACTCTAGTGTCACAATTATTCACTTGTGAATCCTATTAAATATCAAGCACTTAGCTTATATACGCTAGAAAAAGTAAGCCTAGATTCCTAAAGTTTCAAGACTTCCAAATTGTCAAATGATGAAGCGAATTATGTAATGAAAGGGATCCATCGAAAAAATAGATGCATATATTTTAAGTCGGAAAGTTGGAATCACTACTTCTGAAAAGGCTAATTTTCACTTCCTAAGATCGTAGTTCAAAGAATGCTCAAAAGAGTGACCTATTCATGACAAGGACTCTGATTATGGTATGTGTAATGAGATTAAAATTCGGAGATTGAAACTGAGCTTTACATCCATCACAGTTTGGTTTCAGCATTTCTGTTTATAGCATCCTTGTATATCTCAATAGCCCCCTGGCAATGAACCTGGCACAAGCCTTACAAACCAACTAAAATGTAACTCATTCCTTAGTAATAAAAAACATGGGATTCACATCACATCAAGGCCTACATTGAAGTTACACTCGATGCTGATCTATGAGACTAAAATTATAGTTCCTCGTACGCACAATAATTGGTATTAAAGGCACGAGGACCTTGGTTTATGATCATCAAGTTATGAAAACATAAATAGAGGAATATTTACTTGTTTGATTAGAACTTGTCTCACCTCTCACATCAAAGTTCTGGCACGGTGGCACCTATGACAAAAATGTGGTGCTTACAATCAAGAGGATCACAATGGATCGCAGTCATTGGACCAGTTGTTTGACCACAAATCATGGAAGGATTGTGGTCAGGTCTATATCAGTAAGACCGCTGCGTTCCCTACACTTTGTTTATGATCATGAAATTTGGAAGGAAGTTGTGCCATCAATTTTCCAATATTCAATAGTACAATACCTTTGCTGCTATTCTGGCCCTAGATAGCAGTGGATAACAGGATGCATCCCTACCAAAAGTCCGACATTTGGAACATTCCTGAGACGCTGTGACATCCTTGGAACATGTTCCCAATGGAACACATCTTGAAGTACATGGAAAATGAATAGGAAATTGGTAATGGGAATGAATGGGATGCAGAAGCAGGCCATAATGTCAGGTGCTGTCCATTATCGTACATGATTCCTGAAAAGATCAGCAAATATGCAATATAGGATACAGATTGAGAGAATGTGGATGTCCACATGAAGGCTATGGATGGTGACACAAGTCCACAAAACAGATCGAGCAAATGTAGATGTCCACATGGAGGCTGTGGATGCTAAAATAAGTCCTTTGAAAAGAAGCAAACCTTGAATGCATTTATCTGCACCGCATAAATGCCGGTCCATGGTCCACTAGGTTGAGCCCCATTTTCTCTATTCTCTTACGTTGGCATGGATGATGTGTACTTACATGGAATGTATTGTGATGTTATCTCTGTTTCCTTGCTTTGCGCATCAATATGCCACACTTTATCTTACTGTACACATATTGAGACAATAATTGTGGTGCCCAGCATCCTTAGCATTTAAATGCCTAATCCTGATCATGTTTTGTGACCTCATGTATCTTGATTTGAAACCTGTACAATATTTAAAGTTGTGTGTCCCAGCACATGCCCAAAAACCTTTGAATCCCCAACTGTGTTTGGGCACATGTACCCTAACCCACATCCCTGCTTCCCAGTGACTTGTGAAACATAGCTATAAGTTTTGGCTCATGCACAATAAAAATTATTCTTAGTCCTGGCGGAATACCATGTAACAATTATTATTATTGCTCATGATACCCACAATGTGGTGCCCTGCCACGTGATTTTTTAAGGTGGGAGATTGTTAAGTATGACCCTTGGTGCCACCCAAGCATTGTCATGCAGGTTTTGTATTTTTGAAATCATACTCTGGCTATCAAGACTCTATGTATAAACCTTGAATAAAAGTATGTCAGCCTTTACAAAATTCCTAATGCTCATGCCTCATTTAATCAATTCCTTGTTTAAAAATTCAATACAATATTAACAACATACATTACGGTTCATCCCACATAATATTGCCAAAAATATGTTTAATTTAAATATTATTTTCATCATATCATGACCAACTGAAAATGACATGCAGTTGAATCTACACCAACTGAAACTCCAGACACAAACCATCCTCAAATAATTAACTTAAACATTGATTCCACTGCAAGTTCGCTATTTTGGTGCCAGGAATTTATTTTATGCTGTCTCAGATGGATAGTCACAGCACAAGAAAGAAAGAAACACATGTAACTTATCTTCAAGGGCTCTTGACCTGCATAACCTACAAATGTGCTCTTCTCATGGGAGTTGAATCCATCTTCCACTTTCAATTCTAAGATCATGAGAACTTAAGCAAAGCTTGCTGATAGAATTCTGATACTTGATTGAAATAGCAGCTGACCTACATTATTAGTATTACCAGAAACTAGTGTTTCACAGGTCCCAGGGACACAAGGACATGGGAGCATAGGGACGAGTTCCCAAATGCATTTAGGGATGGGATGGTTTTTAAGGAATGGTATAGGGATGCAACCAGGACATGATGAGAAATAGTTTTGCTTACATCAAACTATGTTTTAAAGTACCAAAGATCATGGATGAATTTGTTACAGATTATGATTTGTGATATATTTCCAAGGTTTACATTGTAATTTGGACAACAAAACATTTTGGAAGAAAGAAAATAGTTGTGGCTGGTGCATAAATTGTGTTTTGGGATATTGCAGTATGCACTACGTCCCACCTATGTCCCAACATGTTTTGGGATGCATCCCCATCCCCAAGACATCCCAAATGTGAAATTTTCATGAGGATGCATCCCCATGTAACACAGCCAGAAACACACCATATATATAGCTCATTTTTCTGCAAACTACTGTTAACAGCATAAAGTACTTAAATTTCATTAAAGGATATTCAATTACCTGAGAAGCAGCATCAAATACAGTAAACTTTTTATTTAAGTTTTCATCAAGTTCCAGTATTGCTGCAACATTCCCACATCTGCTATACAAACACAGGTGAATAACCACAATTATAACTTCATAAGATATTATTGATTATTGATGATGATTTGAAAAATATTACAAACATTTATATCTGATGCATGCACAAGCCTAATGTAATAGAGAAAAATCAAAGTTTGAGACCTGTAACAATAATTGGGAGCTGACCACACTGTCACAATCTGATTATTGAACATCCATTTGTAACCTTCCATGACAAGCTGATGTGCACGGCATATAAAATCAATCTTATTTGTGTGATTAAATGAAGAAACAACATTTCCTCCAAACAAAAACCCAGCACCTCTTGGGCTCAACCCCCACCCATCAACAACGTCTTCAGGATCTGACCAAAGTAAATCACACATAGGACCATCATGAGGCACTTCCTGCTTCCGATCAATTATTCTAATCTGCATAAAAAGGATATTCTACTTATGAAATAAACTTATAATATCAAGTATATGCAAAGAACACAATTTCTCCCATTTACACAAAATGAGGAACCTAATAATAAGAGAAGTTTGGGATCTGAAGTGTATTCAAAGAATGCGATAATCATCACATTGAATAAAGAAGATGCAATGACACTTGTGTAATTTCTTTTCAATCATTACCTGATCTAGAGTTGATATGACAGGAGACAGACCACCATGTACACTAAAAATTCGATTCTCAATAAGTGCAGATAAACTGCAAAAGATAAGTCACATGGTGTAAGGGATTGACATCTGGGAAAAATGTATGGCTACAATTTTATTTTGAAAAAACATAAGCAAAAACTTTGGTATATAAGGAAATGTTATTGCATAAACAATTACAAGGCTGATATCCTAGAGCTCAGCATAGTATGCCTGTTGTTTAAGGCATAATGTACTAGTTAAAATCATACCACTTCCCTTTTCCCATAAATGCAGAATACACATAAGACATGTTCAATAAATCAACAGGAAAAAAAAGTTCAGTTGTAAAACATACCTCAAATAATCAAAAATGTCTGTGCAGTACCGCCACACATTGACTGATCCATATTTTCGTAAGCATTCATCATAGAATCCATATACCTATAATACATGGTAACAAGTTAAAAGTCAGTCCATTAATTAATAAAAAGGATATGTGAATAGCAATAAACAATTATAATGTGTCCATAATGTCAACAGGCTTTTTCAGAAAATATCGTTATCAAAGGCAACTATAGTACCTGTGTTATCTGGCGGCTTTCATGATTGCCCCGAATAAGAGTAATTCTATCTGGATACCGAACCTGCAATGAAAAATTTAATTGCACCAACTTAGTATTTCCATGAAGAAGGGTAGGACTCAGCATCTAAAAACCTAAAGGATGTCATAGCAAGTTAATAAAGTGATGAACAATAAATACTTTCATGCATAGTCAAATACAAAGGTATCGCTATCTATTATTTGTGCTAGAATCATAGAATGTATTGCATAGGTCACAAGAATATGAGAAGAAATGTGACAGCTTTCAGTGTATGTCATATTAACAATTTTGCACATGTATGAAACAATAGTTTAATGATGTATTGACAGGGTTGACCCAGTAAGATAACCTGTTATATTGTCTTAAACCATGTAGCATAGGCTCCATGAGAATAGGTATAACAAAAGTTTGTCAAACTTGCATAGGCCATGATGGAGATAAAAGGTACATACTGTGTTATAGTCTTCGGGGAATATTTATACAAGAATTTGTTTTTAGTAACTGGTACACATATATAATCAAATGTTATTTTTTACATGATAGCTAAAATATCTAAGCCAAAGAAAAAGATGTAGAATAGATATTAAAGGATCAAAGGATCACCACCCAGTGCCACAATGTTCATCCCACTATGTGGGGCCCCAGAAGGGTCAATAGACAAGCAAAAGCCTAACCTCTCCAAGTGGTTGCACCTAGGCTTAAACTTAGGTCTTTGACTTGAGAAACGAACACCTTACCATCACTCCAAATGATGGCCCCTTATGTAAAATAAATATTAATTTTTTAATATTTTATATTAAATTCTAACTAAATTGCACAAGTTCCAAAAGCTTACTTCATTCTTGAAAATTTTGTTAACAATAAGAAAAAGCTTACTTGTATCATTAAATGAACACAATGGAGGGGTGAAGCTCCAAACCAAAAGAGAGAGAATTACCATCTCCAATTCTCAATTTATGGAAGAAAAAAATTTTCCTTCAAATATGATTTTCAACATGATTACAAATAAGAAAATTAACATTTTGTAATACTTCAAATTCAGAAAGAGAACTTGCACACATCTTCATCTCCACCCTCAAATATAATGTTGCAGTGTACTTTCTACAAAGAATGAGAGATGCAAGGACAGATCATCATCATCTTGATGGCTTTATCCCATCTATGATAGGCTGACTGTTAAAGTAGATGAAGTATTTGACAATGGCTTAGTATAGTCAGCTGTCTCCCTACTGCCATAATTCCTATTAGTTTATTTTTACTGTACCTCCAGGTAGCATGTCTGAGAAAAACCCTTGGAATCGAACCTATGACTTTTAGACTACAAGCTCTAACCAAGTGAGAAAGGATGAATACAACTCCAACTAAATGATATATCCTGTTAAAGAATTGTAGCATTGAGAAGATAGAAATACAATGGAGGACCTACAAGGTCTATCATTAGGAATTTGTAACCAATTGGCATTCATGAAAAGCATGTAAAAAAAGCATCTGACATGTCAGACAAAACAATGAGAAGAAGAAAACCCGGAGTGCATAAGCTATTTAAGAGACATGTGAAACATATTTGTAAGGAAACATTAAGTCTAGCATCCTGAAAAGGTTCTGCTAATTCATGATATATCCTGTTAAAGAATTGTAGCATTGAGAAGATAGAAATACAATAGAGGACCTACAAGGTCTATCATTAGGAACTTAACCAATTGGCATTCATGAAAAGCATGTAAAAAAAGCATCTGACATGTCAGACAAAACAATGAGAAGAAGAAACCCCGGAGTGCAAAAGCCATTTAAGAGACATGTGAAACATATTTGTAAGGAAACATTAGATCTAGCATCCTGAAAAGGTTCTGCTAATTCATGATATATGCACATTGCATTAGTAAAAACTTATTATCAATGCAAATACTTTAAAGGGGTTCTCATTACTTCATGAGTATGTGTTTATAAGTTTATCATAATTTATGCATTGCCAACAAAATAAGCACCATAAACAAAATTTTCTGCACAGAGCTTACCAAACAATTTATTTTTTAAAATAATTGTACCTTAACAAAACTTTAAAAAATAATGGATACTTCCAAAATGAAGGCAATGACTAATCCAATCACCTATGTATGATGCTAAAAGCACATATAAATGTAAAAATTTAGTCATCCATCTTGACAACCATGACAAAAGCTTTTCTACAATGCTATTGAAATTGAAATATATGCATTATGCTCAACTTGGCAATGAGAACAAGGCCATGAAATGAAGACACATTCAGATAGAATGGGAGATAGATCAACCTTTAATGCAAGTAGCAATAAAAAAGTCTCCACAGAGTAAAATCCTCTGTCCACAAAATCACCCAAGAACAGATAGTTTGTCTTTGGACAATCACCTCCGACTTTAAATAGCTCTTTCATGTCATAAAACTGACCATGGATGTCTCCACAAATCTGCCAATGATAATAATAATAATGATAAGGCTAACATGGATAATAGCTCTTACTCAACAGATTATATATATAAAGAGAGGGGTAAAAATAAGATTTTGTTAACAACAAAATATAAAGATAGTTAGATATAAAAAATAAAATAATATGTTGCATTGCTTTTGAGAACTTCGCATAAGATACTAGTAAAATTTTATTCTTAAAGGTTGATAACAAGTAGTTTGCTTGTAATCCCAGGCCACAGATTCAACTCCACCAAAACCCGCTGAGCTATAATTTTTTAAAAAAGAGTTCGGATAGATCCCAAGGGCCTCAGTCAACATAGGTAAAAACTTTCAGTCCCAGTTGTATACCCTGCTTGTCTTTATTTTCTTAATACCGGAAGAAAAATAATTGTAGAAAGGCAACTCAATGTCTTCATGTATATACAATAAGGTCAAAAGCTAAGCCCCTACGAATATCTAAAAACCGCAACTTTCATGTTAAAAAGTCCACAAGCTAGCAATTGTGACCAAGTTAAACTCATTCAAGAAAGAGTCATTGTTCATTATGCATCATGAGAACATGAAAACCGTAATTCTGCATAGGCTAGAAATTAAAATGACAAATGATAAAGTGCCTCTTGAAAAATGCAGAGTCATTCCTCATTACACGCTTGTTATTAAAACCCTATCGAAATTGAGGGGAAAATAAAATAGAAAAGAGCTTAAAGAAGAGAAAACAGGCATACGGTGACAGGAGCATCGACACGCTGGACGTTGCTTTCTTCCACAAGTATTTCCATGGCCTTGAGGCAGAGCGCCTTGACCTCCGACTCCTTGAGCGGCTCGCATCGCTTAAGCTGCTCTATTTGTCTGTCCAGGTCGGACATTTCCTTTCCTTTCCTTTCCTGCTCTTTTGCTACTAATACTACAACTCTAGCAAGTGCCCCTTCGATCTTAAGATTGAGATTCCTCTACTCTGCGCTTGGAGCGGCCCTGGATGATAGATTTTGGTTGCATCGTCTTAACCACGAGCCACTATACGGTACCCGCCAAACCCAAGGCATCTCAATTTTATTTATTTTGGAAATTTATCTCGAGCAACATAAATACATAACTAAGTATTTTAAACTTTGATACCCAAGCATTTCAATCTTAATTTATTTTGAAAACTTATCTCAAACAACATAACAAAATATATTTCCTTTTCTTTTTTTCCTTTTAGAGCTTGCTAGTTTTAGCCAATAAGCCAACTACACAATGGAAGGACTTTGTCCAAAAAATAAATAATCATCATCATAATGTTAGGTCAAGAGATCAACTTTTTCATAGAAATTATTATTCATATGTAGCTGGCTTAGTTATATATTTAATATATATACCTATAATTTGGTTGAGAGAATCTTCTAAAAATAAATTTGAAGTTTAGTTCTATTGTATTAAAAATTATCCAAGTTACCATTTTACCAAATTCTATGTATTCTATAACAATTTTGGTGGGATCGCTATGATTGCATGATGAGAAGGATAACTAATTCCAAGTTTAGCACTAAATCTTGTGCTGTAAAATATTGTGCATTGAATTAACTAATTTCAAGTTTGGTATTAAATCTTGTAGTGTAAAATATTTTGAATTTTTATGAATTGTTATTTCCATACATACTCCTGTGCCCTTTAGAATTTTATTTCTTGTGCATTGCAATAAAAAGACATAAACATAGAAGCCATGGATTGTTTGGATCAAATATGTTGGTATTATGAATGAAATATTCTTTGGTGTTACTCTCATTGGAATGTTATGGATGAAATATTATTTAGCATTACCAATAAGCTCTCCCTCTAGCCTTATGGACAAAATATTATTTAGCGTTACTAATAAGCTCTCCTTGAAGTGTTATGGATGAAATCTTATTTAGCATTACCGATCTATGAGTAGTAGTTGGCCTCTCAGCCAAAATGTAGCAAATATGTTGGTATTATAAATAAAATATTATTTAGTGTTACAAATAAGCTTTCATTGAAATGTTATCGATGAAATATTATTTAGCGTTACCAATAAGCTCTCCCTCTAGCGTTATGGATGGAATATTATTTAGCATTAATAATAAGCTCTCTTTGGAACGTTATGGGCAAAATATTATTTAGTGTTACTGATATATGATTCATTGTTAGCCTCTTGACCAAAACAACTCAAGCAAGAAACCACCACTTCAAGTGATGGTAAGGTGCTTACTTTTCAAGTCATAAGATTTAGGTCAAGTTTAGGTGCAACCACTTGAAGCGATTAGGCTTTCACTCATCTACTACCCTCCTAGGACCTACTTTGGTGAGATAAGTATTGAGCCTTTAAGTGATGATCCTTTTAATGGCTTAGCCAATAAAGGAACTCTTTCATCTCAATAATCATGGGTATGTAATCACTTACCAATTACCAACATCAAATTTAAGGCTCAACAAAGGCTATGATAAGAATTATTTAACACTAATTTAGATTTATTTTTCAATATGATAATCAAACCTAGGGTTTCATCCTGGGGGTAGTAGCAATAGAGTAGCCTTGTGGTGAGACCCTTTTCATTTGTGGGTCACATCTACCTTGTTGTGTGGGTAAAAATTATACTACCAACCCCAATTTGTCTTGCCTTAAAAAATAAGAGTTTCATTAATTTGAAAAAGAAAAGACTCTCTCTACTAAGTAGTAGATATGTATAATAAATAATCAACTAAACTAGTTAAAACATAATTAAATGTAGCCATGGTGACCTTTTCTTGCATTTGAGGTGAGTTTATAGTGTTACAATATTTACCCCCAAGAGAGATAGTTAAATTAGAACTTATAAATTGGTATTGCCCACTAGAATTAAACCCTTTGTGGCTAGTGTGACCAAACACAATCTATCCTTGTCATGGTCAATTTTCATCTATAATAATCTACTTCATGCACATCTTGTTGCATCATCTGCCTTACTATCACAAAGTGCAACTACCTTTTATTATGCCTTTGTGCCAGTGTTTGCTACTGCACTAACCACACACTTAGCCATGCACATTGTCTCCTGCACTACACCCATTACAACCCTTACTATCACCATCCTATATCACATTCAATTCTCATAATCATCCTCTGCCCAACCTCTTGATTTTTCTAGGTAGCAATGGCATTGAAAAATTTAACACAACACCTTACTCACCAAAATTACTAATAAGGGTAGGAAGTAGGAAAGTTAATAATATTTGGAGGCACTATCACTCCCTACCCTTACCAACACTAGCAATGGCCAAGAGCAACATCACTCTCTACCTCTGCCAAAGTAGATAGTGACCACCAACACATCACTCCTTACATTCATTGGTGTTGGTGAACCTCATAATGGATAAGAGTAAGGGGGGAGTAGTTTTTCTTTAAAGAAAACTTAATTAAAGCTTATATATAAATTTGTAGCAATATTTAAGCAACCCAACAAATGGATTAGGTGGTAATAAGTGAGTTAGAAACTAAAAGGTTAAGTGTACCTGGATTGGAGTAGTACCAAGATAGGTGATATCTCTAAAAGTTTTATGTTGCACTCTAACCATGCTAAATTATGCCTCAACCTACCTCTCCCCAACCACTTAAATTGCCATAAATAGTTGTTTCTAGCAAATTAAGGTCTTCCAACCATGATCATGAAGCTAGATTAAGCATACAAGAACCTAAAAATTAGTTTTTAAACCTTTGTTAAACTATCTTAATAGCCTTGGGGAACTCAAATGGTTGTAACTTGCACATTTAATGTCCATTTTGGATAAATAAATTGTTATTTCTCACATTATTCACCCCTTTAAATCCAATGGTGATATCAAATTAGTCATACAAAGACTCAATATTTAGATGACAATTTAAATTATGTCTTATAAGCTTATAACCTCACTAATTCTAAATATACTAACTTTCTTTTAGCAATCCAATAGTAGTTTCTAATAAATTTGATCTTTTTATTAGCCTTAGACCATAGGATTAGGTAATTAGAATATATTCATCCATATCAAGATCCCTAAATGAAGATCCATTAGCCATATAATAGAATCTAGGCTAAAGATCCCTTATTGTAATTTGTTACAATGTTGAAGTCAGTGTTTTGAGGGCAATATGAATGTTATCAAGAATTTGAGAATGAAGGTAATCATTATCTAAGGAATCAAGGAGTTAAAATATTATTTGGTAAACTAAAAATAGGATAAAAGGGTTATATCAAATCCAAAAAGAAACCAAATTATTCTGTAGTCATTAATCATCATGGAGAATCCTAACCTGACAAGGAGTATGATATTCATGATAAAAAATGAGATTAGAGAGAATCTACAAATATGTATAAATGTTACAATATGTAATATGCTCGTGAGGATCCTAGCCAATGGAAGGCAACACCTCACATGTCCACCTTGGATCCTTGATTAGCATGAATACTAATACCCATGTATCTTTGCAAAATTGCAAAGCATAAATATTGATGTTATTTTTTTATAGGAAGTCCTATCATGAAAGTTTCTATACCAATTCTAACCTAATCCAAAAAAGTTGAACTATGAAGACATTTATAAGCAAAAAGGTTATTGTGACAGTTATTCCATTAAACCATATAGACTAGCCTACTACAAGAACCACAACATGGATGGTTGTATGATCTTCTATATAGAAACTATGTTCAAGTTATAATGAGGCTTGAATAGAAATTAGAAACATGACCTTGAGGAAGAAGGAACAATCAAGGTTCTAGATAAATCATGTCACCTTGGCATTGGTCTTGAAGATGTAGTCATCAAGAATGTGTGTATATGTGATCAGAATTACAGGTTTAAAATGGGAGTTAGAATTACAAGTTCAAAATACTAAGTACAATAAAGTAAAATATAATTTCAATGCATTTGTAGTGAAGAAAAACCAATACATGGAACAATCAAATCATAATTATTATTCCTGGAACAATTTAAGGGTCAACTATTTGGTGATGCTAAGTTTAATCTATTTGAGCTAGAGACTCAATTTTAAGAAAAGCTAAAGGAATTGATGTTGAAGAATTCCACATTGAAAGAGGAACTTAATGTGCTTCATTTGATAAATTAAGAGCCATTGGATGATTGCAACATTCTTTAAATAAGTATTTGTAAAGAAAAATATTGAATGCATGCTACTAAATATACAATAAAAGAATTTCAACCGAAGTAAGTTGTAAAAGATAGTGAATCTATTGCATATCATTTTAAAAATGAAAATTTAAAGAACTAAAGCTGCAATTAATAAATAAAGATCAAATACTTTAGTTTCTTGCACCAAAAGTAAACCCATATATTATAATTTTAGAAGTGCTTCATGATGTGCAAAATAACCCATTTAAGCTTCAATTTTAGTACCAAAGTCTTCAGTGTAGATAGATAATTCTACTATGAAGGTAGACCCTTCAAATTTGTATAAAATAATCACTAGTTACTTACTTTGATTCTCTCCTAGTAGAATCACACTTTTCCTTTGCAGATTGTATCACAAGAACTCCATGATGCATGAATGTTTGTGATTGGTCACCATAAGAACATTTCTACACTCATAATTATCTACTCTAACATGCACTCTTTGATTTGTTGACTACATGATAAATGAAGCTATGAAACTAATGCTCATAGTGGAGTGTTAAAATTCAAGCTACTTAAATCTATATAATCATTAGTTGCATAATGACTTATCTTAAAAGATTGTGACTTGTAAGCAAAATCGACTTAATTTTTCTGCTAGATAAGTATCATATGAGAATGGTTATGACAAAAATAGCATGGAAAAATACATGGTAAGAAGATTTTGAAAATGAAGTAATAACATCCATTAATAAGGAATAGATCCAAAAAATGTAAAACATGGATTTTAACAATCTATGTTTGCTAATATGTAAATAACAATGAGAACAACAAGATCCTATGATTATTGTAAACCAAAATGTTGAAGATTAATGAGCGATGGAGTATCCAACACCCAACCATACGAGATATGAGTGTTCATGCATGATCCTAGTTGAATTCCATAGACAAAGCAATGCGATTATGTGAGTAATTAGTTAGAGTTCGCAATCGTTATCTTCCCACATAAGCTAGTAAAGTTAAGGCGTATGGTTTAACTCATGGTGAGGCATATGATAATGATGTTTTGTTGGCCATGATTCTCCTAGAAAACATAAGGTAAGAGTAAAGGTCTTTAATTCTAAGTAAAAGTAAACAAATCTAGTCTAGCCTATGCGATGAGTAATTGGTCCTAACCTTTTGTTCACACCTTGTACTTCATGTAACTACTGCTGGGATTACCAAGTACCACACTATTGGGCGTACTAAGTGATAGTACTAGCGGGTTACCAAGTAGTTACACTTAAGTGTTTGAGATTAGTCGTACTCATTCTACTTAACAATAGAGATAGTAAAGTGCATAGAAGGTAAACTAGTAACTAATAAAAATAGTGAACATTAAGCTAAGTCAAAATAGTGAAATTATTCTAAGTGTAAGCAATCAAGACTAAGTGATGTTGCAATGATGTAGAGTAATCTCGATCTTTATTTCCATGTATGAAACATGTCCAAGTACATTCCATCAGATAAATACTTCATTCAATTACTAAAAATTACATTGTGGGCATACACTTCTAAGTGCTAAGTTCTAAAATTGAGAAAACAAACTAATGTAATTTCACTAAGTGTAAAATGAAACTATATATGAACGGTGTGACTAAGTGTTGTATTTATAGGCCCACACACATTTGCAATATCAAATACACGACATTGTAGCTTGTGCCCTGATATTGGGGATCCAATATTGGATACCCAATATCATGGCCAAGAGAAATTCGATTTATCATACCCCCATGACTAAGTAAAAACTTGTCCTCGAGTTAAAACAAAACGAGGAAAGAGTTCCTTATAAAATTGGGAGGTAGATTCATATGACACTAACTCTTATATACATGACTCTCTAATGCTGCAATGGAGTTTACAAAAATGACATGACTCATGACATTACAACTTTACAAAAGAACAAAATTTGGTGGAGCTAGATGTAGCCTTATGTTGTTCCAGGTGGTGGTGGATCTTCAATTGGTTGCTTCCCCTTATCATTATGCTTTTGAAATCTGTACTAGTTTAGGAGTGCTTGAAGTTTTTCTTCTTCTGTTTTGGGATTGTAAACTATTTGTGCCAATGAACCAATGTTTGATGGAGTCAACATGTTCCATGGGCATGGTAGCTATGGAAACATTTAGTTTGCTTTGACATACTAAACTATGAATTGCCTCCTTTCTTCCTCAAATGCTCTAACCTTTTTTCTTAATTCATGATAATTTAATAGTCTTGTGGCCAGGTTTATTGCTACATCTTTCTACCCATGGTAGCCAACCTTTACTACTTCTAGTTCTAAGTTTGCTACTTGGAGTTTCTGTAAAGCATCTTTACGATCCACAAACTTTTTCTCATATAAGGCATAGGTGGTTGCTACTTGCTGTTCTAGCTCATTTCTGGGCCTACCTACTATTAACATGGCCAAGTTAGCATAACGAAGATTAGCTAACCCCGGGTACTCTTTTAGGTCCTTAATTTGTAGGTCTTTGCTTTTGACTTTCACTTGGTGGATAAGGGCATAGCTATTTAGGATGGGTTTCCAATAAGAATTTTGTGTTGATATGAAACTAATTCTAGCCTTTGCCATCTAGATTTCTTTCTCATTGATTTATTTGTACATGCCCACCTGGTCTTGGAATTGTTCCTTGAGCCTTTCATGTTTCTTTGCCTCGGTTTGCCACGCGCTGATTTTAATGGCTAATTTTTATCAAATGGTGCATACCTCCTTCATAGAGAGGATTTTTTTTCTCTCACAAGGTGACTCATGTCCTGGTTAACCCTCATCAATTATTCCCTTAATTAGTGGATACTCTCTTCTAGGATGTTTTTCTACTTCTCCACAGTGGTCAACATCAAGTTATCAGCAGTAAGTTACATGTTTTCTTCTTGAATTGTAGTAAGTGCCTTCACATGTGCATATGTCTGTGCTTCAGCTATAGAGGCATTCCATACTACTTTCTCCTTCTCAATTGTTAATTTTTTATTTTGCTTAATCAATTTGTTGATCTACTCTATTTTAAATTGCTCAATCTGGTCAGGTGTAACAAATTATGTGGGATTTCTCTTTTCAGCTCTTAGGGTTGCAAGCTCTTCTTATAGTTTTAGGACTTCTGCTTTTGCATGCTCTACCTTGGTCTTTACCATGACCAATTTTCCTTTGGTAGTTATAAGTTCAGATTATATTGTAGTGACATCATTGGGGATGTCAAAAAGTGTTATCATTACTTGTCCTGTTTGCGGTAGCCTATTAAGCACATCCTCATGATCAACAGGAGTCATTAAGGTTCTGGATAACATTTGAGCATCTTTGGCTCTAGTTAGATTCACCAATGATACAACAAGTATGTTGATTAATTCTTTAATGTGATCGGTGATCACCTCTACTACTCCCGCTGCATCATAGTGTTGCATTACCATAAATGTGGCTTCTTCTTGGGTCTCTAGCATTACTTGGAATGATGTAACATTCCCAAAGATCTATTGTGACCATACCTCTCCTCTTGAATGCAATGAAATTTGTCCACTTGCTGGATCTACTGAAATTGTGGATTTGATGGCACTATCAATAACTCTGTATAGATTGACCTCTTCCTTGGTTCCCTAGCTAATTATTTCTACAATGTGCTGTAGATGGCTCATCGACAATCTATAATCTTATGGCAGCGGTAGTGGAACTTGTTGTTTTTGTTGCTGCTACTATTATTATTGGTTGCTAGGCCTTGCTTGCTATTGTTGTTGCTCTTGCTCTTGCTCCTATTCTTGCTCTTGCTCTTCACCATGGTCTTTCCTTGGTGGAGTTGGTTTAAGCAACTTAGTATATGAAGCATTTTGGGCTCTCTTGGGAACATCATTGGTGTATCCTAGGACTCGAACTTGCTTGCATAGCTTCTTAATAAGGCAAGGGAATGGAAGTGTTGGATTTCCTACCTGATTTACTTCAAATTACCTTTGTATTTCCATAAAATGGAGTTGTGCAAGGTTGGCATTGTGCTTTTCCATTAGAATTGCACTTCCCCTAGCCACATAATTTGATAGTGGATTGAGTCCTTTTGTTGGGAACAAATCATAAGTGTCGATTCTAAAGTATATTCTCTTGTTTAGAGTTAGTTCATTATAGTATTTAACTTCTTTGCCACAAGCCTATTTACTTTCTGGTTTCAAGATCAGATCAAGTGGAAAAATGTGCTAACCGTGCCCCTTCATTGGGTATGTTTAGAGCTTCTGCAATTGCCTTGATTGAGAATGACACTAAGAGTCCTCTAATGTTGATAGTAGTACCCTCTTCCTTGTTGTGCCAAAATTGGTAAGTTTCTCCAAGGTACCATTTACCATTCTGTGATAGGATATGCCATAGTAGTGATGCTTGGAGTTGTGTTCATACCACTTTAAGAATAAATTCCATAAATGGACCAAGGTTCATTTTTACAATCATCATGGTTAGGATGGATCTTTCTTAAATTGCTTGGAGGTAGTCTTATGACAATGTGAGGCATTTTCCTTCAACTTTTGGTTCATTTACCTCTCCTTAGCTTAATTGTCCTATGGTAGGAATTTCTTGATGAAGGCTAAATGATTAGGCTTCTTGCTCCTCACATTCTAGTTCTCATCCTCCATTTTAGCCTCTACCTTGGCCTCTTGGTCTTTTGCTTGCTCCTTGAGAAGGTCCTCCTTATGCTCCTCCTCTTCTTAGGACCATCTACAATCATTAAGGAATTAGGATTACTAAGGTTTTTCCATGTATTCTTAATGGTTTCATGCCTTACTCATACCCTTAGTTTTGCTAAGTTCTTAGTTACTAAGATTGTAGAGTTGGAAAAGTTTTCAAAAAGTTATACCATAGGTGTTAATCTCTTGATAACTCTTCACAATTACTCATTTTGTCCCTATGTATGATGATTATTAGTCTGTAAGATCACTAATTAAGTGTTTTGACTTTAGTATATTTGATTATTCTTTAAAAATTCCAATTAACCATTAAAGTAGCTTCTAGGCATTAGAATTTTTCAAAAAATCATATCTTATTTTCCTCACTAGCACACCCCCCCCCCCCCATGACTAAGTTGAGTGCTTTGTAATCGGAGCGATATTAATTAAGTTATGGCTTGGGAAAGCTAGGAGGTTAGAGATTAGATTGGGGAAAAAAATTCAAAAAATCTCCCTTATTGCAAATGAAAAATCATGAAAAAGTTTTCTAAGTCCCCGCATACATATAGATTTTGTGAGACCCAATATTAGAGCCCAAGAAAATGCATTTCTCATGAGGATTAGATGGAAAACATTGATTTATTTGGATGTTTGAAAAGCTTTAAGGTAGCTCAGAGAGTTTGGGTGATGAAAATATGCTTATTTTTGTCAAAAATCTATCATTAGAAGTTCATAGAGAAGGAATCTCGGGCTATGAAAGTTCATAAGTTGGGTAAGAAGGGTAATGAATTCATATTTGTAGAATGGAGAGTGTAAGTGATATGGGACATGTTTATTGATATTTAGAAGGTTCAAGATGATGGGGAATTGCTTGCCAAGTATGAGATACAACAATTATACAAGTGGATCCTTCCCAAAGCAGGCTCCAGCCCTTAATGCCCTTGTATAACCATGCTTAGAAGTATCCTTAGGCACTTAAAGAAGTTGAATGTAATGCATACCTATTTACCAAAACACACATGTTAGTACCACCAATTTCAAAAAACAACACTATGTTATATGAAATCATAAGTTATGACTATTCAAACAGTGAGATGAAATGGGCTTAGAAGGGATTGCAGAAATTGGGAAGTGAGGTGTCTTACCATCAACATAATGAATTCTTATGTTTTATTAGTGGTTAAGGTAATCATAAGCCATTCTATCCAAGATTCAAACTAAGTCAAGATCACATTCTAGTGACATCGCATTGTTTCATCTCTTGGAGTTATGATCGTAAGACTATCAATGTTACAAGGTGTATGGTTACTTAGCATGCTGTCCAATGGAGGAGTTTTATTCATGATACTTTATTTTTTATGTTTACATTTCTAAGAAGTCACCTACCTTCAAGCATGGGTAATAGGTCTTTCTAGTGGAACCCCAAAAAATTTATTCTATTCTCTTTTATTTTTTAACTATGCCAACCTTTGATGGTAGCACTTATTTAACTCTTACTCCCATTTTTTGTTATATCTACAAGGATATAATACAACCTTAGTAACATAATAGAACTCAAAATAATAATTTAAAAAGAATCCACAAGTCCCCTTGATGTCACCCTCCTTTACATTCCCACTTGGTTCTTTCCTCTTTTGTCCAAGCATAATGATCACAAGTTTAAGTTGTATGATGGAAAAGAATATCATTATGGCCAAGGTAAGAACCTCTTATTAATGGAATGGATGGATAGATGATGTGGGTTCACTATGCAAATAATTAGTCTCTTCTGACTTGATAACATAGAGAAATCTTCACCTTATTGGACTACATCTACCTTTATTCAATGTATCTTATTAACAATCAAAATTATTTATAAATGGTTTGAAAACAAAGTTGATGAGAGCGGTTACTCTAATAATTAGAGTGGTATTATTATAGCAGTTACTCTAATTATTAGAGTGGTAATTCCTAGAGCAGTTACTCTAATTATTAGAATGGTTATTATTAGAGTGGCAGTTTGTCTAAAATTAGAGGGGCAGTTTCTCTAAAATTAGAGTGGAAGTTTTTGTAATTATTAGAGTAGTTGCTCCCAAGCCTATAAATACAGTGCCCAGGCACACAATAGGGGGAAGTATTGGAAGGAAGTCTTCCAAGGGAAGTCTTTTAGGAGTCATGTAGCAAAACTCTAGCCAAGTGCCTGCAGCAGGAGGTCTAAGTGTGGACAGATCTTTATTCAAGCAATGTGTACCTGAGCACACCTTCTGTATGGTAATAAAGATAAGCTCTTGAATTCATCCTTGCAGCACTTGAGATTTATTTTCTTACTCATTTCCTTTATTTTATTTTCTTTTGCATTTATTTTATTTTATTTTATGCACTTTACATTTCTGTTATTAGCACACACAATTTGATCACTTCAAGCATGTGTGTCACACTTGGTAACCTAGTAATGATTAGCATTTGGTAATCCCAGTAGTGTTGCGTTGGTTCAGGATGTGTACGGCAAGTGAGAATGGATGCTGGTGTTAAGATTAGTTTAAAGCTTAGTTAATCAGTATTTAAGTTAAATTAGTCACTTAGTTATCTCTCTCTCTCCTCCCTTATTAGCAGTAGGACATAAAAACATAAAAGCTATAAAAATCATATTCCTCAAGCTTACTTAACCATACAATTGTGACATACAAGTAAGTTTGGGAAGACAACGATCAACCAACCCGTCCTTATTCCACAAAGGCGCATAGGCACTTAGTCCTTGGAATTCGACTGGATCGTGCATGAAACGCTTGTATTCGTATGGTTGAGTGTAGGGGTTCCTTGCCGCTCATCATTGTCGCCATTGCCGGGGACTTAGTTGTTTGTGCTCTATGTAGAACATAGGAAATCATCCATATCATTGGAACGTTAGAACAAACCCTTAGGGTTGATCAAAGAAAAGATAAGACAACGGTAATCGCACACCAAACAAGAAGAAAATGTCTCCTTCTTTGCAGAAGGGCACTTCACCACCTAGGACTAACACAAGAGACAATCGGCGGCATAACACATGTAATCAAGATCCACCAATTCCTCAACAATTTCAAGTAGTATATACTCATCACAATGAGTATGTACCTAATTTCACCTTTATTCTCCACCAAGATGAACAACTGTGTTGGAGAGACTTGGAGGGTAACATAGTATTGCCTCCAGGCCGATCGGTCCCCAACATGATCCTTCATGCTCTCATACGAATAGGCATGCTGCTTTTATACGCAAAATATGTTGCATGCAATCATGACACAAGGGACTATCATCCCACAGAAGCGCAACATCAATGGGACTTGCGACAGGAGAGTTACCATGCATCCTTGAAGGATCAATGGCCCCATAACACCCTGCACATTTTAAGCGAAATTGGGGATGACGAATTGATTTCAACAGGTTCCCCACCAAATGATGTTCCCCCTCCTAACGATGGTCAGGAGGTGGTGTATCAGAACCTCCACTTCGTAGTTCACAACCCTAGTTCTAATCCCCATGAACACGAAGTGTTTAACGAGGGAACACAAACACACGATAAGGGCGAACGTTCTAATAGTAATCACGATCAAGGACAAGACCACCTCCTTCTTATTCACCTTCATCATCACATTCACCCTCTCCTTTAGTGTCGGGATGCAGTCATAAGGAAACTAACCGTGAGGATAAAGGAAGACATAGTGAAAAACATCGACGAGACAATCGAGAATGAGGACGAGGAAACTCTAGGGAATCACGACATGGAAGAAGGGAGAGTAGGGAACCGTGTAGACATCACAGACGCTATGAACGAGATGACCACGAAGAACCCCTACTTGCAACGAGAAGCATGTTAGATATCACGGAGGCCATAAGAGTTCCAACAAGGCACCAAAAGGATAGTAGGATTAAGAGGTTAAACATGAACAATATCCCACGATTTGAAGGGGAATACAATGTTGATCCTCAAAATCACTTACAAGCATTTCGTGATGTACCTTGCAGAACATCGAGAATGAATGGAAAAAACTGAAGTTGTTCCCAAGAACACTAGTGAAAGAAGCAGAAAGTTGGTATCGGTCCTTAGAATCAGAATCCATTCGGAGGTGGAGTACGATGTTAGAACTGTTTAATGATAAGTATCAAATGTACTCCTGAGTGTCTAACCTGTGAAAAAAAATCCAAGGATGGAAGTAAGGAAATCATGAACCCTTGGATGCTGCCATGGGCTACTATTACGCACTATTACATCGTTGTCCTGGCCATGGTTATTCACAGCGGGATCAACTGCGCCATCTCATGGATGGACTTAGGCATGAAACAAGAAGAACCTTTAGAATGTATGCCCAAGGGATATTATTAGAGCTTAGGTCTCATTAGGTTCATAGATTGCTAGAGCAAGTAGCCAAGGAAGAAGGGGAGCTACGTAAGAGAGAAAGTGTGAAAGAATAAAACCGAGATCCTTCCCTTTGAAAAAAGGGAGTGAGATTCTATGAAGAGGAGGAAGAGTCACCACTCAAAGAGATGGTGAATAGGAAAACTTTGCCACTCCAAAAATTAACAACAGAAGTGTCGGAAAAGGTAGACCAAATGTGGGACTCCCTAGATAGTAGATTTAAAATTGTTCTTAAAATCATAGAGGAGTCTAGGGAGCGAGGTAGTGACTATG